>PVJD01000326.1:0-487532 GCA_004026545.1 Mormoops blainvillei | reverse complement strand
GAAGTATGGCTAAGTGAAAACATATTTCATCCTGGGATAGAATTTCATAAAGGTAGACAGAATTTGGAAAAGAGAGACTTCCAGATAAAGAAACAGCAGGATTAAAATGGTAGAATTATGTTTTGGAAAGTATGAGTAGACTAGTGTAACTGGTGCGGAGAATATAGTTTAGAAGATAAGTTCAGATTCCCTGTGAAACAGTATGCAAATATGACAAGGTCATATATGGGGGCAATGATGGCATTCAAAAAAGCCAAGCTGTCAAACCATTTCTCTGTCCTTGCAAAAGAGCATGTCTGTCAGGGAGTTGTAAATGAGTTGAATTTGTGTTAAGTCTGGGCAGACAGGAGACTTGGAAACAATCCAATGCGTGCGAATGAAGCTCGCCATTTATGGCTTCTCTGATGCTCTTCCTTTTTTCAAGAATGGTTTCCAGCCTCTGCTCTGATTATCTACATCCTCAGGCCCATGTCCTCAGCATCACCTTCCTAACTGCTCTCCTCTCAATGATCTCTGCATTTTCTGAATGTCACTAGTTCTGATGCCTGATTAGAAAAGATTTAAGATTAATTTAGCAGTGAGGCATTGCGTGAAGTGAAGAGGGCAAAGCAGAGTGACAGAAAGGCCATTCAGAAGGTCATTTTTATATCCACATTTGAGGTAATGAAAAGATGAAAGTGGACAGAGAGATTGGAAATGGGAACAAAATATGTTACAGAGTCAACATGAATTAGCTATTGGATGAGGAGGGGACAGGAAGAAATCCAAAATTAGTTAAGTTTTCAGTTTGGAGAATTACTTTGACACCCTTAGGAGCTTTCTAAGGAAGCAGAAATCCACAGGAGTGAGTCTAAAGGCGTGGCGGGAGGCAGAGACCTGTAACACTGAAAGAGGAGGCGCTCGGGGAGAAGCGTTGAAACTGTGGGGTAGATGGAGGCGAACAGCAGGGACTGTGGTTCTGTGGTGCCTGGACTTTAAGATGTGAAGGCCATCAGACCATTCAATTAGTCACTTAGTGTATACGTATTAATCACTTGCTAACTGTGGCTAATACCATCTGTGACTTATACTTCTTTCAGTGTAGGGGGAAACCATGAGTCCTCATTGTGACATTTTTAAATGTCGTGAAACTGCAATATAAAAAACAAAAACTACAACTACAAAATCCACACTGCACCGTTTCTGGCAACAGCATTTGCTTTTTTCTTCCTTTCGTTTCAGTCATTATTGGGATTTTGAATCTAGACAACTTTTGTTTCTAACTCAGGAAGTCCAATATCTAGTTTTAATGCTTTCAAGAACTGAATCTACGCTCTTAAGCAAATAGCTTCCCTTCTCTGTTATTTTGACTTCATATGAAGCCTTAGGGTTTGGGCCAAACAAGGAAGTCCGGGCTGAAGACATCATTATCCGTTTTTTGTTTTGCTTTGTTTTATTTTGCTTTGTTTTAAAGTCATTCCTTTCTATCTATGTACTTTTCTATCTTCTGCTCTAAAAATTAATATACCTTTCACACAAAAAAATACCTATATACAGATAATAAATAAGAAGTCCTAAAATTGAAGCTTTTTGGGATTTCAATTTGATTATTTTAAAAATAAAACCGCTGTCAGCTATGTTTGCGGAGAGGGTTTAGCAGCTCTGTTTACCCTAAAAGTAATCACTTCTTGATTCAAACTGCTTCACCAGTAAATAGAATATCTTAGGACATTAATTATATGGGAGAGAAGTCAGCAAGAAGTAGCTGTTTCAATTCATTACTGTACAAGAAATAGCAAGAGATGGGAGAAAATGTAAAGACAGAGATAATTGTTATTGCTTGGCTGTGAATAGGATTGGGATAGATGGATTGGAATTGGTTTATCTTTCTCCTTCATAATAAACTGGAACCATAGGCCGGGGAGAGAAGTTAAGTAAAGGCAGTCAGTCACCACAGGGTTAGTCTCTGGAATACTGCAGACAAAAGAGACACAGGGCAGCACCTTTTGAAAAAAAAAGTATACATTAATATTTTTATATAAAATAGCTTATTTCAGTTTATATAGTTGGGCAAGGCCCCATGAAGTATTTTGCCTTGTGTTTATAAACTTTTTTTCATAGCAGTTCTTCTCAAAGGAGAACTTACTGTGGAGCAGAACATGTAAAACCCACGCTGGGTGACACTGTGGTGCAGCCTGTCCTTCAGCCATATACCTGTGCCCCATCTCCCTCCCTTCACTCACCGCAGGCACCAGAGGCACCCCTGGAGGAACTCAATATAAAGTCTATGATCTAGCTGTCTTGGTCCTCTTTTTTTTTTTTTTTCCACAGATGCTAAAACCAAGAACTAGAGAGGAGCAGTTTTTTGCTGTAATTTCATTAAATTGTGAGGAAGCTGACTAAAGAAAAGGTGTCTTGGTCCAGGTGTGCTCTTCTTGGCCATATTCCTCCTACTTCTCTGAGAACAAAGGAACATTTCAGTGTCACCAACTCAGCATCTTCTAATCTCATCTTTAAGTTATGTCTCCTTCATATTGGCCCAGGTGTATACGATACTTCACCTAATTTGATGGAGATATTGAAATATTTAGCTTATAACAGGTCACCCTGCAGAGAGAGAAGCATATGACCATTTAACCTGGGGTGCTATGAGCATCAAGTTGGAATGATTTCAAAGTAAGACATGATGTAGACAGTATATACAATTTTTTGTACTTGTTGTTTGGGTGCTTCTGACCATACGGAGAGAGCCATATTTGTTGGTGACTAACTTCAGTGTAAGGGAAACCATACTGGTATGTGAAGGTGAAAAAGAGTTCATCGTAAGACATCGCATGACCAATTGGAGTGAAAGCTGCAAAGTGCGATGTAAGCAAGATAGGGCAGCTTCATAAAGGAAAGGGAAGGAGCTCAGAGTGGTTTGTGAAAGAGACGAAAGCTTTCTTATTATAGGAAAGTACAGAGCTATACAGAGGGAGGGAAAAGGGAGAAAATAAAACACAGAGGAGGAAGATTACTGGTGTACAGCATCCCCGTAAATGAGATTAGGACAGTAAAACACAAAAAGAGTGGAAGATCAGTGACATTGAAAAAGAGTAGACAGTCCTGCCACTTGGAGCAACATGGAATCCTACCAGGTATGTGGCAGAGGATTCAGGAGGCTGGCTTTGGGATTCGAAAGCAGAGAACTGGGTCCTGAAAGTATTGTCACAGTGTTATTTAATCACTGCCTCTGCTCCTTGCCTTAGTGAAGAGAGTGATGAAGATGTGGTTCCTAAACCTCTATCCTGAAGTCGAAGACCTCATACTTAGCTTTAAGTGATTTAACAGATTGCCTTCCTCACACCCCAGACCTGGAAGCCATTTTGTTAGGCCCCCTTTGATTTCCTCAATGGGGGTTACATTTTCACCACCCCTCCTTTTCATCCCCCTCTTCCTCGATATGCCCTAGATCTCAAAGAAGAGAATTAGACTGCTCACGGAACCCTAATTAATACTTCATTTTTCACTGTAATTGATGCTAGCTGCAGAGAGAAGCATGCTGTGTGTGTGCACCATACGTGCTACATCCCATGGCTACCCCGTGATCATTCCCTTTCCTGATGGCTGCACATGCTGGTCACGTGCGGTGTCTCCGGGAGCGGGCACCCGTGCACGGTGCCATGTTCCCTCTCTCAGCAAGGCTCTCCCCACAAGCGCTGCACCACCTCGGTGAAAGATAGACACTCTCAGCAAGTTATCTCAATATTCACTATGTGAGTTCTTGCCCTACCTCTGACATTAATTCACCCGCTGAATTTCATAAATCACTAAATTTACCTTGACTTTAGGTCATTCTTTTGGATGGTTGTAATAATCCATACCTACTAATCCAATGGAGTTACTTGTGGGGCTGAATTAGATAAACATGTTAAAGTTTCCTGAAGAAAGGAATAGAAAATATACTAGTGTAAGGTATTATCATTAGTCTTATCAGATAAAGAATCTTTATATGCATATATCAGTATCTCCATTGTTCTGTTCATATTATATAATCTTGCAACTTACTGAAGCATAATTTAACTTGAAGATGTTAGGGATTTTATAAAACACAGGGTATCAGATAGTCTTTTATTATGTTTTTGTTTTTAGTTTTTATTTAATCTTTATTGTACTTTTTTTTTCCCTATTACCATTTCAGATAGCCTTTACAAAGGTAGATACCAGCAACCCATATATTAGGTGGGCCAAAAAGTTCATTTAGTTTGTTCTGTAAAATAAAAAATACATTTTTCATTTTCATCAATAACTTTATTGATTTGGATATTTCGAGTATGTCGTCCATCTCCCTCATGGTAGAAAGTTGATTGTTCTCAATTAGATTGCTATCAACATCAACTGGTCTATCTGACTGGGGAGCATTGTCCATCAAGAAATCTTCATCATGAAACTTCACAAACCACTTTTGACACATTTGGTCACTCAGAGCACCTTCTTCTTGCACTGCACAAATGTTTTTTGTTTGTTTGTTTGTTCTTTACCATTCTTGACATAATAAAGCATAATATACCAAAAATATTGCGTATTCTCTTCCAATTTCAATATTAAAATGGCTACGCAAAAATTCAACAATTTTGATCCTTTTTTTTAATGTACACTGATGTGACAGCTATCACAATGCAATCTAACAAAACTGTTTTGAATGAAGTTGTAGACAACTAAACATTACTAGAACCATCTTACAGGAAAAAAAACAAAAACAACAAACATCAGACAAAATGAACTTTTTGGCCAGGCTCATAGCTCTGCCCACTTCCTTTATACAGAAATATCTTAATCACTTCACATATTCACTTACTTAACAACTGAACAGTCACTAATTTACATTTATCAACTTCAAGACTTCCGAGAAGCAGACATTTTGTAAGGTTCTTATAATCCAGAAGTATCTAGTCTGTGAAATAAAGTGTCAGACTATTACAATTAAATGTAATAATTCATTTCATATAAACATATGCATGAAACAGTGAAAGCAGAGTGAAAGAAAGAAAGAGACTTGTTTCTGTTGTCACCACAACTTAAAATGAAGAGACACATTTAGAAACATTCTCATTTAGTCTTCAAGTCTAAACCAGATTTTGGAGGCTATCATTGTTTTGCTTATCTCTTATTTTTTAAATTATGGTAAAATACATAAAACAATTTTTTTTATTTTAACCACTTTTAAGTGTACAATTCAGTGTCATTAATTACATTGGCAATATTATTCAGCATTACCAATATCTATTTCCAAAAATTATTACCCTAAACAAAAACTCTACCCATTAAGTAATATTACTCCCCCCACTCCGCATCTGCCCTCATCCTCCCCCCACATCTCTTGGCAACCTCTAATCTAATTTCTGTATCAGTGACTATGCTTATTCCAGGTATTTTTTATTAGTGGAATCACATAAAGAACTCAGTCTGAGTTCTTTCATAAAGCATAATAACAATATTTTTGAGTTTCATCCATGTTGTAACATATATCAGAATTTTATTTCTCTTTATGGTTGAAAAATATTTAATTTTATGTATATATCACATTTTGTTTATCCACTCATCTGTTTATGAACACATAGGTTGTTTCTACCTTTCGGTTATTGTGAATAGTGCTAAAATGAACACTGATGTGCAAGTATCAATTTGAGTCTCTATAATTCTTCAGGCTATATACCTACAGTGAAATTGTTGGAGCATATGAGAATTCTGTGACTCCCTTTTTCAGGAATGACCAAACTTTTCCACAGCGGTGACACTATTTCACATTCCTGCCAGCAATGCTCAAGAGTTTCAGTATCTCTATAACCTTGCCAACACTTACTCTTCTTTTTTTAAAAAAATTGTAATCATCCTAGTAGGTGAAAAGTAGTCTGTGCAGTTCCCTGATGATTGCTGGTCTTGAGCATCTTTTCATGTGTATTGATAAACAACTCATGTATCTTATTTGGATGAATATTTATTCAGGTATTTGCCTATCTTTTAGTTGGGTTGTTAGTTATTTGTTGAGGTTGTCATACTATAAGAATTCTTTATGTATTATGAACATAACCACCTTTCAGATACATGATTTGCAACTATTTTACCTCATTATGCAGATTGTCCTTTTCTCTTCTTGATAACATACTTTGATGAACCAAAGTTTTTGACTTTGAAGAAATTCAATTGATGAAGTCTAATTTATCTGTTTTTATTTGTTGCTTATGCTTTGGTGTAACATCTAACAGTCCATTGCCAGATTTAAGGCCATGACAATTACAGCCTTAAAACTGCAAGTCATAGAATACAAAGGAGCAGTTAGTAACATAATGGGCTAGTGAGATGTAATAGAGGTATATATAACATTCTGGAAGATGTTGTCCCTGTACATAGTTTAACAAGATAGACACAAGGAGAGTCCTGGTGGCAGACTATTCTGGGTACTTTAATATTTCATGAACTCCATCTGTCCTAAAAGACAGAGGGCCAGGTAAAAGAAGGATGGGGATCAGTGCAATTTAGTGCCATAAAACCACCTTACATACATATGTGCTGGACACTCGGAACTGGACTCTGGGCTGCAGTCTGCACCCTGTACCCTGACGTCCCCCAACAGATACGAGAAGGGGATTTTACCAACACACAAACGGACAGCCTATGACTAAGGCAAATTCACACAAACTGTCCATTGATAACCACCGATTGGGTTTATATGGTACTTTGCTCAAAAGTGAGTTAAAAAGGGGGGTAAGAGTAAGAAAAGATACACATTACTATGAGCAAAGAGGAACCACATACAAGCATTTAAAAAAGACAGAACCTTGGCAGATCGTAATATAGACCCTAATTTTTCTTTGCCATATGACTTCAGAATTCATCCAGAAAGTCAGGATATATTCCCCGATGCCTTGAGTTAGTCAGCAGAATGAGATAAATGTGGCAGTGTGGCAGTGCGCCAGTGTTGAGCTGAGCCTAACGGGGCTTGCATGCTCTGGCTTACTCCGTGGCATAGCTATTAGAACCATGAGGAAAATGTCAGCGCTAGGCACTTGATCAGATAGAAGATCAAGGACAAGTAGAGTTGAGCCTCCCTGTTCAGTCTGCCCTACTTGATCCCAACCTCGACCTGCCTGTATCCCCAGATGCAATACATGAGTGATGGTGAACAAATTTTGATTCATTGAGTTTGGGGTTGTTTTGAATATCCAGTTGTTAACTAAAGCAGACCCCAAAAACTGATCTATTGCAGGAATCAGAAAAAAAATGAGAAAATTCTGAAAATTTCAAAAGTTGTAAGATCGTTTGGCCTCCATGAAATCTAGGCAGAATGTGTAAGGAAATAACTTTTGTAATTAAAAAAAAAAGGATAAAATTTAAAAAGAAAAAAAGTGACTTAAAGATATAAAATAAAGTAGTCATATATGAAAAATAAAAATATTAATAGAGAAAAAGAGTATAATTCACAGATAAGATGAACTTGGATACCTCAGAATGTACAATAAAATAAAGAAGTATCAATAAATAGATATGGATACAGAGATGAAAGTTATTTGTGATAGATGTCTTTTAAAAAGGAACATTTGAGAAACTATATAAAGAGAGAAAAAAACCTGCTTTTTTTTTTTAAATGAAAAGTTTCTCCAGTCAGAAGGAGGAACCTGAGTATAGATCCAATCAAAGAGTTCTAACCATAATGCAAGAAGTCAGTTTCAAGAACCATCTCCTTCATGGACTCTGACAATGGTTTTAGTTGTTGCAAAAATAGAAGAATATCTGAACCAACAGCTATGTAGAAGAAAATAAAGGATACCTCCAAAACTGTTTTCCCCCAGACTTCTCCTCTCTAACACTAAATTTTGGAAGATTACAGAATAAAGATTATGCTTCATCAATTCATGACAACTTTGTATTTCAAAATTATAATAGAAAAATGTAATATAATTAAAGGCTAAGGATGGAAGGGGTTTTAATACTTTACTTAATAATTACTAAGTTAATAGAAAAATGAAAAAAGATTAAGGGCTCACAATTAGAATTATCCAGATATATAATTTTGTACATCTATCTGTAATTTTTGTGAGTCTCACTTTAAAAATTTAAATATACTGTAATTATAAGGTGGTTTCTGTAACCCCAGGGAGAAGCTTGGCACTTTAGGTTCATCTTCTTTTTGATGCTGTCCCAGAATCAGAAATACAGTTGATTGAACAGGAAAATTTCAAAGAAACAAACAAACAAAAATATTCCCTCCTCAAAAAGATTATTATGATTATTAGGCTAGACTAATAATCATAGATATTCTCTCTCACCCAAATTCCTCTATATAAATTGTTCATATATTATCAAATAAAATATGCAGTATACTCTCAAATGTAAACAATAAAGCACATTTTTTAAACAGATGTGCCAATTTTTTAATGTTATTTTTGAATTTCTTTCTTTCTGCACTTCCAAATTTTCCAAGGTTAAAGAAAACAGGGAGTATTTTTATAATGGAAAAATCTTTATTAATGAAAAGAGGAATGTGATGTCTTTGTATTTCCACCCTGGAAGTTTTCTGTGTGATCTAGTGTTGACGGTAGTAGTTGTATTTTAGTGGTAAAATTACTTAACCATTTTGGAGAACTGATGTGAGAAGAAACAGGTGTTTCTTTAATTCTACTGCAAGTCCTATATTTCAACATATGAGTGACAGCTGTGATGCTGATTTTAAAATCACATAATGTTTAGTATTTACTGCCAAAGATAAGATATACAAATCAACAGGATGATAAAATTGCATCATATAGTAATAATGTCACATTGTATTATTAGTTGTAATTGTTCATCATGTTTCTATTAGTTTTCCATGAATAACATGCACATTTGTGTGTGTGTATGTGTGTGTAGCTACTATTCCCAGGATAGTTTTAATATGATTTCTAAAGCCATTTGTCCCATCATCTAAAAATAAGAAGTTTACAGAATTTGAAACTCTGGAAATAATTATGAATTGTAACCAGAATCTGCAGAGGAGCCTGTGACCTCGAGTTGTTGCCATGGACAAAACTCACCTGCACATTCATGATGTTCATGAGCCTGTGGGTGGAGGCTTCACTGCCTATGCCGATTACTTTGAAATAACTTGATACATCAAGTGTAGTCTAAGATAAAGTTTCTGGAACATTCAAGAATTCAGCCCCAGTCAGTACCTTATTGTTAATTTGCAAGTGAGTTGTTGTAATAATACTATGCTAATGGTGGCAATAAAGTGGGGAAATTATTGGTGGGTATATATGAATTGTGGTCTCCTTAGAGATTAACTTCAGGAATAATTTCGAAAACCACTGCCGTGAACTCTTGAAAATAATTTTAAAGTAAAACAAAACACTGTTTTCAACTTTCTCAGTCACACTTCTAATGAGATTAGAAATCTTATTTTCATGTAATATTAAACATTAGGATGACACTTCTATATTTTTTCCTTTCCGATTTGGATTTCTAGTTGTTTGTCTCTCTCTGTTAAACAGAGGCTATAGGATTTTAATGGGATTCTATAATTGAATCGAAACCCTGTTGCTTTAGAAAGTTTATGGTCTACAGTGGCGAGGAGTTGTCAGGTAGAGCGGGGCTAAAACTGCTATTTAAAACTGCAACAACTTTTTAGTTCCTCTAAATAAAGGCTTGGAGTCATTTGTGAGTTCGTTATTCCACTATTTAGGAAGATAATGGATGGCAGACAACTTAAATGAGTATTTTATTTATTCAAGGAAGAAGGAACTTTTCTTTTGAATTGAGGAATTTTTGGAACAGAAATAAATTTACAAATGTAGAAGATTTGCTTTCCCTATGAGAGACTGAGACTGGAATAGAGTGAAAAGTAGGAGAAAGGGTACTTCCCCCTTTTAACTGGTCCGAGAGAAGGGAGGGGAGCCCATGCTCTGAGTATGGGAGTTAAGGCGCACACATTAGGAGGAAGCTAACCCCCCTACCAGGTGTGAAAACAACAAGCTGTGCAGAACAGAGCGGTCACTGGTAAGGAACATCCTTGGGGGGAGAATGGCCTTTGATTCTGCAATAGTTATATCTAGTGGTCAATAGCATGTTTGATTCCCTGCGTTCTAATTTTCCTCTGTTATCCTCAGACCTTCCAGTGAAACTGTCTTAAACTTTCTTGCCTTTGATGACCTGATCTTAATTCTGCCTTGGAATAGTCACAGAGCCCAGGTCCAGATTTGAGAAATGAGAAAGATAAACAGAATGAAGAAATCAGGTAAAAGAGGATTATAAATATGATCATCAGGGAATAGAGGAGTGATACGCAGGAAAATACCTAGTACCCAAGATCCATCTGACGGGCAGGTCAGATTTGTAGGATGTGTAACTGTCCCAAAAAGATCCCCAGAAATAAATGGGGAAAGGTGCTCAGGGGAACCTAGAAAAGATTAA
The DNA here is from genome assembly GCA_004026545.1 of Mormoops blainvillei. Lineage (NCBI taxonomy): Eukaryota > Metazoa > Chordata > Mammalia > Chiroptera > Mormoopidae > Mormoops > Mormoops blainvillei. The sequence continues at coordinate 477,128 of PVJD01000326.1, read as the reverse complement.
ACTTCCTACAGACATGTGAGGTATGGCTCAAAGGATCGTTATGTTCACACTGAAGGCATGTGACCCTGAAAATGAAAGAAATTGGAATCTGAGCAACAGAAATAAGACTGTAAGATGTTTTAGCATAATCTATTTAATGTGTTAACTACAAGAAACCATTTTGATATTTTTCCTTTGTTCATTTTTCATAAGTGAATCTACACATGATGCATATTTTTAGAATTGTGTATGTGTGTATATACAAATAAAAAGAGAATCCTCTCAATCATTTAGACTGTACATTTTTATTTAGGCTTGAAAACCATTGTTTTCTAGATATATTTCCTTTTTTTCTGTCCTCATAAATGGGAAGTTGTATAACCTTGGATACCTACCTTACATATGTCACTCATATTTGTCATATAATGCAGAAAGTAAGGTCCACAATTTCTGATATTTAGGGAGCTAAATCTACATTTTTTTTCACTATCGAATTGGTTAATATGCTTGTGGCAGACGGAAAGCTGAATAGGAATGAATTCTTAACAGAACTGCCCAGGTGTGAAGAATGTGCTGCTAGTCAAGGGCAGTCGTGATCTCCCCTTTCAGTCCCCAAAGTCCGCCTTGGTACTGGCCATCCATTCCTCAAACATCCATTGAAACAGATGTTTTTCCAGAGGGTGTGGTAGGCAGCAGGGTTCCCAAAAGAATGAGGCATTCTCCCCACCTTTAAGGAACATAGAATCTGAGAGAAAATTATATTATAAGCTAAGGTTTATTGTCCTTCTAGTGTGTGCCAGGCTTTGTTTTAAATGCCGGCCCAAAGGCAGAGAAGGGCTATGACTCTCTTTTATCCATGGAAGATGAGAGAGCAAATTTGAAGTGAGCCTTGAAAGACAAGTAGGACAAGGGATGGAGCACATTCCAGATGGAAGGACCAGCATGTACTAATGCATGCATGTGTGAACAAGAAGTTGTGCAATAGCAACAGGGAAATTCAATAAAGCAGAGTAGAGGCTGCGATGAGGTGTCATAGTGACAAACGGTGTAGGTTGGCACTGATGTTAAATACAAGTAAACAGGTAAAAAGTTACGGTGGTAGAAGTACTATATTATTAAATTAAATCTTTAAAATAATAACGCAAGGCATCTATTATTATCAGTCCATTATAGATAAAAATGAATAATAATAAGTTCCAAGCATTAAATATTAATATTTTATACAAGTCCACACAGCTAGTCAGGGACAGAGACTCCGAAAAGTTTCTCTTCTTGTCGATGTGCCACACATGAAGGGCGTTATGTGGCATTCTAAAGAGTTTAAGCCTAAATGACAGGCAGTGGTAGACTCATTACTTAGAGCCAGAAAGTTCATTTTAAAAATTCATTCATTCATTCATTCATTCATTCATTCGTATAAAAATGATAACATTCCATTACTGTACCAGGCATTGTCCCCTGTGTTTGTGCTCAGCTCTTTAGAGGAAGAGAAGTATGTAAACCTATGGACATAATATAAGCGCTGGGGCCGTGATAGAAGCATTTTAATGCAGTATCGATGTCCAAAAAGGGAAATGGAAAAGCCTACCACGGAAGCAAAAAAGAACTGTGTTAGGAAAAGCTACCCCTCCCAGAAAAAATAAAAATGATGCTTGAGCAAACTGTCCTTTTAAAAAGGTAATGGGTTAGTAGGTATTATGCCAATCCAACAAGCAAAGAAAGAAAAACATACATCAGGAGGGAGGAAGTGTATGTAATTCAGTGTGATGGAGAGTATAAATAGGTGGGGGCAATAGCAATATGGATGAAGAGGCAGTCAGGGGCCGGATCATGAATAGCCTTGTATTACGATAGGAGATCTTCACAAACCACAGATAGTGGTCCACGTTCAGATAACAGATGTACTGTAAAAAAATTATATATATATATATATTCTTGCCCACAAAGTATTTTTAAACTAAAATCAGTTGCCATGAAAAATAAATAAATAAATACAGAGAAGCCCCAGCTTGATCCTGCCTCTCTTGAACTATCAGAAATGCAGAAGTGCCAGTATTGTTTCTGGATTGCTGAACGGCAGCAATTGAGTGAAGGCGAAAAAGAGTTTCCTTCTTGAGTTGGACCTCTTCATTCCCCAAACTGCTTTTTTCTTTTATGGTAACTTACTGGTCTCTGTTGGTTTTATATTTATGAAACTTGATGAGGCCCTGGGCACCTTTCAAAATCACTCACATCGTCCAGCCACCCGCCCCCACCCCCCACCATTTGCCTCCAAAATCCTCCTACACCTACTTAGGACCTATTGACTCTTATTGAGGTTCATTAAAATTTTACCAACACAGTGATTTTGGAGTCGGTTTTCTAAAGAAGATCTAAGACCTCATGTTAAAACTAGAAATAGGAGCTGGCAGAGGGGTCCAGCTGCTGTGACAGTAAATAGAACAATGAAAGACCCACTTCCAGTTGAATGTTTTCCCACTCTCTCCTTACTGTGCCTTACACAGAGGTCAGTGCAGAATATTGTGTTAAACGTGTTGAAGCAGGTCCTATAAAATGATTTTTCTGAAGTGAATAACAAACACTACAAGACCCCATGATGTTCTCCCCAAGTAAAGAATCTCAGATTAAAACAATAATTTTGGAAAATTGTATGTCCTTCTCTTGAAGATTTTAAGTGCACTTTGACATACTAGGACATGTTAGAAGCTACATCTTTTCCAACAGCAATCAATTCTTGTACACCAACTGGGTGCCCTACAATTCAACTCAGTTCTGACACTGAATTCCTGGATTGAGTGCAGACCCCACAGATTAGGGGCTCATTCCCATAAAACTGCCCTTACCTTGGACACCAACCACAAGTCTTGGCTATGCCCAGGTTCTGAGACTTCTCCCAACAGAGTAAAATTTGGGGTTCCCATGACACCCCATGAGGTTCCATAATTCTTTAAAATGACTCACTGAACTCAGGAAAGTGCTATTCTTAATTACAGTTTTATTGTAAAGAATACAATCTATGAATAAGCAAATGGAAAAATAAATAGGACAAGGTAAGGAGGAAGGGCGCAGAGCTTCCAGACCCACCCTAGGGCACTGCCCTCCCAGAACCCTAGTATGTTCACCCACACAGAAGCTCCCCAATCCTCTTTGTTCAAGAGTTTTTATGGAGGCTTCATTATGTAGGCATGATTCATTAAATTATTGGCTATTGTTGACTGAACTTAATCCCTAGCCCTTCTCCCTTCCCCAGAGGTCTGGGGGTAAGGCTGAAAGTTCTAATCCTGTAATCATCTGGTAGTTTTTTCTAGCAACCAGCCAGCACACTGAAGCTATCTAGGGGCCCCAAGAGTCACCTCATTAGCATAATGAGACACTCCTATCACTCAGGAAATTCCAAGGGCTTTTTGAAGCTCTATGCCGGGAATCAGGGACAAAGGCAACATGTATTTTTCATGATACCACAGAAGTCCTCGAGGAAACACTCTGTTTACTTTTTGTCTAATTTGGTGTAAACCATGCAAATTTGTGACAGAAACATTTTTGCTAACCTGTTTATATGACATGAAACAAAATTTGAAAACATTAATTTATAAAATTACAAAGCAATCAGTGGACACACCCCGAAAATCTATTATCTTCTATAAAATAAAACAGAAAGAAAACAAAAAAATCCTGCTGTGTCTCTGAATTCAACCATTTCTAAAGATGAATGAATGGTTTTAAACTGGAAGTATATTCCCAGTGCATTATGATTTCTGGCATACCTAAAAGAAAAATGTAGCTAAAAACACATTTTCAGCCTTCCCAGTTGTGCACTTCAATTCTAATTTCTGAGTTCCGGACCAGGCACAGAGGGCGCGGTGACTGTGGTAACCTGCCCCGCTCTCCGCCCTGGCTTTCCGTCTAGGCTGGCCCATACAGTGCTGAGATTGCTTCCCGTAAGTGCACTTGTACCCAAAGAACAGTAACAAAACAGATGTGTGTGTGTTTGGAAGCCCCTTCCTGCTTCCCCTCCCTTCACACCTGTGGAGGCTAACAATTCCAGTATGTACAGCAAGTGGCTTAACTTTTCAATCCATTGAGTTAGTAGCTTGATTTATCTGCAGATACTATAACTTCAACATAGAGATCTTTCTTCCTCTTCCTTTTTGTATTTCCAGTGCTTTCTTAGAAGTTGTTCCTTTCCCATTCCTAACCCATATCCTCAATATGTGGCATGTGACCAAGAATGCAATCATTGGCTTCCAACCAGGCTCTAAAATCAGAATGATAATGTCACACCTGCCTATCACAGCAAGTTAGAGCATCTGCTAGGCATTGTTTATTGCATTAATGTTTATTTAGATCTTACTTTATAAATGATTTTGTTTTGAGCACTTTCTGTACATTAGCTCATTTAATGAAACAAACACTGGAAATGGCTACTTTTATTACTGCGGTTTCACCGGAAACGGAGATACAGAATGTTATGTGACTTGTCCAAGATCACAGAGTTAATAACAAAATTATAATTTATACCCAGACCAGCTGGCTCCATTGCACGCACTTTACCACTCCATGGATATAGCTTCTTTAATGGGGAATAGCAAAGGAACTAGTGACAGCATTTTGCTTTCTCTGAGCAAAGTGTCAACTCAGCTCTTGATCGGCTTCAGCCTCTGGATCCCCTTCCTCCACCGATTCCCTGGGCTGACCACCCCCCCCTTCAGTTTACTTTCCTATGCGCACTTACCTATGGTCCCTAACTCTCTGCACCTTGATTCTCTTTCAAAATCCCACGTTGCTTGAGGACTGAGCCTCTTCCTTCACCCCAAAGGCTATGCAGACATCATATAAATAACAGGTTGTCAGTAAACTGTGGGCGTGTTATTGACCTCTCACTTCCCTATTGTGACACTTTAGGCAAGTACGTTACTTGCTTTTCTATCATAGCTTTGATGGCCTTCTCTGTAGAATGAAAGGGCAAAACTAGAAGCCTCTGCTGCTCTGCGGGGCTGTGTTTGGAGTACAGAGGAAGTTATGATAAAGCAGAGGAAGCACCAGGATGGCTGGTTGAACCACCTCACATGGATGTGCGATGCTCAGATGTGTTTCATATAGGTCTTGCACCTCCTTGGTGGGGGTTACTGTTCTTTGGGGAAAACTACTCTAATAGTGAGAGAGCCAGACACTAGCTTACTGCTGTAAGAACACAATGGCATGGATCTCATTAGCTGTTGGATTTCATCTGGTCTGAAGCTCCTCCCGGCTCCAGCAAGGTCAGCAAGGCAAGTAGCAATTATTAAGTGCCCAGTGTGGTCTAGACATTATGCCAGGAGCTTTCAATTGTTGTATAATTTAAGCCTGACAACAACTCCATGGGTGATGTACAACAAATTATCTATATTTTATGGGTAATAAAACAAGTTTATTTAGAAGAACCCTAGTCAAAACCAACCAATAAACATTAAAACTGACACTCAAACTCAGGTTTATGTGACTTGCAACCTTGTGTTTGTTTCATTTATTTTGCATTATGTCTCCCCAGATACAGTATGGTGGTGGGGCCCACTGTACTTGTACTCATTCGGAACTAATGGTTTATATTCTTGGTCACTGCATTTGGTTTTTCTAAACGTAGCTTAGCCTGTCGCCTTCTCACTTTTCTTTTTTTTTAAATAAATAAGTTGGTTCATCAAATTAACAGAGCAGCCTGTATAAATGGAGAAACTTCTAAAACAAAAGGCCAATCACTCAGGAAAGCTGGTTCTACAAAATTTCATTTTACTTCACGAAAGTACTTATTTTTGTCTGTAATATTTAGAAGACTTCTAACTTTTTTACTTATGCTTTGAGCAAAAATATTCTCATTCCTTTCTCTTTATACATACTAATATGCAATAGAATTAGGTTTAAAAGCAGTGTATTCTTTGAGGCAAAATAAATTACAAGCAAGTCTTGCAGATAGATCCTAGGTAAATTGATTTCTGTGTACAAAATGTCCTTTCCCTGATTTGTTGATAAAATTTTAATGTTATACATGTTAGAACTGTTAAACACATTCTCCAGGCATGGGATTTTTATTGGTGCCATGGTTTTCCTTTTTATCACTTGTTTTCTTAAGACTTTCACATTATGTTGAAAATTGGACAGATCGTGGTGATGCTATTACCAAAGGGACCTCATTGAATTATCTTTACTTGCTGTTCTGAGCATTAGGCCAGAGCATGGAAAATTTCCAGACTGTTCTAGATTCACTTTAAAATTGATAAATAAAACTTCAGAACCTATTACAACTTGGATTTAATATCAAGGCATGATGTTTGTGTGAGCCTGGAGGCTTACCAAAAAAAAAAAGAAAGAAATGCAGGAAAGGCTGCTTCAGCAGATGGGCTAAAATTATATTAAAGTGTAAGTGGTGGTGAAGTGAGGCCCTACAGTCAATGGTAACATCTGTGGTTCATGACTGAGCAGAAAACGTGTGACAGGGTTAAAGGCAGGCTCCAAAGTAAAGCAACACGCAGCAAGCAGATTACTCGGAGCTGTTTGTCATCTATTTAGATTTACTGTCTGCTCTTCTTTCAAGAGTGTGGAACACCAGGCGCTCCCTCGCCGCCGTGCCGCACTCCGAACGCAAACGTAAGCGCGCTGGCTCCCGGCCTTTGTTGCGGCCATGTTGCCGGTAGAGATGCCCTGACCCCGCGCCCCAGCTCTTCTTCGTCTAAGGCCTTGGCTCTCGGACTACTTCGGTTAATGTCTGCCACAGTCAGTCAGATGTATCAGCCCGCGTCGGGCTCATTGTTAGGCACTGTTATGGGGACATATTAAAAGGCTAAGAAAAATGCTAGAGGAGGCCTCCAGCACAGGTGTGATTTGAATTGCAGGGGACTTGGGCTGCCACGAGGCTTTCCAAATTTCAGCTGCCGCCTACACAACCATTGATTGTCTGTTTATTGGAAAATATATATATATAATATATATTTAATTTAAACCACTTTAATCAAGAAACTTAAACTTAACATCCTTGAATATATATAGATATATATTTCTCCCTGAATTCAAGCTATTAAAACAAAAATAACAAAGATAAAGAGAACAAAAATGAAACAATATTTCAAAACTGTATCTTTTACCCTATTCCTGCCTAAGGCTCTGAATCTAAAGTCTACTCTAATTTTGTTAAAAAGGAATATTAGCTCAGGTATAGTGACCTCCTAACCCCCAAATGAGACTTTTGTCTTCACATAATCAGCAGTATTGAAAGAGAATTGAAACGGGAATAAATCTCTCATTATGTGACTTGGTGACATTTAAAGTCTTCCGCACAAGCCGCTGGAACGACTGTGAGTCTTGCGCTGGAAGGCACACTGTGCGGTGTTAGCGTTACACGTCCAATTCTTGAAAAAATTGGAGTATTGGAAAAATGAAAAAAGAAACTAAAATTTAAAAAAGAAAACATAAGCAGGGTAGTGGGAATTCATGACTAAGGTGTTTCTGGAAAACCATTAAGCCCTTGTAAGCAGGATTTTGCTTTCTTCCTTACATCTCTATTTCACAATCATCTGTACTTAATTTATATGTGACTTATTGCCCTCAAGATGTTGTAGTTTCATTTTGTGCAGAAACAATGCCCAACACTCTTTTGTTACCCCCTCAGCATCCAAAAAACAACCAAACAACCAAACAAATAAACACTACAACATAGAAATATTACTTAATTGAAGTATATGTTGAGTAAGTAGCTGCACCCAAATATAACTAAAGAAAAGCTTTGGAAGTAACAATTTGGTTGCTTTTTGGTCATCACTCCGTTGGTGACAGTGTCTGAATAAATCACACATGAACAGGATTAAATCCACAAATGAGGTGGTTTCTCAGTCCCAGACATGAGAGGCCTTCATCTTTACTAGGAAAGACCATTAGCACAAAAACTAACCTAAGTCCAGTTCTTGGGACTCTTCTGAACGTATTCACCTAGTGTACTCAGAATGAATTATGTCTTTTCAACTGTCTTCTGCCATTGAATAAACTGTAATATCAGTCTGAATTTCTAAACTACTGTGAAGTTCATTGATGTGGAATTTTATGTAAAAATAACTAGGGTCATTCAACATGTGGAACATACTACATAAACCAAAGAGACTTGTATACTTTAAGATGAGGTTATTATCCTTATGGAACTACCTTGGGAGGTGTCAGCCTAAGACCGTTGAGACCTGTAGAGAACTCTTACAAGAGGTTATGTAAGTCAAACTGAGGACATATGCCCAGGAGGAAGATCTCTCATGGTCCAAAGAATAAGAGTATTGTAGCTTCTTTTATGCATTTGAAATTAAGGAGGGAAAGAAAGGAAGATTACAAGGGAGAAGGCAAGGTGGTTAACGGGTTACAGGGTAGTTAACAAGATTATGCTCTCTTGAGGATGGTTTTTCTTAGTTCAAAGGTGTGATAACCTAGATTCAGAGAAACAATGGACAGGGCTTGCTTGAGGTAAACTTTTTACTAAAGAAGTTACAGGCCTGGGGCATGACAACCCACCATGACTTGCCCAGTAGTGATTTATGATTAGATCACCCTGTGAGGTTACTTCCCAAAGAACATGTTTTTTTCATCCACAGTGCGGATGGATAGAGTGAAGAGAATCAACCTCACTTGTAAGAAATCTCGCCTCTTATGTAATCATTCAAATGGAAAGTGTTATGCTTTAAAGGACAACATAGAGGGAATAAACCATGGAATAAAAATGACAATTACAGCCTAAACCCAGCCAAACCCAAGATTGCTGTTGTCTGCTTTCTGCACATTATTGTGTAAGACCCTGTAAGTATGTCTGGCTTCCATGACTTGGTAGAAAATGTAATATTAAGTGCTAATAAATATGAGAAAACTTACATGCATTCATGCACCCACAGACATTCACACAAAAGCCTCACATACAAACACTACTGACTTTGGCCTGAAAAAGCCTTCATGGAGAACTTAACAGTGACAAGCCTTCAGCAGTCTCTGCCCCATCTCCGTGCCCCGCTGTCTCCACAGCCTGTCCCCAATGCGATCTAGTGGACAGGGGAAGGCAGCCTGCTTCCCTTGTCCCTCTGTTTAAGGGAGATAAAACCCTCACTCTGTACATATTTTCCCTTTATCTCCACAGGCCTTGTGTCTCAGCTTGTTCTTTGAGTTTAATGGCTTTATTTCTTGCTTTGTTTTGCTTCTTCATATCTCTCTGAGTTTTGCGATCTTTACTGATTTCAGGAGTTGGTACTTCTTTTCTTCTTTAAGTCCCCTCTTTGTTCACTGTTAACTGGTTGATTTGACTTAAAAATGTGTCCAAAGCATATGGAAATTCTATTTTTCCTCCTTTGGAAGCTCAGCTTTCCTTTGGAAGCTAACAATTGAAATTTATTTTCAAGATTGTTTTGGCCGTTTAGTGACAGACTTATATTCATTCCCCTTCCCACCAAAACAAAGCTTCTTTTAAAGACCTAAATTGACAGGTCTCTTTTGTGTAAGATAATTTTAAATTAATGTAGCTGATATGATGTGCCTGTCAAGTGCCTCATATCTTGTTTCTTCACTCGTTAAGATATACATCCCTTTTTCTTGTCCATATATTGCAAGTGTTACTATCTCGTATAAAGGAACAGTTTTTTTGGAATAAATCTGACTCAACTGTTTCAGAATGGGCAGTTTTTCATTTTACAAGTTGGTGTCTGTAAGTTAGCCCCATCTCTAAGGCTAATCCTAACAATATCATTGTCAACCAGGAGGATAACAATAAAAAGATTAGCCCTGGCTGGTGTGGCTCAGTGGATTGAGTGCTGGCCGTTGAACCAGAGGGCCACTGGTTCAATTCCCATTCAGGGCACATGCCTGGGTTGTGGACCATGTCCCCAGTAGGGGGCACTTGAGAGGCAACCACACATTGACGTGTCTCCCCTTCTCTTTCTCTCTCCTCTCCCTCTCTCTAAGAATAAATAAATAAGATCTTTAAAAAAAAAAAAAGAACTAAGTGATCCCTCTTAAAAAAAAAAAGGTAAAACGATTAAAGTACAAAAATAGCATATAATTCCAAGGTTAAGGATAACCTAAGTGGGAAATTGCCATTGCATAAATTATTAAAATCAAAGGCCTTGCTTGGATAAGAATTTGAATGAAGAATTGACACTTAAACATGAGGATATTAAAATGAATCTAAATGCAAAAACATAGAATATATATGCTATACCTAGGAATGTGGTGTTTTAGGGGATAAAATATAATCAACATTTATTATCCTTGGCCCTAAAAGAGCTTATGATCTAGCCAGAGGACCAAGATTTAAAAACATGAAGCACGAAGAGAAACAATCTAATAGAAATATAATCAAGTGGGAAAAGTGCAGTGCAGGTTATTTATGGTATGGAAGTCCGGGAGGACAGACTACAGCTTCTGGCAGCGGTGGTGTTACCAGACTAGTGGAGTCCCTTTGCCAGCACTTATCAAAGCCCATTCAGATGAAAACAGGAATTTGCAGCCACGAAAGTAAGCATTTATTAGTTGAGGAAATGGTGTCAAGCCCAGAGATACAGGTAAGGTAGGGCCAGAAGGTCTGGCTCCGATGGTGTCCAGGGGATGAGTTATACAGGGGAAGGATCATTAGTCATGGAGGCTAAAGAAGTTGAGGTCATGGGCATTACTGATTGGTTGGAGCCAGAGTGGGAGTGGTTGATCATTGTGTCAGGTCCTGATGTCGACCAGGGCCTTGTTGTGTCTGGTTTTGGGAGGGCGTGTTGGTGCAGAGGGTCAGGTCGTGCATGTCCTGGGGCTGAAACACAGCTAAAGTCAAGATGTTATCTTTAGCTTGACTGAAACTCTGTTTCTGTGGTCGATAGGCCTGAGGCTTTGTTCTTAAGATAGTTTGATACTGACCAGAATCTGTTGTCCTAAGGACTTAATAATTAAGGAAGGTACTGGATGGATAGAAAGGGGGAAAGTTCATGTGAAAGAAATGGAGTTTCCGTTCAGTTACACTGTCAGGAAAGGCATTGTAGAAAGTAAAGGAGGCATGCAGAACCTGGTCACAGGGAGAGGGTACTCTACGGATACCTCTCGCCCTGAAAGTCCTTCTGCATACATAATTGGAGGGGAAAAATAATAATTATGGCTAATATATAACACTGGATTTCTCTCTCCCTGTAGGCCAAGATAAAGAAATTTAACCCTCATAAACTATCTCATGACTAAACCCATTAAAATGACAATTAAGGTAGCTGTTTTTGAAAAGGCTAAATGAATATGATCAAACAAAAGTATATCATGTCCATTTAATCTGTGCTAATATAAATACAATCTATTTCTGCCTAATACGGGTCACTCCATCTGAGAGGACTAAATGCAGTCAGTTTTGCAGGCACAGGGAGTTTATATTATCTGTGTATGATAAAGGCTTCATTCGCACCGTTTTCCTAGAATATGATGCTTTAAATATGTATATTACCAGTACTCTCTTACTCCAAAAATATCTTAATAATCTCCTCAGATTAAAAGTAATGCAAATAAATAGGTTTACTACATAATGCTGGATCAGTGCTCTATATATTTGTGTATATGGATTTTTATGATAAACTAAAGGTTTTAATTTTTGAACAAAACCTAGAAAGCATGATCATGCCATGAAGGACAGTATTTCTCTATCAAGGATGATAAAAGAATGTAATGATGTCAAGAAAGCTTTGAGCAAAAGTGTATTGTGAGTGAGGCCCCTGCACCGGAGTTTTGTGACGTGCTGTTCTTGGCGTTCTGTCCTCCTGTTGATAATTGTCTGTACTCTTTAGGCTCAAGTGACCCAAGCCTGGCAGTGATAGTGACCATTACAATAGCTCAGAATGCTAAATGAAAACTGAGAAGGCGAAATTAGCCAAGAATAAGAGTGAAGCATTAGTGGGTTCTTAACAGACCTAAAATAGGTAACTCAAAATAATGACAAAGGTTTAAAAAATCTACAATGTCAAAAATTAACATGAGCTGCTTTGTTAATTGATGACCTCTGCAACTCTGAAAGTATTCAAACATAAATGATACTTAAATTCTGTGCTAAGAATCTAACATTTGGTGGGGAATCATTACTTCCAAGGCCATCAGACTACCCGACCCTGGGGCTGAAAGACTTGGAACGCTTTGACTATGCACACTGGGATTAACAAAACAAAACAGAACAAAAACTTAATAAAGCAGTTACTCCTATGAACTCCCAGTGACCTTTCCCTTGCATTTCATAGGACAGCTGGCCACAGCCGGCTATTCCCAGGGATACGCTGTACGGCTGTTGTGGTTGGGAACTTCAGTAGTAAATTTCTTATTTATCGCCAGGTTTGTACAATAATAACCACATCCAAACCACCTACCCAACCAATATTAGCGATGTCCTTTTACTTCCTGATTAAAGTGCAAAGTGTTTTAAACATTCAGTGTAAACACATTTGTTTATTTCTTTCTTAATTTGTGAGGCCACTTCGTTGGCAGAGACCAGAGTAGGGGAATCCAAGATGTATTGATTTCTTTCTTCATGACTATTTAATCGGTTAAAGTGTGCACCACTTGCAAGTGCCAAGATGCTGGTTACATTTTAATAAATGTCCTCTTTGGTCGATCGATATTTCTCAGCCCAAAAATAAATAAATAAATAAAAGTGCTGTTCTCTCATAAGTTAATGGGGAGAAAATCTTTTTACTATCGTCAGTCATCATGACAAACAAGAATATGAAAAGTGTTAATGAAATGACCAACTGTCTATAAAATAAAAGACTTGCAAGACAGTCTCCTTTCTTCCCTTAATTTGATGAAACAAAATGGAAAATTACACTAGTGCCCATCCAGCGTGAAATGATGTTAACAAGCAGAAAACAAATGCTATAATGAAGGACTTCTAGGATGTACTATGTATAGTCTTCCTTGTAAAGAGGGAATTACTGGGCAGAGCTCTAGCCCTGAGCAACATCCCACCCCCTACTGAGAATCACAGCTATCATCCTGTCCCTGGGGAAGCAGTGCCATTCGGCACAATAGGACAAATTGATGTTCACAGCATAATAATTATCCATGTGCTGCAAACAATAGGCCATACAATTACCAACCAGGGCAATGCCCTACACAGGCAAAGTGAAGTTGCAAAATGAAGCAATTGTACAGATAATTGAGGCAATAGCCCCACAAAAAAGGATGTGCACAACTTATTATTTATTGAGCATTGTTTGGGAAGGAAGAGCTACAAATAACTGAATTTTCCAGAACACCAGAACTACCATTTAAGCACAAAATACTTTATTTTTAAAATGCATTCATTGTGAATGGATATCTTAAAATGCATTACTAATTTCTTTTCCCTTTTAAACAGAGTATATATAAATGTGATTATATTTTGATAGCTCTGTTGATTAAACAAACAAACAAGCAAGCAAATCTTTTGCTAAAGAAAGGTGCCCAGAAACTACTAACTGGGCTCTCAACGACATTCAGGAAGTATAGAACGTGTCCCTGTCTTCTACATAGGACAGACAACACTGTCACATGGCTGTACTGTAAGCCATCGATTGAAAGACTGGACAGATCCTCCATAAACACCTCAGGTGCAAAGCAACATAAATCAAATGGCATTCTTAAAATTAAATGAGATACAGCTGTAGATGGTTAAAATCGCTAGATGTCAGTTTTTATAAACATCTTTTTCTTCTTACTAGAGAATGGAGTATAGTGGTGAATGGAGTGGTGGGAAGACTGTGGGATTGAAAAGCTATCGAATGTATTAGCCATGTCTTTGTCATAAAGCTCAAACCGCCTGGTCTCGAACTTCACCTAACATTAAATAGCCATGTGTTGCCAGAAGTCTTATTCAGATTTTTCTAAAAGCCTGAATTCTGTTCACAAAATAGGAATAATTAAGATTCCTATGCTGTTGTCATTTTGAAACAATGTCATCCATGCAAAAATATTCAACCCCTTCATGGGCACTTATTAAGGGTTCTATAAATATTAGTAATTTAAGTAAGAAAAGGAGGGGGGAAACTGATTAAATAGAAACCCAGAGATGCGGTTATAAATGACAAATATGAAAAAGACTATAAAAGGATGAGGAACAATTGCAAAAACTAAAGGAATAAAGAAAGGACTAAAAAGAGAGAGAATTCAGGAGACACCATGTGCTTAACCATTCAAGGAAAAAAATCACTACTTCAAAATTAATAAATATTTATAGAGCAATATCGCAGACCAGGCACAATGCCAGACACTATCAGATTACATAAGATACCTTATTTTGTACCAACATCTTTGAGATGGAATTTGTCATTGCCATTGTTTAGATGAGGAAACCAAAACTTAGAATAATGAAAACTGTAGGTAATATGGTAAAATTCAAACATATTGTTTAAAGATTCATATCCCTGGCTCTAAATCCAATGTGCTTTTCACCCTATGACAGAGCTCACATATAAATGATTTTTTCTTCTTTTTTGTCCCTCCTCTTTCTGATTGACTTTCTCTGTTACCTTCAGTACTTTTTGAGAGTACTCCCTATGTGTGACGCACAGAAATGAGAGGATAATTAAAATTAGATCTTTGCCCTTAGAAATTGTACAGTCTATTGAAGGACAGAAGCACATGAAAATATGAATAAAATATAACAGATGACTTCTCCCGCAGGGATATGAATGAAGTACTGTTGCTTCTTACATCTGCCACTCTGCCTGGAGTGCTTTCTCTTCCTTTCCGGGCTCCCAGACCCTGATACTTGCCTTTCAAACTTCAGATCAAATTTACCCTCCTCTTTCATAACTCTACATACTCAGTGATCTTCCTCGTATTTAAATCTCCCTGTGATTTATAGTCTATACCTGAAGAGCCTGTTAAGAGACATAGTACTAGGACCTAGTCCCAAAGTATAGGAGTTCGTACCTGAGATGGACCCCAAGAATTTGCACTTTACATGTTCCTAGGTGATACTGACACTGCCAATCCAGGAACCAATACTCCAGGCACCAGTGACCACCCCATAGCACTCTTTCAGCACTTGGCAAACATTTCCCCCTGGCATTAGCAAATGTTCTCACCGCATATGCCCAGTTCCCTACCTAGACATTTTGTCCATTGAATCCAAGGGATGTTTTAAAAAATGTGTTGTACCCTCCCACAGCTAGTAGTACAGTAGGACTGTCAATAGTAGGTGTTTACAAAATGTGTTTTTCTTGACTGGTTGGTTGGTGCACTGATTTACTTATCACTTGGTGGCTGTTTCTCTTCCATCTCTCATGAAAAACTTCACCAAGAACAACTATTGCGTGTGAACTCAGATTACTGTGTGGAAATAGAGGTAAGCATATGTAAATATTTGTATTATCATATATGCCCAACAAGATCTCTCAAATAAAGATACCTACAATCTTTTTCCCATCCTCATTTGCAGGGTAGTACATAGACAGTTGCCTTGGAAACACTCACTCTGAATATTCTAAATTTTCTATAATAAAAAATCTTGCCTTTGCCTTATTATTTACACAGTCTCCCTCATTTTGTGTTTTACCAAGAATCCATAATGAGATCTGAAGGCTGATAAATGTCATTTTTGAGGACATAATTATTGTATTCATGCATTACTTTTTTCATAAACCCCTTTTTTGTCAAAGTTTATGAAGAGCAATTATCTAATAAAAAAATAAAATTTTAACTAATGTTATTTAAAGTTGGGTTTTAACTGAACTCTCTGTAGTGTCCATTTCTTTTTTATTAGTACCTTTTAAAATCGCATTTTATTATCCCTTCCCTAAATTAAAGTTGACATTTCCATGGTTTATTTTGAGAAACAAAAGAATTAGACAACTTTTTCAGGACATATCATTGAGTACAGTCTAGCCTTAACAATTCAGAATATCTGATTCCAAAGACTCAGTTCCTGGGCATGGCCATAGCAAGTTGAATTTTGCACTAGACTCAGCACACCCTTCATTAGTGATTGTTACCAATTACTCAGTTTTGAGCTAGACTCTTCCCAGAGTGCCAATTATGTCTGGAGAGTAAGTCCATACGCCACAAGGTGAAGACCAAGTTTAACAATTATTCTATTAATTTGATCTATATTTACATGTAGACAGGCAAACCAGATAATTCAGTACAAATAACGCACCCAAAGGACTTATTATTTGGATCGGTTATCTCCATAGATCAAATTAGATTCTAATAACTCCCAAATCCCTACTTTATTTATGTCCTATAGGAAAACCAAAGGTGATTCCACCTATTATAGCCCTTGCATGCCAACCTATCCATTTGTGGAAAAGTGGATTCAACTTTCAAAGTTATTACATATTTACTGACAAGTTCTTGAAGTCTGGAGGTGACAAGCATGGTTACTAATAGGTATTATTATAGTTTTTTCCTTGGATCAACCAGAATGTGCATTTCCTGTGCATTACCGTGGCCTCGTGTTTGTGTGGTATGAACTCTATGATTGGCTTAAATGCCCACCTCCATCAGGGTCCATCTGACCAGTCATTCCATATACAGATGCCTCTACCTGTCAATGAAAATTCTCACACTTGGTCTGGCCTTAGCTATGAGAACCTGTCGGCAAGAATGTTAAATCAGTCTAAGCATACACTTTTAGAAGTAATTATTCCAGCATCTCTTCTATTAGAACCCATAATACCTAGTTATTGTATCCCTCAGAGATAAAGAAGGTAATATTCATGTGTATATCACCAAAGCCTTTCTGAAACATGGTGGATATTCAATAAATAACTGAATAAACATGATATTAATCATGAACATTTTAGGGAAAAATAAAATAAAAAATAAGAAGAAATATAATAAAATCACTAATCTCACTATACTAAGATACCCACTATTGACATTTTGGTACATACTTCTAGAAAAAGTTCAATGCATACTTTTATGTATTTTTAATATTGCATCATATTATAGAAACTGCTTTGTAAACCATTTTCACTAATCAGTATATCAAAACTCTTGTCCTCATGAATAACTATACTTTTGTGGGTCTGAGAATCCTGGTTTTCATTATCATTCATGTAGCTTTTCTCCACTGCCATGCCCCCCACCTCCGCATACATGCCCACCTCACCCCATCAATCCCTGGCACCTTATGCGGAATTCCCTCCATAGCTCATTTTGCTTGGAGTTTCACATCTCTAGTCAGATTGTCCCACTCCTGCTTGGACTCCCATTCTGTAGAGTTTCTCCTCACCATGCCTGGGCTCTTAGCACTTAATCAGGGATATTCCTCTGTGTAGATGCCCCTCTCACATGACTTGGGCTCTGAAATCAGGTTGCCACCATGTGCAGACACCCTTTTCTCTTCATTGGGGTGCTGACTCCCCACACAGAACTTCCCTTCTTCCTGGATTTACAACCTACCCTGTTTGAGTTCTGGCATTCCCTCTAGCCATCAGTAGGCCTTCTCAAAACCCGCATGAATCCCTTTCTCCTTCTGTCCCTCCTAATGGCTTTAGAACTGGCTTGTTTGGGAGGGTAAGGGAAAAGGTAGGGAAGGAATGAGGAAGAAAAAAAGACCACTTCTTATTTTTAAAAAATCAGATATTTACTAAGTGGCCAGCATTGTGCTGTTTGCCATGTTATCCCTTTCAAATCAGAAATGCTCCTCTAGAACATGTATCACAATTATTGCTACATTATCAATTAAGTAATTGATTATATGATCTTAGAGTCATTGCAAGGAACTCTCTTATCAGAGTATAAGTAATGAAGCTAGAATTAGTATATTAACTTGTCTAATATGAAAACATGTTAACTATAAGCTATAATACTGCTCTGCCTAGTTTTTAACCCTTGTTTTATTTTTTTATATTACTACTATAAAAGAAAAATATCACTTTTTCAATTTTGAATGTGTGATTTTGCTAAATTAACACAAGTTAAGAATTCTACTGCTTCATTTTTCATTGTACTATGAAAATCGTATGTAATTATTTTGCTTTTTATTTTTATTGTCTTACCATGTCCCTTAATACATCTTGGTTATTTTTCCTTTTTATGTCACTTAATCATATTTATTTTATCCCCTTTTTTCTATCTTGCTATTTTATCTTTTTTATTTACTCAATCACTGTTACCTTTTGTTCTTTATACATTTTTGCCATATTTCTGTAAATGGAAAACAAAACAAAAACACACAGAAAGAGAGCAACTATGAGAGTATAATAGGAACTACACAAGTACATCTCTTAACCAATTCTTTCTGCTTTCCACCATAGCACTACCTTTTTCTCCATATGTAAGATTAAAAAATCAATTAGAAAAGAAAGCAGATCCATAGATAAAATGAAGTCAGACTTTCTTTTTTCTTAGCATCGGATTTCACTTTCAGTGGAATCCTATATGGAGATCGATAGTGCAGCACAGACAGCCACCTAAACATTTTAAGTCAAGTTGTAGGTAAGGGGATTGATGGGAAGTCTGGAGACCTACCCATTGTAGGCCTCTGCCCTGGTCTGCCTCCCTAGTAGATTCTGAGGCAATTCTTTTTTAATCCTAAAATCTTTTATCTATACTCTTAGAAACACCTGTTAGAATTCAGTGGTTCCGAAACAGAGCATAGTATGCATCAGGACACACTGGATGGTTTGTTAAACACAAATTTCTGGACCTCACCTGCAGATATTCTGGGATGGGGCCAGAAATGTGTGCAGAAGGTCTCCCAGGTTCTACTACTATGGCCTGAGGACCACTCTTTGAATACACTGGATTAGACTATCACGTGCAATTCTCAGAACCATAAAATACCATCATATGGCTCTAGTTTCTCTCTCCTAAGTTCAGTGACCAAAATTTTCAACTTGTGTTCCATGTCTTGGTCTTTAAAGCATTTCTGCCTAAAAATAAAATCACCAAATTTCTATACTGAGAGATGAAAGAGAAAATGGTACCTTGGCTCCAAACTGGATCTCATTGTCATTTCACAAAGTTGTTCTAGATCTTGTACAGCTAAGAGAGGAGTCAAAATGCATGTGGGCCACTATGAGTTCTGTTTTTTCCTCCTGATGTTCTCCCCAAGGTAATAATTGAAAATGTTTGAAATTTATGCTATTTTTTTTAAAAAATGATGGATTGTATATATGTATTCCACATTCACTCTCTATATAGTCATAAAATAGCTTCTTTATTACAAATACAATCAAAGATAAACATCCCTATAACTTTGTCTGAACCCCCAAAGCATCTACTGGACAATGTCCAGCATTCTATTGAACAGAAATTCCATCAGTAGTTCTCGTCCATTTCCAAATCTTGGGTGTGTTTGTCCATCAGTAGATATTTTCAGGTTATCTTTTTCACATATTTTAATTTCCTTTAGGTGCAATGTCTGTATATTTTGTTAAAGGCTGCTACACCTATACAACTTTGTGTGGTGTTTATAAAGGAAAGCGGGGAGAGGTTGTCACATAGGAAAAGGAGGCCTGCCTCCGCACTCTGCCACTGATCATAGGATCTTCCTGATGTCAGGAGCAGCTGAGGGAGAAACTGAAACCCGACTTCCTGAGTCCCAGACCACAGCCAGCAACTAGGGCATTGGTTATTGAAAAGTTACTCAGTGGGTGCCTCTCAGGCAAAGGGGTTAATGTTTTACAGAGGCCAACACTTTCACCAAAAGGAATGAATGACTAGTGATTAGACTACAGGTGGGTTTATAGATAGGTGCCGAAGATGTTTTGGAGGAGGGGCCTCACTCACCAGGAAAATGAATGACGATACTAAGGCGACATCAGTGGCTAAGATATTTGATCCTGTTTGATTCATGTCTCAGCATACCTAACTGCAGAACCTGAGGGATTATGGGAGTTCAGTGTGACACAGGTGGATTCCAATCCCTATCGAATAGGAGTTGTTATGAACACCTGCCTTGATTTCACACCTCCTTGCTAAAAGATGTTATCACCCTGCCAGCTCTCTGAAGGAGATAGGCCATTCCGGGAGCAGGAGCGCGGGCTGACAGCCCTGAAATGTGCCCTGGGTTTTGCAGCTGGAAAAGACATAGATCAGAGTAATGATTTAAGAAAATCCTGTCCCGCATGAATACTGATAAATATGCAAGCACTAAAGCATTAAGCTACCTTTGTCAGCAATCTTAGATCCTATTATTTTTTTCCCTTTCCTTCTAAGTTCTTTTATTAGACACAATGATAATGATGCTAATAATAATCTACTTATCCAAGCTCCTGGAATGATTCTTAATAATTTATGTTATCCATTTTTGTCAAAAATTCTGCACAATTCAACCTAAAAAAAGAGAAAAAAATGAAGTTACACACAGAAAATGAATTATGTACCAAATTGTAAATATTCCATTTCTTTTGCTGATCTAAAACTCCCCAAAGAAATATGAACACTTGATTTAAAATTCAGCTGCAGTGACATTTTCTAGCTGGAAAGAATATTTGCACAAATTCACAAGTATTTGCAAAAGATAACTTTTTGGGGGGGGGGGGAGGTACTAGTATATTCTAATGTGTTTTTTAAAACTATCCTGTGCTTATATTCCCAAAAATGAATAAAATATTTTGTAGTGAAAGCTTGTTCTGTAAATAGATTTTTGCAAAATTTCAGCCAGAAGGGACGTTGCATTTCTAGGGATAACTTTATGATAGGTAAGAGGCATATGACAGCATTGTCCTTCCTGGAGAGTGGCAGAAGTCATATAAATGCCTATTATTGCACTTCAGACTTAACTTTTAAATATATCGGCCAACTGATATGTCACCACTAAAGTCTAAAAGATGATGGGAAGCCAACCTGTTGTGTTTTCACCAAGGTTTCAAAAATAAAGTGTTAAAATAATTAAGCTCACAGAACTGTTTTCTAGTGGCTTTCTTGTTTATTTATTTTGTTTGTTTCTTTAAAATGTGCTCAACCACAACAAGATTAGCTTCCATTCTTGGCCTGCTATGTTAAATATTTTTTAAAATTTTTATGTAATGATTTGAGAGAGAGAGAGAGAGAGAGGAGGGAAGGAAGGAAGGAAGGAACGAAGGAAGGAAGGAAGGAAGGAAGGAAGGAAGGAAGGAAGGAAGGAAGGAAGGAAGGAAAGGAAGGAGAGAGAGAGAGAGAGAGAGAGAAAGAAAGAAAGGAAGGAGAGAGAGAGAGAGAGAGAAAGAAAGAAAGAAAGAGAGAGAGAGAGAGAGAGAAAGAAAGAAAGAAAGAAAGAAAGAAAGAAAGAAAGAAAGAGAGAGAGAGAAAGAAAGAAAGAAAGAGAGAGAAAGAGAGAAAGAGAGAAAGAAAGAAAGAGAGAGAGAAAGAGAGAAAGAGAGAAAGAAAGAAAGAAAGATCAATTTATTGTTCCATTTATCTATGCATTTATTGGTTGCTTCTTGTATGTGCCCTGACTGGGGACTAAACCTGCAACCTTGGTGTATGGGGATGATGCTCTAACCAACTGAGCTACTTGGCCAGGGCCAGTTTTTGGCAACTTAAATATACCAAGTCTCCAAGTACTTTAAGTATGTAGGAGAATAAGTAGAAAGTGTAATTTAGCCAACATCCTTCTTTATTTTGATTATTTTTAGAACACACAGACACATAAAACACATTATTGCACTCTAAATATTTTTACACTGCAGTGAACAGTTGATACAAACAATTGGCAATAATAGGTACATCAATAGTAATAGCTTCCATTGATATTACTTAACAGTCACGCAACACATACCTGCTGACTATATATTTCAGAGCTTTTTTATGCACTTAATCACACAACCTTGGGAAGCATCATGGCAAGGATAGTTTACCCCACTTTTCTATGGATAATTTGATTATGAAGTTCATAAATTAGAATTCCAGATTCTGCCTCCTACCATTAATCATAATTAACTGTCACACAAGGAAAGGTCTAGGTTATTGGTGTCAGAGCCACAAGGGTTTCTTAGACACTCATGGTCTAAAGCTCCAACACAGAGAAACCTGCTACAGAATCAGAATATGTGGGGTCAGGACTGAATAATTACATTTCACAAGTACCTGAAATGGCCTGCTTCTGGGAACTTTCTCTCTAAATATCTATGGGATTTATTTGTTTGTTTGTGTCAACAATATTACCTGATACATCCATAAATATTCTTTTAATCTAAAATAGTGGCAACAGAAGCAGAGACCTGGTCAGACATCCCAGATTAGAGAGAAAGATGACAATAGGCATAGGGCTTCACTTCACGGAAAATCCTGCATTCAGAAGAAATGAAAACTCAGAAAGAACGCAAAGACTGCAACAGAGAGGCCTCTGTAAGGGAAGCCCAGATTTGCATAATGCACGAAATTTCATCCTTCTCTGACCTTCGTAAAACACTGGAACCTCTCCAAAGAATTTCAGATTGAGCAAAAAGCTAGTAGAATGAAATTAGGTAGATTTTATTTAGTTTTTGGTAACTGGATCCTTCAAGGAATATCTACATGAAAATGCGAGTGATAAAATTTGTTTTTGGTATTTTTTTCACTTCTTCTTTCCATACCTGCATATCAGTCTCACACACTTCACTAGTCCTCCGACAGCCTTTAGAACCCAAACCGTGGAGTCCCTAATGGTGGAGTGTGAACCCAGTGATGACCACTGAGGGACCACATACATATCGCTCACTCCTTCCCACACCGCCCAACATGGATGTGGCCTCCCCTTCTTCTGGAAAAATACATCCACATCCTTAGATTTGTGGCCAAACCTCTCCTGCTTATATTCCAGCTTACTTCAACTCAAATTGCCTTAGGGTTCACTATAGTACATCTCTATAAAGCCAGGCTGGGACAGAATTCGAAAAAAAATCTCATTTCTGGTCCTTGCTTTCTTTCTATACTTTGAGTTGTGTCCCTCAGGAGCTGCCAAGTCAGACTTTTTAGTTCAGGTTTTAGTTTTACCCACAGTGAGGCAGCAAGTTGCATGGAACCTAAAGAATCAATCAATTCTGGAAGGGGAAAAGAAATCAATCACACCATTTCCGTGTGTGTGTGGCTTTTGTGATTGTTTATTAAAAAAAGAAACTATCAATTGACGTTTTATACTTTTTCTATAATTTTGTTATTCTTAAAGACATGACATTGCTGAAAAGCAAGAAATGATTAAGTAAAATTCACACACAAGTTTTCATTCTTCCTACCAATATTTTACATAATACAATTTTGCTAACTAACACGGTGTCGATCACATGCTAAAATGCTATGCAACATACATACATATACACACACAATTTCCAATGGAATACTGGCAATATTGCAATTTTCAAACAAATTCTCTCTCTCTCTCTCTCTCTCTCTCTCTCTCTCCCTCTCTCTCTCTCTCTCCCCTTCACCAGTCACCTTCCCTTTTTGGTCTTTTGGCTTATCAGTATATCAAAAAGCAAATATGATGACTTCTCTATATATCTGCTTTTCAGATTTTATTCACCTCTGACCTGTAATGTTCCAATTTAGCTCAAGTACTTTTATTTATGCTATTCCGTAGACCTATACATTTTGATCAAAGAAACGACACTCGCTGTTCAGTGCCTTCAGAGAGCACTTTGCAGGTACCATCCGTTCAGAAAAAGCAGTCACCCAATACATGAGATTGTGACAAGGTATAATGTAATGGTAGTTATGCGAACCTCCAATAAACCAGTGCTACTTCACAGATTACTTGGAGAGAAAGTCTCTTAGCGTGCTTGAAGAAGTATGAAATGAATTTCATTTCCTTCTCATTTGCCTTGCTTCTGAAAGGTTTCATGCAAGATATGTGACCAACTATTATAGTACTAATCCATCCATGACAGAGCTCAATTTTCTCTGAGAATTTACTTCTGAATGGGCTTCCGAAATACTTGAAAGCTCAAAATTAAAGTACACTGAACAGAGCAGCCACTGAGCTGTGGACAACTGTCAGTCAAGAAAACCAGTCGGAACAAAATGTAAATTAGATCTTATTTTATTTTATTTTATTTTAAAAGTGATCTATAATGATGAGGTGGTAAAGTTTTATAGCCCATTTCCAAACAAGAACAATAAGGAGGGAAGGGAAGTGGCAAGAACTGTTGTTGTGAGCTTTTCTCATTACTGCAAATGGAAATGGGAGCTTGTGTTATGGAAACTCCAGAAGTGATGTGCAAACACTGTGGCTTGTTGCGTGCACATTTTGTTCTGGTGGGTGAGAAAGTGGTGTGAGGGGAACTGTTTGCCAGTCACCTGAGATAATGTCTGTGAAACAAATGACACTGCATGTGGCATTCCAGTACTCGGTGAGGAGTGGCTGCCAGGGATGTCATCACTGATGTTGCCGATGTCAAGGACACTTTGATCTATTGAAAGGCAAGATTTTTAGAATTCAACCATGTGACCCCCAAAAGCTGGGAGGCTAGGGATCCATTGCATTAAAATGGAAAACATGATTGGCAGTTTTCCAATCATTCTAATTTGTGGAGGTAACTATAGTTCCTGACATACTGGGGCCAAAAGCTTGCATTTGGTGCCTAGCATGTACCCAGGTCTGCTTGGTGTGTAGTGGAGATAGAAGAAAAAGTGAAGCCTGTTTATTGGGCTGAACACCTAATCTTTTTAGCATGGAGGGGAGGGGAAGGGATGAGGGGTGATGTTTCCAGAAAGTTTCCAATTTACAATATAAGCAATAAATTCATGTCAGGCAGCTGCTTAAGATGGAATGTAATTTTTTGCTTATATAACAGAGATTCAGTGAACAGACCTATGTAAACAATAAATGCATGCTATTTGAGCTGAATGAAATACTTCCAGGGTATTTTTATTTCTTTCTGAGAGGTGTGGCTACAACATTTTAAGGGATATCGACAACTAGGGGGCCAACATGAGATATCAGCCTCCATTCTTACAAGAAGAGATAACCCATGAGACAGTTGCATCATTAAGCTACAAAGAGTACACCTGGGCATGAGGATGAGCTCTTTCTGCTTATTCTTCCAGGGCCCTGGACTTCCTGGTATTTTCTGTTTTCTGGTTTGTTTTTTGTTTGTGGTTTTGTTTTGTTTTGTTTGTTTTGTTGTATCAGTAGAGGAATTTAGTTTTCCCAGGCTGGAATTCAACTTTGAAATTGTAATCCAATTAAATCAACCAGATAAAAGGTAGAAAATGATTGTACATCTTTCCACAAAGCTCCAATTAGCTTTATCTTCCAGGGCTTGTGTAATAGATGAACATTTATAACAGGTTAATGCATTTCAAAACCCTCCTTTTCCCTCCCATCTGGGTGAGAAAGGAGTAAGCCAGGATGTTGCAGAACCAGATGTTCTAGCCCCTCTCCATAATGACATTTCAGGACACTTGATTTAAAATGCCAGTTCAATCTGAGGCCGGAGTAATGGAAAATTGGCTGATTGTCTTTTTGTCATTTTTTTAAGGCCAAATTTAACATGTTTAAAACATCTTTCCAATTTTAACTCCTGAAAATAAGCTTGGGCTTAATATTATATTTGAGTACAATAATTTAAAAAGGTTATTTAAACCAGTTTTAATAAATTAAAAGCTTGGAAAGGTCATTGCCGTAAAAGAATCATTTAGGCACTTATATAAGCATGGGCGTAAAATATAGCCTGGCATGAAAGGCCTTATTTCCAAAATTAAAATTTCAAGTCTGATGTGTTTCTTTAGCAAAATGTTTGAAACAGAAGTGGAAAAGAGAGGGCTAGAAGGGGAGAGGATGAAGCACGATGCCTCCAGAAAGTTCTCAGCGTAAAAGAAACTACAAATTCAATGTCACACTCTCTGGGAAGGAATTCACACTGAAGCTGAAGAGAGAGGGAGATTTAAGGAACAGATCTACGGAAATAGGAATCCCAATTCATTAAAGTCTAGTCAAACCACTTCTACTGAATTTCTTTTTTCTTTTTTCCAATTTTGGTGCAGCCTTTTAAGAGGTATTGATAACTAGGGAGCAACAGCATGTCAAAAACCTGATCATAATCTTATTTGGAACATGGTTAGAAAACATGGGTGGTTTTCTCTGCAGGAGAGAAGACTGGGAGGAGAAGGGCTGGTATAGGGGTTCAGCAGGATTGACACATACGAGACTCTGTTTACTCATACTTAGTATGGATTTTGAAATAACTTAAGGGAGGAATAAATAGAGAAAGGCCTTTTTATGTCCATACCCTAAGATCATAACTGGGAGAAACAGCCGATGTGGCCTTGAGCGAGTATGCTGTGGAAGAATGAAGACAGGAGCTCCATTTCCAAGCTATTTCCCAGCTTGACCGCTAAGTTCTCTGTAGCTTTGGACACATTAACACATCTCTCCAGGGTATATTTTCTATAAAGGGGGTCTGAATGTAGTAGTGTCACCTGAGAGTGTTGTTCTTAGCATTCAATGGGCTAATATTTGTAAAGTACTTAGAGCAGTGCTTGACCTGCAGAGGGTATAGAGTAGACATAAGCCACCATCGTGATATCCGTGAGAAATGGCCTTCTAGCAATGAGAGCTCTTGCAAAATGGGAGGACAAACCTGAAAGCCCACCTGTCATGGTGGCTGTAGCAGTGTGGTTGGAGTATGGTTCCTTCCAACTCTAGTAACTTAACTAAATATTTCTTTAGAATAAAGAATAATTTTTGGATGTGCTTGAAAACTGTTCTCTCTCCAGGAATAACCCAGCCAAGCATGACCAGGTTCTGGAGAAAAAGCTAACATAAAGCTTTTCAGAGTTTATCTCTTCCCCTTTCTATTTTTCCTGTGATCTTAGAACCCGTAGCCATAGAGGCTAACATGGAGGTTGGGCTGAGTTTCTCCCTCAGCCATGCGGGGAAGTTGTTGCTCCCTGTGTTCTGGGTTGTTTGTTCACAGTCTGTACTACAGACTTCTCCACCAAAACTATCTGTGTGTTTCCTTGTTCTTATCTACTGACAGAACTGAGTCATGAAGAAAGGCAGAATCATAAAATGGAGGGACTTTGGTCCATGAATCATAGCAAGGAAAACTTCCCACCAGACACCTTCACTGAACCCTTCTAGGTGCAAAAAATGAACTTGTATTGTGTTAAATTTTGAGGTTTGGGGCTTAACACTTTTTTTTTTTCCTTGTCTACCCTAACTAATAGATCAGGAAAATAAATATTGTTCCTATTTTGGTCATGGATGAGGATACTGAGACTTAGAAGATCCTAGGCTTCTTTACTGTAGCCCCCTTCTCTTCTCATTGCAATAGGGCTCTTCATAAGCTGCAACCAAATAGTAACAGTAGGGAATTAGTTAGGCCTACAGTATACAAAGCACTGTTCTTAGTGTTGTGCACATATCACATCTTTTACATCCGTAAGTGTCCCTAGAAGCTGAGCATTGAAATAGTCCCATTTAACTGGCAAGAAAATTGAAACTCAGAGGTGTAAAATAATTTCCCCAAGGCCATCACTTAGATAGGAGGTGTCAAAATTAGAACTCAAATAACATGACCCTGTGAATAGATGCCCCACATATATATACCAGAGGCTCTACATAACAGGATTTCACTTCATTAAAGGACTTCTGCCTTACGGGAAGCTGATCGACATGGAGAAAGGGCAGAAGTGAAAATTATATCCAGTCTATGCTACGTGCCCCCTGTTTTTGATTTTGTTTGATTTTCAATGCAGAAATTGAAATCATCAAGGAACTTTACAGGCAGCTCTGTAGTATGTAGTAAGCGGAGAACTACTGTGCCCATGAATGCAGAAATCTGAATGGTCGGAATGCAATGGCGGTTGACTTACCTGCCTCTGATTTGGAGTCCTGGCTAAAGAGCTGAATTATGCTCTTTGTTAGTCACGTTGCAGGTGTGATCCCTCAGCAGGCATGACTGAGCACTACTTCTTGCTTCTTCCTTTCCAAGGTAACAAAAGAGAGTGGACCAAAGACAGGCTCTTATCACATCTAATAAGAAGGGCTAATGCCAGAAGTACAAGTCTTCAAAACCAGGAAAAGAAAAAAAGAAAAAATAATAATAGATATATTCTGCTTGGTTCCGTTTTTTCTGTGTTCTGCTCTGGAAGCTCACTGTAGCTAATAGACTCTGATGTTATTTTGTATCTCCAAGACAGTTTCTTCTTCCTTTTCTCCTCCTCCTCCTCTTATTATTATCATATTTTGTTCTTGAGTTAGAATAACACTGTATATCAGGTATAAAAAAAAAGAGAAAGAGAAATCAGAAGTTGTGTCTTCTATAACAATTATCACCATATCTGTATTATTGAGAAAGTCTCTTAAATCACCTTGGCCTGTTTCCTACTGTCATAATTAAATCAGCAATGTTTTTTTATTTTTTTTAAGATTTTATTTTTTTATTTTTAGAGAGAGGGAAAGGAGGGGAGAAAGAGAGGAAGAGGAGCATCAATATGTGGTTGCTTCTCACACGACCCCAACTGGGACCTGACCCCCAACCCAGGCATGTGCCCTGACTGGGAATTGAACTGGCGATGCTTTGGATCACAGGCCAGCACTCAGTCCTATTTACTCTTCATGGAAATCATGGATAACAGTAATTTAAAACATACTGAATTTATCTACACTTCAGTTTTAGTGAAAAACATAGTATCAACTGTACATTTTTGGGTTATCTCAAGCAAAACGCTCTCCCAAAACACATCATCACCCTTTCCTATGCTTTGGGTACCCCCAACAGCCCAATAGCTATCTCATATATATATTTTCCAATTCTTGTAATTCAACTATTCTCTTTTTTCTGTTCTTTTTTTACTATTAGATCTTCACAAATCACTTAAAGGACACAGCCATTCCACTTACCTACAAACTTACAACATGCATTATTTTAATCTATTTGGTAGTGTGTGACAGATAATATTCTATTTAAGTTGCTATGAAATTTTGAAGTGTATTTGAATTTCTGTTGGTATAAGCTTCTTCACAGCATAGATATCTTTTTATATCCACAATAATATCATCCACAGGGCTTTGAACATAATAGCTGTCCAAAAAATGTCTAGTTATTAATAGTGGCCAAATTACCCAATGTTCACAGTTCCATACCCCAGCAAAGAATGCAGATGGTTGAAGTTTGTGAACTTTTTCAAGAGTCTTCTGTGTTTTGCAGGAAGAATTCTACTCCTAACTAGAAATATTCCAAAAGAATAAGAAGTGAGCTAAGACATAAGCCTACTGATATTCATCATGATTATCTTTGTTTATGTGGAACTTCCAGGAACTCCTTACTATTTCCAAAGTATTCAGTTATTTTACACTCAGTGATGGAGATAACTGAAGACTCAAGAGATGACGTGCACCAAAAGCTCCTGGCATTGGGAATTACCATCCGTCAGCTAGCACCCCCCCAATCATGGTTTGACCACACCCTACCTTCTCATTTATTCCTTGTGGTTATGGCAGGGTAGAACAACAAAGAATTCTATATTGTCAGCCACAGGAAGTAAAAGTGGAACATAAATATTTTTCATCTGCCAAGTAAGTATTTTTATTCCATGGGCATAGTAGTTTTTGTATTTAAAATGACAGATCCTGTCACAAAGGATCTTAATATTATATTGAAAAGATATCTGTATTACAGCAGAGGTTAAAAAACTCATTTATTTATAAGACTCTCAGGTCCTGGAGAGGTCCTCTGCCTCTTTCTCCTTGCAGACAGTTAATATCATTGAAAATAAAAAGCTGTTATATTGTATGACAAGGCACAGTTGTATTAAAAACAAACACAGGCTGGCTGGTGCCAAAAATGTGCTCCAGTGCTGGTAAACTGTTGACTATAATTGGAAAAAAAAGTAGATGCTGTTTTTGTTTTGTTTCGTTTGTTTCATTTCCATTTTTTCTTTTGGCTATTTTTTTTTTTAATTTTTGCATACAGAACCTGATTGATTAAAAGTGACACAAATAAGTTACACGAAATAAAGTTAGCTTTATTTCATGGGGTTTTCAGATTAAGGAAAAATAAGATCACCCAAGATGTAGATGAAGGATAAGAATTGGTCATGGAGCTGGTTGGAGGCATGGCATGTCTAACTTAAGCCACAGAGAAGCTTGTGACTTTAGAAAGGGGAGGGACAACACACTAAAGGAGTGGAATAAAAGGAAAAAGGGCATTCGTTCACTCCCCAGCAGCCACTATGGCCTTTTATTGCCTTCTTCCCTGCAGTTGTGTAGCTCAGTTGAAAGAGTGAGGAACCTTGGAGACTGGTGGTCCACACCTACTGACCACTCTTCCAGTGGGACCCAGGCGCATGTCCACCTCGCATCGGGCACATGCTGGGGTTCTTCCACAGGATTCCACAGACCTCACATTGAGCCACCAGCTCACCAGATGAAGCCCATGGCAGCTGATCCTCCTAAAGACCATGTGGTAAATGAGCCTAGGAAGTCAAGTGGGACTACAACCGACTGCCACAGACCAGTGGGGTATTGCAAGAGCCACCTGAAAACACTTTAGCAAACCTGCCTAGAAGAGACTGAATGCAAAGCCAAAGTGCAACCAGCGAGAAAGGAGCTCCATCATTGCACGAAAGCACACAAACTGGAAGGAGAAAATAATATGGCCAAGCCCTTATACACAGTAAAAATTCCATGTATCTGTTCTTCTCCAAGCCAAGATCCAAAACAGGTGAGGAAGAAAAAGCTGGTGATAATTTCTTTTAATTTGTCATCTCTGCCTTAGGCCTACTTCAGATCAAAGCAAGGCTTTTAGTTTCCTTCATTCTGCTTGTTTGTGTTTGAAGGAAAACCAAATTAGATCAAGGACGTTATCAGTCAAGGCCAAGGTCCACCTTGGATCAGTTCCCTCAGCAAGGGTTGACCTAGTACTGCTGCAGAGATGGCATTACATTAAGTGTGATAGGGAATCCACAGTCCCCACCCTAAAGCACCTACAAGCAAGACAGGAAGGACAGATGTGCAGCGAGAGGCTCTCAAAAGCAGTGACAGTAATAGTGATGCAAAGCACGACAAAAGTTTGTAAGAGGGAGACATTAAATTTATTTAAAATCCAATTTTGTTTTTTATCTTAATTATCTGAAAAAAATCCCATCATGTATCTATTCTACCCAAAAGGCAGACCCAGTCTGTAAATATATTTTAGCGTAAGCACCAGCATTTTTGTCGAATTCTAAAATTAAATTGTGATATAAACAATTGCTCATTTTTAGAAAATCTGGGACTGAAGAATAATGTTTATTATTCTAATCATTCTAAAATATGTTCTCTAAACTGTGGTAACACTGCCTCAAAATGCTGGGTTAGCTCTCTGCTGTCCCCCGTGCGCATCAACGGTGAGCGGTCAGGAGTCTTCAGGAAGAGGGGCTTCGCCAGGCCCCTGAACCTGCTGGTACCCCGATCTTGGATTCCCTGCCTCTAGATCTGTTAGAAATAAATTTCTGTTGTTTAGAAACCAAAACAAAACAAAAAACAAGCAAAAAATGCACTGTTAAAACCAAGTTGTCAAAGAAAAGGAGCGAAATGCTCATTTTCAGAGATGTGGGATGACGGGTCATGCAAGGTTAGATCTTATACCATTTACAGTTTACGAGGTCACGTTACGGAAAAGGGGGATAGAACTTGTGACTTAGACTGTTTCTAAAAGTTTCCCTTCACTAGTCTTCTTGGCCATAGAGAACTTTCTTGAGTTCATATGTTTAGACTCTGAATTCCTGGCAAAACTCGTTATGTTAAGCTAGTTATTTTTGATGTGGTATGGAGTAGCACATGAGTTGTGAAACAAGCCTTCTCTGCTTCCTCCTTGCGATATGACCTTAATACATCTAGTACTCCTTTTACATCTGACTGCTATTGAGGATGTTATTTTTGACATATTTCGGTGTGGCTAGACATTGACATTTGCCTCTGAACTTGTGGCTGAGGTCAAAGTTTCTAATTGGGGCTTTTACCGGAAAGAATTCTAGTTTCCTATTCAGTTCACATAAATCTCTTCCTTGAACAACTTTCCATAATATTGGGATATAATATGAACAACATATTTTGGTGCTTTTTAAATTTTTTTCCTGATTTGTAACTTTTTAAATGTGGAAACCTCCCTTGCTCAATTTACAGAGCAGTGGCTAAAATTTCTTTATTTATATCTCTATAGGCTCTATTTTGGAAATAAGTCCAAAATAGGTGCTTGATATGTCCTTCCACAGAGAAGATAACACCTTGTGGGGGAAGGTGGTTGAAAGCTAATATGTGTGTGGCACGAGAGTATCAGGAGGCAGCTTTATGCACGATGGGCTCAACCTCCAATGGACTACAGCAGCCGAGTGTTTGTGGAGTGTTTGTGATGTAGAAGGCTTGGTGTTAGGTGCATGTCAGGGTAGGGCACAAACATGAAGAAATCATGGTTCTTACCCACCAGGATTTTCCACTCGATTGAGAAAGAGCCATTTACTAAAACAAACTGTCCCAAAACACTCTTAAATTCAGAGGAAGCGATGATTAGTATCCAAACACAAGAAATTATTATGGCTGTAAGCAGAGGGAGATAAAAATTCTGAAGGGTATAATTTTATCAAGATATTCAAAAATTATTAGGCAAACCTACTTTCTGCAAAGCGGAAGCCAATATATGTGTTTAAAAGGGGAAAGTGGTTGGGGAAGTAGACAGCGGCTGAGATGATTAGCCTAAATGGTGCCAGAAATCTATATGTTTTGAAATATCCTAAAGTCTCATTAATTTTTATTTCACAATTTAGTGACCTATAAGCAACATCGTTCATAACTAACTTATGAAAATATTCCATATTTTTAGATTAATCACTTTGTCAAGTTTGTTTCCTGGGGATATGTACTTCTGTTTTTAAAAATCTATGTCTAAGTGTTTATTCCAAGGATACTATATTGTGTCAAAATAACCTCATAGAATGGTGTTCACAGCTCTCCAGAAGGCACTCCTACCCCAGGTTTAGATATTCTGTCAGACCAAATTTACATATATGGAAATGTCTTTAACATTTAAAATAGACAAGGGTGAGCCAGAGTTCAGTCAAGCTAATGGCGAAGGTTCAGTCTGACTCAGAATTCAGATGTTTGGATAACAGAACCGAGGAATTCATCTTCTCTCTTTCTTTCTTTTTTTTCTTTCTTCCTTTCTCTCTCTCTTAAGTTCCTTTAGAGACCAAATGAGATAAATTGCTATCTGACCCATTGCTTGGGGATAAACATTAAATGGTTTATCTGGGCAACCCAATCACCTCCAGCCAGAGTGGAGAATTGGCCTAAATAATGAAGGTGTGTGTCATTCATCTCTTTGTCTGGCTCCTGGTAACCTTGACAGGAATGAGTGGAGACATGCTGATTTGTATACACTCAATAATTCAAGGTGTTTGCTTATCTTTCTTTGTCAGATGCTGCTCATCCCAAGTCCATGTTACCATCTAATTAGCCATTTTTTTAACTTTGCTTTTCCACATAAAGCTTTCTTTTTTATTTCATGAATTTAATTTGCAACCACCTTGCTTTTATCAAGTGTTGCAGTTATTTCATTTGTTAACATGTTTATTAGTTTTTTTATTCGTATCCTTGATACACTCTCCTCCTATTTTTGATTCCCCCTCAATGTAATAATCCATTTGATTTTGCGTTCTGAAATATAAATGAACCATTTATACTAAAAATATTATTCTTCAACTGTGCTTACTGAAATCAGATGATACATATTTTTGCCTCTAAATTCTTCCTCTGGCATATTTTCATCACCTTTTCAGGCTTTTAGTGATTTTTATAGAATACTGTGCTTTTTCTGCTCTTCAGGGTCTGATGCTAGTTTTTATAAATACTAGAGCTGCTCATCAGTATTTGGGGTTCTCCTCTTTGTGAGCTTTCAAGGGATTAGTCCCTCCCTAAACCCCTGGTCTTGGCATCTCCCTGTGACTGGCCTGTACCAATGAAATATAAGCATAAGTGTCAGAAATATATATGTGTTTGTGTGAGACTCTCGTCCACAATTCTCTCCCTCGCCTCAGTGACCACGGAGATAATGCAAAGCTGAGCTACACCCTGGAGGACAGCTGCCCTGGGACAGCTGGGTTCTCAGGAAACCTTGGGCGAGTGTAGAATAAACCTTTGTAATTTGGGAGGTTGTTATTTCAGCATAGCCTATCATAACCTAATTGACTCTCTTTACAGTTATTCTGCAAAAGTATTTAGCTTGTGACCCTCTATCTCTCCTAAATACTGTGTGTCCAACATTGTGCAATATCATGAGAGAATTGTAAAAGATACTTTACCACAAATGAGGCTTCAACCTCACCAGAGAGACAAGGCCGACACACACAAATAATCTAAAGGGAATCAGGGCAAGCATGTGGCTAAATGCTTAGTTGTGAAGTATGGATTCTAAGTGCTCTAGAAGCTTCAAGAAGGTGGGAATCCCGAGTGGGATGAAGTGGACCAGCAGGGAGTAGAAAATAAGGGATTCCAGGCTATGGACAACACAAGGCTAAATGCAAATAACACAGTAGGTAAGATACATGGTGAAGCTAGGTGAAGAAGAGGTTCCAAATGAGTGGGCGAGGGCTTTCAAACCCCATCACCGATGTCCTCCATCTCTTTTAGGTGAATGGCTTTTTCCCCAAATAAGCTGTGAATCGTTTCAGATCAAGGAATAGGCTTTTTTCACTTCAACTCTAGCAGCGGCAACACTTCTCTTTATACAGAGCCAGATTTGGCGCAGCCTGAGTGAAGAAAAGCCCTGGTTCCTGCAGGTATTCAGAGGACTGGCCCGAGCACCGTACACTAACAGCTCCACGCGTGTGCCTCTGCCTCTTCGGAACTCTAGTGACAAAGGACCTTTCCTTGACCAAACTCTAGCCACGCACCTCAGAGCCCTCTCCTCCACTAGGCCTAAGCCTGGACATGTAAATACTTGAACACGCATTAACATAGTTTCTAACAGCTCAAGGCTGCATCCCTAGGATGACCCCGGCCTCCCTTAAAGTGCTTGCCTGAGAAAACTCAGTGGTGCCAGAAGAACGTCCTGTTTTTCCCCCAGCTACATCAGGGCCTATCCCTCTGCCTCCATGGCCAAGGAGGAGCCGAACTTTGATAATTTCCCATTAGCAAACCCAGACGGTGTTCACATGGACTGACCTTCTCCTTCCTGCTTTCCGTAATGTTTCACCTTCCTGACCCTGCCGAGCCCCCTTGCTCACTCTTGAAACCACCCCGTCCCTTCTGTACAGATGGAAGTCGTGCACAGTCCACAGTGGACTCTTCCCCTGCTGCAGTGGTACTGGACTGATAAAAACCTGCCCTTACCACTTCACCTGGTGTCCAGCCTTATTTACCTTTGACATGACCTCAGAAGAAAACACGCATGCGGATGGCATGCTAAAAATGGAAGTTCGTGATACCAACTGTGAATTTTTTTCGAATACCTCATATTAATACCAAATCCATTGCCCAGCTTTTCAGTAAGGGCTCCCTCAATCCTCTACCCCACCTGCTGTGCACTGCCACCTTCCATGCCAACCCTCTGAGCACTGAGGGGGAGATACAACACTTCCTTTGTTTGGATTCTTTTCTCTTGGAATCTAAGACTGTTTCCTTTAGAATCTAATCACCATTTTGACAACAATTAACAACATTTAAAGTGCAGAAAACAATTACCTAAAATCTACCATAGTTATAATTTTGGGGGTCTAACATGATTTTGAGAATTTCTTATTTTCCTTCAAAATTTTGGAAAAAGGTTCTAGAAATGTGCTTTCTTTTCCATATTATATAGCATAGTGGGAATTATTATTGCATCTGCAATGGCTTGGACTGCTTAATTCAAGCTAAAAAAGGTTTTTTTAATCAGAAAAATTTTGACAGCAAGACAAACTTTATAACTGGGCATTGAGAGTAGTTTATATTGTTACTTCATTCTCATCTTTTTCATCTAGATTTTTAAAGAGTGACATTGGCCCTTCTCATCCTTCCTGCTCATAGCTTATATATTATAGGACATGAATATTTTTAGAGGAAATTTATTCATTTTCTCTTTCAGAAACAGCCTTTTAAAATTCTAGAAATGGTGGGTGGAAGCTAAGTAAATCTCTCTTAAAAGCCTCCATGATTTAATCCTGTGGTCCAACTGAGTGGAAGCAGTTAACGTCTCACTGTCTGTCTTCTAATTCTCACTTTAATTACCCTCCATTCCAATGTACACACCTCCCGTGAATGTGTTCAAGACTATGTGTACTAAAACGAAAATAAGCCGTGTTTGACCTCTGTTAAGACCGCCTTTAATCAGAGCTATGTTTTTGCTTGTCCAACATTCAAAATCTCACAATTCACTAAAAGCCCTGACTTTATTTTGCAAGATGCTTTTGATCAGTTGGACACTGGCTCACCATTTGATTCAAATCAATGACTCAAGTCTCAAGTGCTCCATCTATTAGACCTGCGTAATCATCCAGCTTAGCTGAACATTGTCCATTTTAATTAAGGGTGAGCTACACCCATTAGAGAAAGTTTATGAGGCAGACGCTGACTTATTTGTGCATGTACCAGTCCCACAAGTGGAGCGTTAGCACCTCAAAAGAGTAAAAATAACAACAACAACAACAATAATCATAATGAGAGTTGTTTCTCCTTGAATACCAACCTCCTGCTAAGTGCCCTTTCTCTGTTTGAATTTCTTGCTAATTCAATGCCATTAAAATAGATTCTCTTAAAGACTCTGTTCTGTCAAACACAAAAAAGAGAGATATATAGAGTGTGGGATTTAATTATCGCTGCTCTAAATCTCCAAATGTGAGTTTTTCTGAGTAATAATTGCCCAAGTTTGTCTTCAAAAGGCATTTTAATAGTGCTAATACTAGTAAATATTGCTCATTTTGATACTGATGTGCTGTTTTAATGGTTCCCATGGTTTCTAAAAGTCATTTCTTATTGTTTTACTGTAGAAAGAATCTTACTTTAATTATG
The DNA here is from genome assembly GCA_004026545.1 of Mormoops blainvillei. NCBI lineage: Eukaryota > Metazoa > Chordata > Mammalia > Chiroptera > Mormoopidae > Mormoops > Mormoops blainvillei. The sequence goes on along the minus strand of PVJD01000326.1, from coordinate 440,293 downwards.
TCATAATTGTTTGGAAGCCATAGAATCTTAATTAATGCCAGTGGCTTCGAGGCACAAACCAAATGCAGAGTTTGTATTCATGTTTGTTTCTTCATCTCTTCCTACCCGAGAACAGACCCCCCATGAGCTTTTCAAACTACAGACATTCGTAGATGTTTTTAAAAGAATGTGGTGATGTCATTCTTTTCATTTTTTAAATCAAATTTTCTCGGCTTCACCTCAGATTTTAAAGGTTAATAAGGAATCAACATTCTATCTTCACAGGGAAATCTTTATCTCGAGAATACAGTTGTTCACTCTCCGTGGTGAGAGCAGAAACCTCCAATTGCTTGTTAGGTGGGATGGGACGCACTCTAAAGGTCTTCCCTTGGAATTCCATGACTGCCACAAACCAAGTGCACTCTTGTCTCCTAAAAGATCAGCTCCACTTAACCTACCACCAATCCATTCTCTTGATGCTTTCCCACAAATGCATCTGCTCAGTCTTCTACCAAGAATCCCATCATGTCCCATTTCAAACCTGAGAACCTCCCCTGTCACATTGCACCAAAGCACAGGTGATTCTACACTTACTTGAATCAGGAGTCACACCTTGGCTTCATATACATTCACGGCTTTTATCTTTTAAAACCACTGCAGAGAAGACCACATCTCAAAGCCTTTGGATTTTCTATGGCGTTTTATGTAAGGATTTGCTTGAAGCAGATTTCCCTTAAACACTGGTTTAGTGATTGCTTATGGATTTTCCTCTTTGGACCTAGCAAGTTTTCAAAGATACATCTAGAAAACAGATCCCTGCCTGTTATCCAAGAATTAGCATAGAAATTCAACCTCTTAGAAGCAGAAAGCTGGAAGTGACTTAGAGATTGTATTTTCCTACATTAATTGAAAGGAAACTTTTGCCCAGAATGTTAACTTGTGTTTCCCATGGTCCCACAACTAGTTAGTAGCAGAGCTGTAACCAGATCACAGGTTTCCTGCCTCTAAGGGTTAAAGTTTCCCCTTGTGGTTTTCGCAAGGATCACATCCATGACTTCTCTTTAGCCATTCCAAACCCCCGTCTGATTGTCTTCGTCAAGTCCCCATCATACCTTCTAGCTGGAACATAGCAATAGCTGTAATCTATTACAGGAAATCGTCGCTAATCTAACATCTCATTTTCTCTTTTAGTTGCAACCTCCTAAACAAACTGAGATTCAAATAACAACATTCATTTATCTGAACTGATTTGCACAAGGCTTTAGGTTTTCCCTTGGATGGGGAGAGAATTTGTTCAAGGGCCCCTGAGGCGTGAGTGCAGGGGAAAAGGGAAAACGGAGAGGGCAGCACAAGCTCTGCCCTCGGTCCGGCTCTATGACCTATTGCCTGAGGGTAGCCAATAATGTCATTGAAGTCACATGATGAAACAGCAGTCCTGAGGAGGTCAGGATGAGAAATGCTGATGAAGTGTAGCAGAGAGGGACAGTCCCCTCATTCTCCTGGAAAATAGCCCAGATGAGGAACTTTACAATTTTGTGACTTTGGAAGTGGCAGGAGGTAGCCCTTCTGTCCCAGCTGTGACATTGTCAGGGTTAGCCATGCTAGTCATGGCAGGAGCAAGGCCCCTTTAGATGTTCCTCAGGCATGCACCATGGCTTGGGTGAGCTAGACTACGAATGGCAGAAAGGACACAACAGATGACACACAGTGCAGAAACAGACTGAGCAGATCAGTGAAATACCCTTATGAGAACCAGAGATGTAACTTCAAAGACATTTCAGGGGTTCGGAGCTGGGGAAATTGCTGATACACCTATTCTGATGACCTCCTACCCACAGCTTTGAGACACTGGAAATTTGCATGGCACCTTATAATTAATACCCGCCAAAGCACTGATGAACTGTACAAGGCACTAAGAACAGAGCTGCACAAGTGGTCAGGTACTTCTCTTTAGTTCCCCCAATTACCTTTCTTGCTATTATGGCAAAATAAATTGTTAACCTTAATATGCTACTTGAGGATATGTTGGCTCGACCAACCTATGGGTGGGAGTGGCTCTGGAATAAGGGAGTTCTAAAGAGTCTTTTCGTTATCATGCCCCAGGCCTCAGCCCCTCTATTTGTGCTCCTGGAATCAACATTTTACTTAAAATGAATTAAAGATTTTTCAGATAGAAAGCCTATAATCATAATGGCTATAGTCAATGGAAGTCACAGGCTAAGATAACTATTGAAAACTGTTGGTACGTAGGATGGCATTTGAATCAAAGTGGTTTCTGAATCCACTTTGGGAAACGGGTATGTGAGAATTATTATGAACACATTTCTGGACTGTTATCTTTCCTCATGTTTACCATCCATTATCTGCCTTTGTTCTGGTTCATGCTAGTCTTTTTATAATCCTTTTTTAAAAATACAAAATCAATACAACTTTAATTACAAAGAGCCCATGGTGCCTCTTGAAAAACAGAACAAACAAAAAAGGACATTTTGAAAAGGGGCTAGTGATCTGAGAAGCGTGACCTCAGGCCATCCTATTTCTAAGGGGTGATGTTGTTGATCTGTTGGTCCCATTATAATGATTTACACAGCCATATCTGGCACCTTTTGTTCTCCTGCAGGCTTTGTGTATGGTAAATGGAGAATTGCATGCCAACCAGGGGTTTGACATTTACAATGCTTTGTAGCATAAGATAGAGTCACATCTGGGCAAACATTGTCCCTGGTGGTTAGCGGCTCATATCATCTGTGCATAGTATAGCTGCCAAAATGATGAGCACTCATTAGAAATGTCCCATTTACTCTCAGAGCCAAATAAAAGCACAAACTAATCTAAAATGAGCATTCACAGGGTGTGTGTTTGTGTATGTTCAATTTGTGCTGGCTTCTTCCTGGGGCATACAGCAGCTTTTTTTTTTCCTTTGAATATTGTTTATATCAGTGGTCTGAATCAATGTGAGTGTAACAATGTAGAAAACCTAATCCTTGATCACGCTCCTCAGTCTGAGCTGAAGGACATTATACAGAAGAGCCCGATGAAATTCTTTTGCTGCTATTTAATGTGTACACGCTGTACGTTAAATGAAAAACTTTGTTCACTGCTTGACACAGCCTCAGGTTTATGAAGAGCCCTAGAGACAGTTTTCCTGAAAATGAGGCTTTTCCCTGAGCAACTGGACTTTTGTTTATTTGGGTATTTGTTTGTCTCTGTTACATTTTCTGTAAATTAAGTACCTGATCAAGGCTCTGTCTTTGGGTTGGCTCTTGGAAAGATAAGATAGACAACAACCAGTCTAAAGCATTGTAGAGAACTTTACAGCAAACACATTAATCTCATTCTTAAATTTATCTTATTCTCTACCATGACTTTATGCCTTCCTAATTTTTAGCTTCTTTATGCATTTATCTTGTGAGCAGTTGTGTTAGTCATTTAAAATCCTTTTTGGAACAAGGTAGATATAAATACCTAAAACAAATAAAGTAAAACAAAACAAAACCAGCCTGTTACCTCAAGCAGCCCATAAATTACTTGTGGTGACTGTATAAATTTAGAGAAAGATAAAGATATAAGGAGGTCTATACTAAGTGCCAATACATTGTAGACATTTAAAGCAATAGTACCTGAGAGGATAGGAGATTAATCTGGGTTGTAGGACTCAGGGGAAATTAATAGTTGAGATGGAATCTCAATACTGGATCTCTAGTCAGTTACATAATTCTGAGTGGGACAGGAAGACCCAGGCATGAAACTACATATGATGTAACTGAGTAAAGGTGTGTGCTGCTAGCAAGGTAGATGGGGAAATTAGAGGCCTTAAATATTCAAAATTTCTTGTCATTCTCATGGTCCTCACTCAGACCCTCCTCGACCTTATTTTAGACATGGTTTCAGCGCCTTTGTTTTTGTTTCCAAAACTCACAGCAGGTTAGAAGCAGTAGGAACTCTGACAACCTGAAATGACAGCCCGATGACAGTGGTGGAGAAGAAGCCGAGAGCAGAGACGGGACTCCTGTGCTTGGCAGCCCAGGGCCCCACCCATGGGGTGGAAACACTTCACACCCAGTAACCCTGAGAGCAACATTCCCACCTGCCAATATCTGATTTGGCAAGAAATGACTTTTTTATGTTATTAACTCAACTTTAGAGAAGAAGATAGGTCATATGTACTATATTGAAAAACATAAATAAAATAATCAGAAAATTGTTCTAGACAGAGAACCAGTATCCCCCAACCCAATTCCACTAGCATTTCTGTACCCATGTTCAACCACCACCAATACAATGATGCATCCTTGATGCCATCACAGTTATTATAAAAATGTTTTTAATGCCATTGCTCCATAATCGCATCCCCTGCATACCATGACATTTTATACAAATTGTTTTTTAGCTTCTGATTCTTCCAGATTTATGGTCCTGGAGCCCTGATTTCAATTCTTGGTTGATGGGGGCTGGACCAGAGGCAGGATTTAAGTCATCACCTCACCTCCTGCCTCCAGTGCTGACACATTCTTGTGGAGTCAAGGCTCCTCTCCCAGGAAGAGAGTCTGTTCCTCATGTCATCTGTCTCCAGTTGTCCACTGTGGGCCACATTTCTTCAGATAAACAAAGACATAAGAAGTGACCTCTGGATTTAGCAACCAGGTGGTCACTGGCAACCTTGACAGGAACCGTTTGGGGTATGTTGGGGATAGCTCCTCTCAGCGTAGCATAAAAGATGCATAAAGGATATAAAGGTGGCACTATGGACAATGCTTGAAGGAGTTTTGCTCCAGAGGGAGAAGCGAAGTGGGATCGTAGCTAGAGTGGGATATGAGCAGATATAAGGCTTGTTTTGTCATTGTTGTTTTTTTCTTTTAAGATTGTAACATGTCTTGATGCCAATGGAAATGATCTAACAGCAAGGAGAAAATTGTTCGTTCAGGAATGAAGGCTTTGAATAAGTGAGGGGGATCTAGTAATAAGAGGGGGAGCTAAATATTAGGGCCACTGAAACATGAGTGCAAGGACTAGCTGGGGTAAAAGGCTACATCTCGGAGAGCTGTCCCACGCAAAGCTCCCCTGCTGTCTTCTCAGGAGTTTTTACTTGTACGAGAGATGCCAGAGCGGTCACATAACCAACAAAGGTCTGATAATTGGACTTTGCACATCTTGGGATTCCAGCTGACACAATTTTATCAAGTTAATTTTATTGGTACCAAAGTCTATTTTCAAAGTCTCTCTCAGAGAAAGAAAAAAAAAAAAAGTTTGAAGAAATAGTGCAAGCTGGAATGAGAAAGGAAAGGAGATTAATGGGCTCGTTTTCTTCCTTTTTGTAAATACAGTTTGAAATCCTACCAAAAACAACCCAGCCTGAAAATAAACCAGAGCGCTGGAAAGTCACACTAGCAATTCGGTTGTCAGTTAAAGAGCAGTCCCCTGGTATTAGCAATGAGGGTCGTGGCTCTAGCACATACAAAGAAGGAGTGAAGAGAAAAGAAAGAGAAAACAAGGAGAAAAGAAGGAACTGAGGGGAGAGGGAGAATAAGGTGGAGAAGAAAGTTACAGGAAAAGAAGACTAGACAGAAGGAAGTGGACAGAAAGGGTAAATAGCTGAACAGGATAAGAAAGAGGTTTTCAGTTATAAATGGTTATCATTCCTTTCTCCACATAAATGCCAATCAGAGCAGCGACATGCTGTTCGATTAATATGCAGCAGCAGCCCAGCATCACAGAATAGTGTGATGTTTCAGTCTGGTGTCTCACTCCCCAAATATAATCACTACAGAAAATAAAGACAAACGACGAATGCTGGTGTTTTTTTAATGGAGAGTGCCTTTGAGTTTGGCTCAGAGACAATGGCCTGTGGTTGCATCTGATTATAACTCATCTCCATGGGGGTAGAGATAGCTGCTATAAATGTCTGAGAAATTATGAGCTTCTTTAGCAAGATGAACTCTGTGATTATAATGACACTTGGCATTTGCACATTTTGTAGCCTTTCTTATCTGAAAATCATAGAACTACTTTTATCTTATACCTAGATTCTTTCGTGTGTGGTGTCTCTTTCGGATTTGGGGTCCATACCAGTGAGAGTTCCTATTCTTTCTTCCTTCCTTCCTTCCTTCCTTCCTTCCTTCCTTCCTTCCTTCCTTCCTTCTTTCTCTTTCTTTCTCTCTTCCTTTCTTCCTTTCTCGCTCTCTGAGCTCTTTCTTTTCTTTCTTTCTCTTGCTCTCTTCCTCTCACTCTTTCTTTCCTTTTTTTCTTTCCTTCCTTCTTTCCTTCCTTCCTTTCTTTTCTTTCTTTTTTATTTTTGAAGTAGGAGGCGGCTACTTGTAATACTGTTATCCAAGTCATCAGGATAACTAAAAGTTCTATTGAGGAAGGCAGCATCAGAATTTGAGATAATGCATAAGACCAGAGATCATGGAGCAGGTTGAAGGAACACGGTAGGTATGCCTGCGTTAGCTCCCTAGCAGAAGAGGGGCTAGTGTTTGAAAGCTAGTCAAAATGTAACCCCTGAGTCCAAAGATTTTTCTATTCCCTGAAGGTAAAACCATCCCTGCCTCCAAGAAGTTTCCAATATGGCCTAACTTGAGGAATCATGAAAGACTCCCTAATGGGAAAACATCGTCTCTCACCGGCTATTAGAGATTCGCACTTGAACCATTATTTCAAGAGAAACCCCTGAAGAGCCTTATTTATGCATGTTGGCAATTTAAACTGTCACCATCCATTAGGATTTCACATAACTTAGTCCACAGAATTCACTTTAGCCACTTTATAGGACATTGAGAATAGAGGGACACTGAACAGATTTCAACATTGTGTGTGGTGGTGAGAAGAGGAATACCCAAGACTTGGTTGGGGTACTTTGGGGGCCAAAAGGAGATATGAGGGCTCTGGACATGAGAGGAAGAAGTGAAGCAAACAGGAAGCAGAAAGGTGCTGAAACCAGTTTGGACCATGTACTGAGTCAAGTGACTTCCATGTCAGTAACAGTTTGGTTGCATTTTTCCATGTACTTTTTACTGAGAAGAAAACAGAGTAAGAAAAAATTAAAATTTTGTGTGATGTGAAGCAGAGTTGGACATTTCAGAGTCTTCATTTATCCAGATCATTGGATCCCCCAGTTATTGTCAGAACCCTTCTAGCTTTGCTGCTGTTGCTACCCTAGTATGGGCCTATAATATAGGACACCAAGTTAAATTTGAACTTCAGATAAAGAACAAATATCTACATCTGTATATTAATATTAGTGTAAGTGGATCTCATGCCGTATTTTGGACATACTTATATAAAATTGTTTTTTGTTGTTTATCCGAAATTCAAACTTAACTGGTGGCCTATATTTTTATTTGCTAAATCTGTCAGTCCTACCATAGCTACATCCCGGTAGGATAACACAGATTACAGAATTGGCCTGTTTACAGATTAAAAATTACCCTTTGGGCTGCTCCTTAACTAGTTCACACTGATGGTCTCTGATCTTCCATGTGGCAGCCTGTGATCATCAGATCCACCTCCTGCCCCTGCCTGATGCCCCCGGGGCGGCCCTGCTGGTAACATGGCCTCCCACCCAGGGAGTCATGCATCTCCTCATCCTGAGATTCCTAGACTGGCCTTGTTGTCAACTAACTGGAGCAAAGAATACAAATGAGTGGGAAAAACAAGACTAGAGGCTCTAAAAGTCTTAATTTGCTTCATCTGGTACTTGAAGACAAATAATCTTCTTAACTCACAAGGTTGTTAGAATGGCAAAGCTCTTTGCAAGTTTTAAAGAGACATAAAATAAGGTTCCATGACTGTTACTCTGATGTAAAATAAATATTGGAAAATTGTTTTGTGGAGAAATAGGTTGAAAGAAAGTGTTGATACATGCTTACTCACTTACTGTAGAGTTTAGTGCCCTAGGCCCTAAAACTCTGTCTTTTCCTTCCTAGTCACCCTGCCTTCATCTCCCCTTGAGAATGACCAGGTTTACCTTGTCACAGGTTAAAGCTTCATTTTGGCAATCAGCAAATGTTTTTACTATTTAAAATTGCCGCAGCAGCTGCATTTCAGTTCCCTGCTCAGCAAGCAGGTTCCTGGTCAAGTTCAAAAAAGGAGCCATACCTTCATTTGTGGGATGCTGTGTTGAAGTCAGACTTCAGAGACATGGCTTTGTGCAGCCTCCTGGGATTTAGCTAGGTTTGAATTGCTGTGACCTCGGTGCCCTTACAACATCACAGAAAACACCATCACGGTGCCCACTAATTGGTCACCTTGATGTCAGTCACAGCATGGAGATCAAGGACAGAGCCGGTCCTGGAAAGTGAACTACACAGGCTCTCCGAGGTGGTCTCTATAGGTCAGGCTCACATCCTGCTGAGAGCATAGTGCGAGGGAACCTTACCCCAGGACTACTTGAAACATGGCTGTGCTGCACGTTAACAAAGGACAGGTGGCCTCACTAGTGACCCTTCCCTCGCTACCTACCAAGTCCAAATTGTCAGCCTTTCACACCCATTATGCTTCCATTATCTGTGAAAAATACTAAGTGCCATGCCCTGGATATAACATGCACAAAACAGACTCCTGAAATTAGTTTCTGCTCATTGGTTTTAAAAATTTATTAAGATTATTTTATTTTTAAGGTAGCAAATCAAAAATTGCTGGGGTATTACATATGGGTGCATTTGGGAAGCTCACTTTAATAATAATCAAAAAATTTTTAAACCTAAATGCAGTGTATTTTTGTGAATAACTTACATAGTAGTAGAAAGAATGGGCAAAAACATAAGGAAAGAATTGAATACATCTTTCTGTTATTTCCCTTGGGTTGAATACATTTGTGGGTTATCATTCTTACCTATTTAAACAAGGCATTTTAGTTGGTAGGAGTGGTGAGAATTAAGAAGTTCTAAAGTAATAATAATAAAAAAATGATAACCATGGCACAGGGCGAGATTTATTAACGGGCTTTATCCTTTACCAAATGAAATACTGCATGGAACCCATTCAGACAACATAAGGCCTTTCTTCAGGTGTGCCGGTCTTTCTCTGCCTGCAGTGCCAGGCCCGGGAGCCTCTGGAAGGGTTTGTTTCTGTCCTTACCACCGACCAGTGCTGTGGGAGTGGAGAATAAATATTAGAGCAAAGTTAATGGTCCAGACATCCTCAATCAGAGTAAGAACTGGCCCAGAAATCCTGAGGTAGGATCCACTGAAAATAGGAAGGACCAGAGTCTCAGGTACCCTGTTAAATGAGGAAGGAGTGTGAGTTTTGTTTTGTTTTTTTATAGAGAGAGAAGAGGGGCCCACGGGGCCTCCACTCATGTTTTGAGAGAGAAGTAGCTAAATACCTTTTGATTAACTTACGGAAAGCAAAATCTTTTGGGAGCTGTCTGGGTATGGTATGGTTCTCCTTCAGGGGGTCCCACATGCTAGGAGGGGGTGAGAACCAGGCCAAGGGGTGGAGCAGCCGCTCGCTGGACAGGTGCAGCTGTAGGGGCCAGAAAACCCAGGCTGCTAGAGGCGCTGAATGAATGGGCTGGTCAAATAGAAATTGAGGCATCATGTGTATGTGATGTGTTGCTGACTCATTAGATTCCCCTCCATGGAAAACGCAAAGGAAATAGGACCAGATATGGGATTAATGAGCTCACTCATTAAGCAAAATTAATTACTTATTAGTTAATTACTTATTAATTAATGAGTTATTAAGCAAAGCAAAATTAGGAGAAATAACGGAGAAACTAGGAGGAAAAACAGGTCAGTTATTGGTATTCTAAAGAATCAGACTATATGGAGGAATGAACTTTTGTGCTTCTCACTCATCCCCTTACTGTGGCCAAAGCAAAGGAGTGGCCCAGGCCAAGCAGGGGCGGCAGGAAGGGCGGCCCAGCAGCGGCTTGTTCCTGCCTTCATCAGCTCCGGACTGTGGCAAAGAGCCAGGCACAGGGCATGTTTTTCGGCATACGAGCTAACCACATCTGGCCGGGTTCGAGAGGGCAGGGAACATACTAGAAGGTCTCCTCCCTAAATCTCAGACTTGCATTATACTGCAATAATATCTGATTGGCTGACTTGCTTAACTAGTTTAACTAGCTTTTTAAGTAGCTTTCTATCTCTACCCTTCTCGAGAGCAGATTCAAGAAGGGGCCTGAGAGAAGGGAATAAAGAGGCACTTGAATTGTTTTGAGGTGTGACTCCACTTGAAAAGGGACCTGGAGTTCCAACCTTAATAAAAGCTTAGGTAACTTCCATATATGGTGGGAATAAAACAAAGGGGCCTGAGGGCTAAGTCCCTGTTCCCACAAGAGGACTGTTGAGGGCTCATCTTTTCAAATGTGAACTCTCTGGGTAATCAGTCATCCCCATGGCAACCCAGCAATTTTTAATTGTCTTTAATTAAGGGGCCACAGAAGCAATCAGCTACATTTCTAGCACATTAATGAGGGAAGCATGAAGTGCAAAATGGCTGCCAGAGGTAGACTGCACTTCTATAAACTAGGACTGCCGGCAAGATTTTGAAGGGAAAATGTAATAGGTGGTACATTCTTGAATCTGCAGGGTCTAGGAAACCCAGATTGAAGAGATGAAAAATAAAGAAAATTCAAGAATGTCAGTAAAAAAAAAGAAGAAATATGTGGAGTAAGTAAGAGAACAAATATGATCTTCTAGGTAAAATTAATTTAAAAAATAGAGTATAATGTGCACCTGGAATTCTTAAAAGTTAAAGACAGAACAAAAAACAAAAAACAAAAACACCAAAGTGAGCAAGTTAAATGACGCTAAAGAGTGGCTTCATCAAGCCACTGAGAACTGTAATTCAGCCTGAGAACTGAATTACAAAGTAAAATTGGAAAAAACGGTAACTCTGAAATCTTGACTATTTCAAGTAGCTTTTTCTCTGATCATGACAATGCATATTAACCACTCTTTTTACATTACTATAGTATTGACAACCTGAACATTTGTCTAGGTATAGATATCCATATAGGCTTCATTTGGCGGGGGGGGTGCGCTGACTTCTGGAGACAAGAAGTGACTTTATACATATCTGCATGCTTGGTTATAGCGCTTCCCTGGGAAATTTTGTATGCAGCCTATTCCCGCACCTACTTTTGTAGTTGAGGGCACTGGGCAATAAAGCTTAGCCCGGCTGCCGTCGCCAAAGTACAAAGGTCAGCCTGGACTCCACACCCTCCGTCTGGGATTCAGTGTTCCTACTCACTGTCACATGTGGCCCCAGGTAGGGGCATGACTTCTACTCCCGCTGTGTCCTCTCAGCCCCTCCGAACACACACAGTGGACAGTCTACACCTATTCTGACCTGACTCAAAAAGAGTAACTGAAAAATAGAGACCATGGTTCCGAGGGGAACAAGAGGGGGATCATTTTCACTATGGTTTTTAAAATATAAATATATACTGTAGGATTATTTATTTTTATTCACAGTCTCATTAAACAATTTTAAACCATGTTATTTAAAATTATATCCAGTTCTTTGCTAGGTACTCTAAGGAAAATTTGGAAGAAAAGACTTTTAGGAATAAGTGAGTAATTACTAGGGGCTGGACTGTTCTCATTATTCTTCACGGGGAGATTTTTCCTGGCCTTTCTTGTATATCCCTTCCCTCTGACAATAACACTTGCCTGCCCTGGGAGCTGACCCTTACAGTTAGACATTTTGATTAATACTTATACCAACCAATCAATTCACCAAAATCTTAAGTCAGCCACTATGTGCAAACGTAGGTCCTTTGACAGAAAGAAAGGTACAAATCAGGCCCAGTTCTCAAGGAGTTTACAGCTTAGTTGAGAGGTAAAGCTCACACAGGGAAAAAAGCAAAAAAAACAAACAAACAAAAAAGGCAAAAAAAAAAAAACAAAAACCCACTAACAAAGCAGATGAGGCCATGGCACAGGATTTAAAATTTGTATTTTTAGACTTAGCAGGCACTGATGGAGCCAGCTAGAAATTTTTATGTGCTGGATTTTCAGGCCTTCATCTCATATTATTTTCATAACAACCCAGGGTATATGATTATCATTCACATTCACATCAGAAGTGAATACAATCAAGTTTGTCTTTAGCTCAAAACTCTCCCATAATTATATGCTAAAGCCAGTAAGTGCAGAGTTTTTACAATGGCTACATAGCCCTTTGGGAGGAATCTTGTCTTCCTCCTCCACACCCTTCCTAAGCCCCTGTCTCTTGGTCCTCATCTCCTACCACTCTTCCCTTCACTCCCCACACCCTTGATTCATTGTCTCCTTATTTCACCCAGAGAAATATCAAGTGTGTTCCCGCCTCAGACCTTGGAGCTGCCAGGGCTCACCCACAATGGGTTCCTTGAAGTGCTTCAGTTCTCTTCTCAGTCCGAACTTTATCAGGAAAACCTTGGTTAACTTCTTTAAAGGAACCAGCAAGGTTCCACCCTAGCAGCCACTCCCTGCACCTAGCTTTTCTCTCTAAAACCTTCTCGTGTTGGCACATATTAATAAATGGATCTGTCGGTGGCCTCTCTTCCTGGCCTAGGAGGAGCTTTGTTTTGTTCACTGGCGTCTTCTCACTGTCTAGGGTAGAAACTAGTATTAAAGGGACTCAAAAATATCTGCAGAATCACCTGGATAAGGCAGGTAAAGCTTAGAGAACTTAGGCAATCAGCCCAGTCACAGCTCCACAGTAGAAATGGGGCAGGGCCCCATCTCCTAATGCTGCCTACCTAGGTGTGCTTTGAGAAGAAAAGACCACCTCAAGCCGTGAGTACTGCAAACACAAAACAGAACTTAGACCCTTGGAGTTCTGTCTCTAAACTGAAATCCTGATAAATGTGAAAGAAGATATGAGGCTCTTCAGAATGGGTCCAAATTTTTAAAAAATTATTTATCTCTAAATATAGCAATTCATTCACCATGTATTCTATATGTACTGAGTGCTCAGCATTTCAGGCAAAGTTCTTTTTACTCCTTTCCTTCTTCAGGGAGGTAAGTAGATATGTGATAGGTAGATAGGTAGGTAGATAGACAGATAGATAGATAGAAAGAATCATTCAACTCTGTTGTTGCTGGTGTTCTCATCTCTAAATCCAAGTGGCTGCACCTCATGCTTCCTTCCATTACCCTAAAAACTACAACATGCTTTACAGATAGTTATCCAATTAAACACCTGAGCAACAAAAACTTCTATTTCCTCAGATCCTTACTATTAATATCTAATAACAAGTTGACATTAAATTTATTACTACTTTATGTTTCTGGTAAGACTTGTCATTTAGAGAGTTTCTAAAAAGATAGTGGTAATGATAGAAATTACAGTACTGTTTTAGGTCAAAGTGGCACCCTGTAACCTTCACATCTCACTATTTGGCTGTCCTGAACACGCCTACACATAAAGCTGGCTTTGGCCTGGCAGGGGAACAAGAGCCAAAAAGAGAGGAAGAAAATGGTCTGTATGGCTTAAAGGAAAATAATTTTCTGTTTTTGTTTCCTTCCCCTTTCTTGCACTTCACTTTCTATCAATAGGGGAATGTTCTTTCCTCTACAAGGGATAACCTCTCTTTCACGCACTGAAAAATGTCATTTTTGAGTTTCTCTCTGGGATAGTTTGACAAATTTTCAGGCTACATGGGAAGCATAGACCTCTGTCTTTCCAGGTGGCTTCACAATGAACAAGAAAGAAAACAGAGTGTGCTCCATCAGGACAGAAGCCAGTGCTTGTGTCTGCAGCAAAATATAATACAAATTTATAATAATGGCAACGGTAATGGTCCTATGTAGTCAGTGCTATTTATTTTCTTATTGGTTTTGGATGTTCAATTCCTGTTGACTTAGAAAGGAAAGTTCCTTTAAAAATGGAAAAATAAGTACAAAATATGGAAATATAACTTTTTTTGTTTAACTCCTTCTTTCAGTTAATTAAATTGAAATGGGGATTCTGCTGTTTGCAGCTTTAAAAAATAGCCGATTGAAATTTAATTGGTATCTTTTTTCTTTAGTATTCATGCCCTGAAGCTAAATTAATGATCAATTGTAAGCACTTCAGGTAAGAAACTATTATGAATAAATATTATTACTTTTGAATAAAAGTAAACCCAGGACCGTATAGTGGATAAAATGACTAGTACTAAGATAAGAATAACAACCATGCTATAAATAAAGAGTTAAGACCCATCTCTGTTCTCTCTCTCTCTCTCTCTCCCCCTCTCTCTCTCTCACACACACACACACACACACACAGAAGCCTCAAGTGTGTTCTAGGACCAGTAGATGTTATAAATCAAATTAATATCTTTTGCCCAAAACTGTCCTCAGTGGAGGATTTTTGGCTACTGGACTGTTAATACCTTTTTACTTAATCATTGTCCTATAATGTCAGCCCCCTGATAGAAGGGATGAACCAGAGCAATGGCAGCCTTTCTCCTTTCTCAAGTCCCCACAAGACCCTGATTTACAAGATGAAGGTATTATGTATCATTTAACCAGACTGCCTACCCCGCAGAAGCCCCTCTTTTCTTTGGGAGCAGAACAGAACCCAGGGAAGTTGATGTGGTAGGTGACCTTTTTTATTTATTTCTCTCGTACAGCTGGATCCCTACGTTTAATACCTTGTGAATTTCTTTCTTTTACTGGATCTTAAACCATATTTGGTGGACATTATGTATATCAAGACATTTGATATCCCTACCTCTTTTTTACCTCAAGAAGGATTCATCCATCACCTCAGTGGTTTCTACCAGCCACCAGCCCAGATGGGTCCACTTCACAAGGACGTACATGCTCAAGGACAAGCCCACATAGAAGGCAGGGTACTGAATTTGGGGAGTTTGCTCATTCTAACCTTTCACGCGCAGCCACCTCTGTCTCTCCGTAGGAAAGGCCGTCATTCCCAAAGGCAAGTGGAGAATGCCAGAAGAGGGCCTAGACAAAAAAAACAGATCATGAACACATTTACTACTAATATTTGGGTTACATGATATTTATTTTTCAGTAAACAAACTTATTTTTCTCATTAAGGAATGCTAAAGCTAACATTAAAAACAACGCCTTCTCTGATTAAATGCCAACTGATTATGGGAGTGACTGTGACATACTTTGAATAAAAGGAGTACCCCATATTTGATGCAAAATATTTCTCACCCAATTCATACGTACACACCTGAGATCTGGGAGTATTGAAACAGCATGTAACATCCCGATCCCCAGAAGTGGGCATTGGCCCCTGACCTCAAGCCTTCCTTAGATGGAGTGTTGCCCAAGCCCTTTGTTTTCAGGAGGTAATTTCTCTCTCACCAATCTTTCCTGCAGAGCACATCTTAGGAGAGAGCTTCCTGGATGTTTCAATGAGTGGCATTCTAAGGACTTTGAGAGTGTCTGTGGACAAGAACCAGCTTTAAAGATTGTCCTACTTTGTTGGAAATGACTGTGATTCTCAGGGCTTGGCACTGGATTCCCTAAATATTGGCATCATTCTGTGGGTTCTAACTTCTCACCTACTAGGAAGATTATAGTTAATCATTAGGAATCGTGGGATTAGGGGCATGTTAGAGTATGACTTCACACCATGCCATTGAAAGTAACATATAAACAATCAAGAAAATTGCTTAATAGGGGACCGTAAGATGGAGTTATGTCTTAGGTTATATTCATTGTCTTTCTCTTTGTTACAAAGAGTTAATGTCTGGGACATTGGTGATGAAGCCGAGGAGCACTCTTGTGCTTAGCAATATATAATTTAAAACTCCAGGGATTGTTTTTGGTCAGTTTCTTGCAATCTACAAGGTAATTTTTATCAATTTATTTGGAATTAGTCAAGTGCACTGTTGAAAAAGCAGAGTGAATTGATACTAAATAGTTTTTGGAAGATGTAATTGTCTGATGATTTGTAAATAGCCAAGCTTATCAAAAAAGTAATTTAAATGTTATGCTGACAATTTTATTCAGTTTGGTATACTCTGTAAACTGGGGAATCCAATTTTTTGCCCTCGTTAGCATGAGAATTCTCTTTGCTAAATAATTTGAGAGTCTAAGGACATCCAGAGCTTTGGAATCTGAACTTTTAATGATCTCTTACCCAGCATAGACATTACTCATAGGACAATAATGCCAAAAGGTTTTAAATCACTAAGTTTTATGCATCATTTGATTGGTTGCAATGTATTCTTTATATGTTGTATCCATATCTATCTTGGGAGAAGGTGGGGACCTGCCGAGTTTGTCTCCATTTCCCTCGTTCCTACCCCACCCCCATTTTGCTCTAAGCTCCGAAGCGACCATGGTTCATATTATGAGAGAACTCTGACAAATGGGTTTATATAAACATTTTAGGGGCTCGATCATTTGGATTATTTTATTCATAAAAGTAGTATAATAGTTTTTAAAAATAGGCATTTACCAAGTGAGATATTTGCTAAGCACTTTAAGTACTTTACATACATCTTTTTTTTTTTTCAACTCTACAGCAACTCTGAAGTAAGAAGCACATTGTCCCTAAACACCATAAAGTATCTAGAGACTGGGTAGATGAAAAAACTAAGTTGTAATGTTAACTTACTATGTCATGTTTTTAATAAGTCACCATGCTGAGACTCAAAACTGATACGCTGACTGACCCCAGGCATTAATTACCAGGCAATATTGCCTTAAAAAATAAAAAGCCATAACTAACTCAGACAATTGTACATTTTCAGGTTCTGGAATGGAAACATTCTGGACATACCCAGTGTTGGTTCTAGCATTATTTTAGATCCGACTTCGGGACAGCAATCTGGAGGGAAGGTTTGAAGTTGCATTTGTATATCATTTTACATAAATATTGAAAAGAATTAAAGTGGAAGTAGAAGGTCTGATTGAGTTTATAAGCTGACTAAAAACCCTCCACCCACCCACCCACCCAGTACACCCCTTGTCAACAACACTTATTATTAGATGAATGAATGAGCCATAATTCTGCTGCCAAAACCCTTTGAGTCAGATTTACAAAAAGTTGGAATAACTTGTTCCTTCTCCTAAGCATCTTGGAGTAGGTGCTCTTTAAGGGTCAGATACTCTTATAATGTACAGGAGTACCTGGAAGGGATAAACTATTACCCCAATATTTGCATGAACACAGGAGTCTAGGTGTGATATCATTTTAATCACTTAATAGAGCCAGGGATCATGGGACTGGTCTCAGGACAAGAATAAAAAGAAATGGGATGACACCAGGCCAGGTCTTCTTGCAAAGAGCAGACTAGAATGGATCATTATGACAGAGGATTTGGAGAAGCCTGGGAGAGAGAATAGGAGGGCACCACATACGAGATGAAAGAAAAGTAAGGGATGCTGACAAGCAGGGGGCAGGTAATAAAGAGAAACATATACCTGTTTTGTCTACTCCCTTTCTTCAATGGCCCTGTTTCTAAGATTTCCGTGTACTTCAAGTAGATATGGCTGCATAGCCGGGACTGGAATGTGTCTGCAACAGACAGAGGGAACGGCACCAGTCGGAGGTGTAGCAGGCTCACTGCTCTGCTGTTTCGTTCTACTGCATTGAATAAAATGAATCTTTTCAAACAGGTGAATTTTCCAACAGAAATGGCCCAAACAGCCTCAGCTCATTGAATAGAAAGTGTAATGGTGATCTAAACCTATTACCTTCAATGAAGTCTGTGACATTTCCTTCCAGCATGTTGATGGGGGAGAGAGAGGGAAAAGGAGAGAGAACTTTTTCCTCCACTTTTTGTTGCGTCAGTCATTGTAATGCTGGTCACAATGCCTTAAAAAGCATTGCGAATCAACAGGGCTGGCTCTTTTGTAACAGGAGTAATAAATGATTTTACTGAACAGAATTAAAGTGCTGTTTAAAATCTACTCTGTTCACATTTTAAAATTTCTCACCAAAAGGACCTGTCTCCCCTCCACCTACAAATCTAGGTATCAAAAAATTCTCATTAATTAACAGTTTTCAGCAAGAACACATGTTTTTTCATCAAAAAGTCTGGTGTATTTTTACAGCAAAAAGCCATTAATGCCATCTCTCAAAAATGTCCTCCCTCTAACCCATGTTTATCTCAAATAATCTGTAACTATAGTTGAGAAATTTCAATTTTATTTAAACTAATGTGGACAGCAACAACTTCTAGAAGGGAGAAATTCTTTCTCTTGTTTTGTTTTGTTTAAGCATCTGTCATGTCATTGTTGTTGTTATTGCATAATACACTTCAGGGAAATATAATGGAATCAAATCCAGCCTCATTATACTGAAGTGTTACTTGTGTGAAGGTGGCACTAGGTTTCCATTAGAATACAATTGATACATCCCAGTTTCATTGACTGTAATCAGCTTACTCATAGAGTTTAGGGGACTATGGAACTTTTTACAAACCCCTAATTTCCAGGTAAATATTATTCATCATTTTCCATGAATTACTGATATCTCTCTATGGCACAAGTATTTATAGGTCAGAAATACAATCATGAATTTCAAAGAAATATACAAGAAGCATCTCATAAAGGGATGAGAGATGTATGGAGGGTCCCTCGCAGGAAGGTACTTACTGAACTATCTTTATTAGTAATGTTATTAACTCACATTGAACCCATTTGTTTTGGTTTTATCTTAATTCAGTCCATTCAACACCTTGTCTCTAATATTTATACGTACTTTTTCTTTGTCTCAGGGTAAACCTATTGCATTTTATGTTATCTGAATTTTATAATCTTTCCTATTACTTACAAGCAATCTGCTGCTACAGTTGTTCCTAGGTGTTTTTATAAACTAATTTAACATCTGTTAGTACTATATAACAGTATCAACCTACAAATGGCCAATAGAAATTAGCATTGTTGAGAATTATCCTGTAGATTAATGGAGTTACATTAGTAATTGTAGGACCCACTCCATATTTCATGGTAACTTGATGAATAATCAGTGTTATCTGGGTGATTTTCTTTTCAGCATTGAATGCAATCTACATTTGAGTGTAATTGCATTTAAGGCAGAAGATCATACAAACTACCTTTTTAATAAATTAAATGATAATTATGCTGAATAAAGGATTTACACAGATAATTCAAGAAAATGAGTTTTCTAAATAGAAATAAAGACTCAACCAGTAGACAGATATAAGTCAAAAAGACTTTTGAGAAGTTGCTTTGTCATTTTGGTCTCCCTCAACAGTTGTAAAGTAGTAACTTTAAAGACATCCTACACCCCAAAGCAGACGAGCAGAAATTGCACAGAACCAGTCAGGTAAACTTTAATTCCAGGTTGAGTTTTGCTGCTTCTTTACTTTAGTAGTTTTGAACAAGCCAGTCCACCGTGTTCTCACTCTCTGTAAAATGGGAACGATACCTAATCTTGACTACACAGAGTTGTTGTGGGGGTCCAAAAAGTTCACCAGTGTATAGCTCTCTTCAGTGACATATGGGGGGTCCTTTGCTCAGAAGACAAAAAAACTAACTTCTATGAAGGACCATGTAGATGAACGGTCCCAGCTCTCCAGTAGGCGACAGCACATAAAAGACGGTAAGAGATAGTCACATAACAGTCACCAAGTGTTCCTCAGTCTAAGATTGCCTCTGGTGCTAAGTGGACTTACCACAGCAGGATTTCAAGCACCCCCACCATTAAGATCGGGCTCAACAAAGATGCCTCTCAAGATCCTTGTTCCCTATTGTGGGCAACCATTATCTCTACCTGAAGCCCAGGGTGGTTATCCCAAGAGTGTGCACTGGAAAGAGAAATTTAGAAGAATGTGAAATTGAGAAAAATTTTAATCCTAGCTTAATTGACTTCTCTTCTTTGATATTCACTATTCTTATTATAAGAGTGGATAGACCACATTAGCTTGAATGTACTTTTAAACTCTAAGATTATCATTATATAATGACTTGAACAGGTGCTCAGGGCTGATTTGACAATGAATGGTAAATATGGAAAGAAAAGTTAAATATCCAGTCACCAAATCAGAATTTCTGACCTAAGGGAGATAAGAACATCCAAGTTTTTTAACAGCCCATTGAGAGAACCTACATTATTAAGCCATAAGCAATAATGGACCCAGTCTGTAATTTAGATAATATATAAAGTATATATCTATATATAAACCCCAGTATTTTAGATATTTATATATAGATATATAAATCTCCTGAATCTAATACTAACTGTAGTATTCTAAGAGTTCCCTATTAATTATCTGACTTTATTTTGCAACATCCTATTGTGGCCTCTTCTGTAAGTGAGGCTCAATGACAAGCTAGTTTGTGCTAGTCAGGCAGGAATTTAAATTTCATGGCTTCTATCTTAGAAAAAGTTTAATATTTGATTGTCTTTTATAATTTTAGAATGAAAAGCTCTGCTTGCCCGTCTATAAAAATCCAAACCAAGCATAATAGCAATTGTAGCAAGAATTTTAGCAGGCCTATTTTTGTGGCACATTCTCTCTTGCTCTTTCTTCCTGAGCTATGAGGACTGGTATTTTATCTCCATTCTACAGATGATAAAACCAGCACTCAGAGAAGGAACTGGGGTTTGAACACTAAAACATCTTTCTAATCTTCAAAATGAAAGGCTCTTTTTATAGCAGGCAGAATTTTAAGATAGCTTTCAGATTCCCATCCCCTGGTATAGATGATTGGTACCGTCCCCTCCAGTTGAGTACAGTGTGACCTGTTAATATGATGGGATAGTCTCTATTTTAATGAGGTTATCGAATATCAAAAAGGTGATAGGGCAGCCCTATGCTGTTAATGTCGTCATCTAATTAAAGTCATTTCAAAGTAGTTTTGGGGGAAAGGGCAAAGGACATCATTGGAGCAGATCTATTCCACAGGCTATCCATTTGTGATCTTTGTCTCAGATCCTGACAGCCAGCAATTCTACGCAAAACAATTAGAGTGTTTGGGTTGACTATTCAATATCCTTACAGAAGTCCCATGATTTTTCAGGAGACAGTTTGCTTGTGATTGACTGAGGGCAGGTATCCACTTCTCTCAGTTTTTAAACTACTCTGGGCTTGTCCCAGACTTGATTGCTCCAGTTTATGTTATTATTTTAGAATTTCACATTTCAAAGCTACATCACCCCTAGAACACTGACTGAATTTCCAGTCGTATTAGAGAGATTCATTTTATTGGAGAATCATGGCCCAATTTGAGAGTCATTATTTACATTCTCATGTATTATACTTGATATGGGAAAATCATATCGGTCTATCTTGCAAAGACAAATCAGATGTTTTGGTTGAACAGTTAAAAAAATTTCTTTGTGGAGTCCATGTTACAGCCATATTTATTAATAACTGATTATTCAAAGGCATCAAATCCAACTTTGCTCTTATACTAGTATATTCTGTTATTTGTTATCTATTACTCCATCTTTGGGTTTCTATTATAACAATTATGAAACAGCTTTAGGCTTCTTCATCTCTTCTCAAATTGCTGATGAGCTCTTTGTGAGGAAAATGACAAAACTTCTACTAGAAAGATCACAAGACTGGGAAATATTTTGTAAGTTATCTGTGCCAAGCTATGCCCTTACCCTTCCACCTCCAGCATATTGAGCTTTAAGTTCCTCTTCAACGTCATCGACAAGCTCCATACAGGATTTGTAAAAGCCTGAAGAGATTTAAAATATTATTCTCTTTTAAGGAAGATGATTCCATTTTAGACATTAATTATTAAATTTTTTTTACTTTTATTGAGCCAAAATCTTACTCCTGGAAGTCTGACTCATCGATCCTAGGTATGCCTGTAGAAGCCATAGTTCATCTACATTTTAGCCCTTCAAGTAATTTCAGGTCGCCGTTGTGTGCTCCTTAGACTGATTCCCCAGTATTAGCGCCCTTGCCTCCTGTAATAAGCTTCCATGTGACATAATGGCGAGGCATCCCCGCCTTTTCAGTATTTATAAATACCTGCCCAACAGTGCAGTACCATTGGTTCACAAACTCGGGAGCTTCCTGCCTGAGATATGAAATGGACCTCCGCCTGTCAGAATCTTAGATTATTACATAGAGGCTATAATCTTAGCAGTTTATTATAATCTTAGGGGGCCTATCATCCAGATGGTCTCAACAACACATTGATCTCACAAGGCTGCATCCTTGAACATGGAACGTGTGTTCCGAGGATGGGAGTTGTGGGTGAGGAGCCCTCGGCTGCCAGGCCCAGTTCTTGGGTCAACCTACAGCCATGTCCTTTCAATGACCAACAAGTACTTAAAAAAAAAAATACAGTAATCTGGTTCTAGTTGGCCAATACCAAAAAGAGTTAAATAAGAATTAAATGATCATTTATATAAAATCAAAACACTAGGTTTTTGTAATCACTATATGTTATATTGCCTCCTTGTATTTGACTTTCTACTATTAACATAATAAAACCTCTTTAAAACTTTATAGGTTTCAGGATAGTGCTAATGATGGGTAGGGCAGGCAATTTCATTAAATATACCCAGTTGGATTCAACCAGCAGATTTGAATTGGATTTTATCATACAATGTTATCTACCTATTTTCAATTTTCAGCTATTTGTAAACTGGGCTTTATTAGTATGTTAATAGAATGCACAAAATGCCAGGGCTGAGCATAAAAATTTTGAACACAGTAGGAAAGACTCTACCAAGTTAAAATTACCACTGTAATCAGCAACAGTCAGCCAGTTACAATTCAGTTCCAAAATATTTCAATTTATAAATAATAATAACAGTAATTCAATTTACATCTTTAGATTCATCTAAAATAATGTTATGTGGGACCTGGAGTGGATCACTATCTTGTTGAATTACTTATACAAGTCATCTACCATTTGTTTGTTTGATTTACTTATCAAGTAAAAGTAACATTTAAGGAAACTGAGTAATTCTGGTACTAGTTTTATTATTATTATGAAATTCAAGTGTTTATTTTAATAAGTTTACCTAACAATGACCAAATGATGATGACAGTAAATATTAACTGAGATCAACATCAAACTCCTTTTTAGTTTCAGTACTATACTTTTTGTTTTAAGTAGTGATATCCTTTTAAGTAATTTAGAAGAGTAGGAAAATATTCTACTGTGTTTACTACGTAATTCTCATTTCCAGTGATCATCATTGCTCCCTATACATTTGAGTTTCCATCTGATGCAATTTTCCTCCATCATGAAGAAGTATCTTTAGCATTTTTTGTGTGTCTATATGCATAGCAACTGATAATGAATTATCTTAATTTTTACATATTTGAAACTTTATTTCATTTTCATCTTTTTAGTGATAATTTCACTTTTATTTGAAACTGTCTTTCACTTCCGTTTCAGAAGAATAGTTTCTACAAAGAATTCTGCGTTGACAGTTTTCCCCTTCCCTCCTTCAATATTTTAAAGTTGCTCCGTGGCATTTGGGTCTCCATTGTTATTAATGAGATTATTTGCATCCTTGATTTTCTTTATGTAATTGATCATTTTCTATGGCTAATCTCAAAATTCTCTTTTCCTTTTTGGATTTCAGAAACCTGACTTTTGTGTTCCTAAGTGTGAGTTTATTTGTAGTTCTCTGGACAAGAGATTATTAAGCTTCTTACATTTGGAACTTTCTGAATTTCACCAAATTTGTTCATTTTCAGCCATTGTTTCTTCGAGTGCTTGTTTTCCTGCTCCATTGTTGCTTTCTCCTCTTCCGGAGCTTCAGTTGCACTTTTATTAGACCACTTAAATCAGTCCACAAAGTTCTGCAAATCTTATCTCTCTCTTATTTTTTCTCTCTGTTTTTCAAAATGCATGCCTTATTAATCTATTTTTAAATAAATTTATTCTTTCCTGTTTTGAATTTCAGATCTCTTTTTTTGGGTTTATTAATGTCAAACAATGTTAAATTTTAAGGCAGAAAGATTATCAAGGATAAATAGGGGCATTTTATAGTAATAAAAATGTCAATCCTAAAAGATACAGTTCTAAATTTGTATGCATCTAATAACATAGCTTCAAAATATAGAAAGTAAAATTTAGAAACCTAAATCACAAATAGAAAAATTCACAATCACAGTGGGATATTTTAATACAAACAATGAATCAGTAAAGATATAAAAGATTTAAACAGTACAGTGAACTAATCTAACCTAATTACATATAGAACACCCCACCCTAAAACTAACATTTATTTATTTATTTTAGAAGGTATATTTTATTGACTATGCTATTACCGTTGTCCCATCCCCCCCATTTATCCCCTCCACCCTGTACCCCATCCCATCATCCCCACACCTCCTACTTCATGTCCGTGTGGCTGTACATATCAGTTCTTCAGCTTCTTAGTTTCCTATACTATTCTTAGCCTCCCCCTGTCTATTTTATTCTGTTTTTTTTTTGTCAACGTTTTCCTGCCACCACTTTCCCCAGCCCCACCCACCCTCACATCCCACCCTCAATCCTTCCCCTATTTGGCTTTGTCCATGGTCCCTTTATGCATGTTCCTTGGTGACCCTTCCCCTCCCTTTCCCCTGTCATCACCATCCCTCCTCCCCTCTGGTCACTGTATGTTTGTTTTTTATTTCAGTGTTGCAGGTTATATTTTGCTTGCTTTGTTTTGTAGATTAGGTTCCACTTATAAGTGAGATCATATGGTATCTGTCATTCACTACCGGGCTTATTTCACTAAGCATAACGCATCCGATCTGCTCTTAATGCTATCCAGTTAATTTTCATTTTAGTTTTAATATTTTCAATGCAGAAACTTCTGTTTAATTCTTTTTTTTGTAGTTTCTATATTTATGCTGAGATTTTAATTTTTTATTTTGTGTTTACTTCCATAAGCTTCTAAATAATAACTGATTCGGTGTCTTTTTATGTTAATTTTAGAATCTGGGTGATATTGGACTCAATTTCTATCAATAATATTTTTTATTGAATATCTTTCACATTTTTCTTTTTTCTTTACATGTCTTATATTTGTGTTGGTGTGTGTTCTGTTTGGTGGTTTTTCATACAGGATACTGGCTGAAAAGTCTCTGGATTCTGTAATGTTCTTCTGAAGAATGATTTCTATGCTAGAAAAAAATTAACTTGTGTAGATTCAAACTCCAAACTCCGTCTCCTGAATCTGAACTTGATTGTCTCACCTTTCACCTTGTGATTTATCCTTAATTTACCTGGATATTTCCCTCCTCATCTACATGTATAGTTCCAGGGTAAAAAATGATTTGGATAGATTTTTATATTAATATTTTGGGGCTCATTCCTTCCTGTACTTGCATTGAAGGATTTTACTCCCAACTTTCTGAGTGTTCTGCCAGCTTCAAATTCTGCCCTCTGACACCTTAAGCCTGTACCTACTGAGTGAAGAGCACCCCAAGGCAAAGTGCTGCGTCTTCACAAGTTATAACCTGCTGCAGCTAACCTTGCAAGAGTAGATACTCTCAAATGTCTGCATTCAAATAGTTGTTCTTGAATATTATTTTTAGATTTTCTAAATGTCGTATGTTGGTAGGGTTGTCTGACCAAGCTCTTCCATCATTGTCTAAAGTTGGAACACTCTCCTAACTTTTAAAACTGCCATTGCCTTGTGTCTGAAAGTTTGGAATTTCATTTAAACTTTCTTGTTTTCTCCTTGTGTTACTTTTTCTACTCATTAAGACTATTTAAGACCAGCTTTAAAAAGTCTTTTTCTAGCTGTTTCACCTTCTCAAGCAGGTAAAACAGATAACATTTCAATACACTTAGCTGGACTTGCCCCTTTCTGTAAAGACAAATAACTGGTTTCGTGGAAATATTTCCTCACTTTTTGTACCCCAGTTCAAATCAAGTATGGAAGATGCAGTCCACTGAGGACTTCCACTTAGGCATCTTCATGTATATTTGAATTATTAAACAAGGTTATAAGATGATTTCACACTGAGGAAACTGAAGCTCAAAAAATAAATTAACTTCATGAAAATCCTAGAATGAAAAAGTTGCTCTCAGTCTAAAGAACAGATTTTTTTTCCCACTGTTACAAACTTTTCCTTGGCATCTTATAAACATATCTGTTTCTGTGGCTACTTTTCAAAAGACATATTATTCCCCAATCACATTAACTTGAGTTTTAATATCAGTTTTAAACTTGTATTGCCAATTACCAGCAGTGAATTAGCACATACCTTTTCAACAGGATTGCTATTCAGCCTCACTTCTCAATCTGTCTGTCTAGTTCGAACAAATCTGTCTTCCCACTGCTGTGTTCATGACTAGCACATTTCTGAGTAGCCCCAGATTATAAACACTCTCCAAAAAGAAGAGGCGAGCGAGAGAGTCAGTTTACCATGTGCATGGTTAAGGCATCAGTTCTTCTGATTATGTATTGATCATCTACCTTAATTGTTTATTAAATAAGGCCATAAGTATGGGGATGCCTCAGGCTTACGCAGAGAGAGAGAACGCTGACAGAGTTCCCACAATGCAGTGTGGTCACGGGAATAATAGACTGCATTGATACTATCTTTCCTACAGGCCCAAATGAGGGGCATTTTTTAAAAGCACATTCTGCAGGCCTCGGGCCATGTAGAGTCCCTGGATATGTTTGTGTAAAACAGTGTAGGGGAAAAGAGGACTTTGGGGAAGACTAAATAATCTAATGGCCACAATTTGCTGCATTCTTTTCTTTGATGGTTCCTCGAACTAGTGCAATTCAGCCTGTGAGCACTTGGAAGAAAATGCCCAGTCAGGCCTCGCCACTGAAATATGGTTGGAAAGCCATTCCTGCATGTAAGTATCACCCTGTTATTTTCTTTAGGGTTTTCAGCCTGAAACCAATCAACCCGAAGTCCAATTGAAGAAGGAAACTTGACAATCACAAGCTGTGGGAAACTTAGTTGGTTCAGTGGGATCTAATTTGTTTTGGGTAGGAAAGAAAGGGATAAAAGAAAAAGTGGGGGTTGGGGGGCAGAATTTGGAGCAGTGGGGATTAACAGAAGCGAAGCTGACAGCATACACCACGTTTGCAATAATAAACAGCAGTGTTATTAGTGAATATAAAGCCTGTGATAAACAATGCCATGATGTTCCATTCTCCCTAATAGGCAGGAGCAGATAATTGGGACAAATAAAGTGCTGAAACAGTCTGTAACCACCTTTGCGAGCGTCTCTCCGAAGGAGTGAACTGCCCCGCATGCTGCAAAGCTGCAAGGCGCAGCAGTGCCCTGGGACACCAGCTTTTGTGTTTCACTTAAAAGAATGTGCTCCTGTTGCTAATGGAAAACAACAGAGGCTAAAGACGATTGCTAGAATCGTCAGGTCTCCTTTTTATTTTTATTTTTTTTAGTGGTAATAAGTAGACAAGGAGACAATTTCACACATTCATCAAAGCCAGGAGAGAGCTTTCTGGAATACAGTGCCAATTGAAGTCCCAAACACTTTCAACGATGAGCACTTTTAAATCTAAACTCAAACTCCATTGTTTTATGTGGCCTTGTCTCCTTTTCCAACTTTCCCTGGACAAACTGTGTTGTCCCAGCAACAGGCTTTTTTTGAGCAAGCCCTTCTTGTTCCCTCTCAGATCATCTGATGGTTCTGTTTCTTTCTTTGGTTGGTTGAATTTATCCAGTAGATAAGAGTTTGGCACCACTGAGATGTGATGTTCTTTCCATGGCAGTAAAGGCAGGTAATCATCATCCCATCATTTCTTTTTTCAGTCTCAGTTTCTCCACTTGTCTCTTGAGAGATTACACTGGCTTACAACTCCAGGTACTGGCTGAAGTGATAAAAAATGCTGAAGTACCACTGATGTTGAAAAGCACTCAGAGTATTTAGGCCCATGAAGCATGGAAGGCTAATTGGAACTGCACTGTAAATGAATTTAATTTATCCATTCAACTACTCAACAAATATTTATTAAGTGCCTACAACATAGCAGACACTGTTTATTCACCTTTTTTCCATTATATTTAGACTCTATATGCATTTTCTGCAGCAGCAACCATAATTAAATTATTGTATCTCAAAGGAAAAGCATTCATATTCTTCACTATTGAATGAAATATTTCTCAATTCAAACTTTCCATGTCCAAAAATGCAACCTTGAACTACACAGACCAAAATGTCATAATGTGGAATAGTAGAGAGATGGGGAAAGAAGAGACTGGGGATAAAAACTTATTCCAGTTTTATAGATGTCTAGTTTCTTGATTCTTAGAAAATATATTGAGTCAAACAAACAAACAAACAAAATCCCCAGAAGCCAAAAGCTTTAAGATAACAAGTGTAGAATTGATTGGTATAGAAAAAGATACTTCAGTGGGGAACTAGAATATCTAAAATGGTTTAGGAACTAGTCAAACCACAGGTAGATCAAGGGATGTGTCCAGAAGAAATGGTGTTAGGCACCTGATTATTCCCAAGGGGATGAGCATTTCTCTCCCTCAAACCAATTAAATGACATTGAGCATTATCTTTAAAAACATAAACACTGAAGTATTTATTCAACACATGGCTATTATTGCTAATAGCACACAATGTTGAAGAAGGGGAGGCTGATCTTCGATTACTGTTTGCTGCGAAAATACATTGATATCGACTGCATGACAACCACAGCGAAGGGAGGTGGAATTCAAGCAAAACAGAAATATGAGAATTTGTCAAATTTGTTTGGTATGTCTAACGTATTACTAATTATTTCTGTTATTGGAATTTGTACATACTGTGTCTCTAAGTTTTTCCCTAAGACATAAACCCCTTCAGTAAAAGTCATTTATACTACTGGGAATATTCCTTTTCTATATGGCCAGTGGTCTATATAGATTTCAGTTCACTTTGTCTCCATTCATGTCATTTTAATGTTGTAATTTTTCTTTACCTAATGAAGTACTAAATGCCTTTTTAAAAGTATATAAAATCAAAATATTCACCTTTACATATTTGTTCCAATTTTAAGACATTCTTAGAATAAAAAAGACACAAAAGGACAATATAGCACCTGGCTTACCTAGCCAAATAAAATAAATCCTTGAGTAAAATTCAACAGGGTAGATCTCAGGTTCAGGTAACTGGTGGTTAAAAACCTCACTTTCATTGTAAAGGATGATTCATGCATTACCAAGATATATCTTAACTAAATGTGGAAATGCATGAAGTGAGGAAATGCATGAGGGCTCTTTGATAGCGGGGGACTGTGGTATTGTGCCAAGATTGGTCATGTGACTTTGTTGTCATCTTTGTACTTGCTGGTCTTTCTTCTCTCACTTATGCCACTTCATTCATCCAGGCGTGCTTGTCTCATATCCCGTATATCTAATCCTTATCCATTCTTCAAGGGGCTGAGGCCCCTCAAGGGTCCTAACCCCTCAAGGTACATGCTGGGCTCTCCCTCCTCTGTCCTCCTATACCATTGACTTCTCATATCAGCCACTTGATGCTGAAAAGATATGGCTTGGCTTGTGTTATCCTTTTGTAAGTAGATCTACTAAACTAAATTCCTGTCACCCTTGTTTTTCTATTGGAAGTTGAATTTGGTATAATGAATTTGGTACACAGAAAATTCTCAGTAAATGCTTAATGCTGCTTTTTGTATCATTATACAATAAACTCAGTGCACCAGTTCATCTCTCACCACCCTCTGGCCAGATCTGGCCCAGCCCTCCAGGAGATGGGAATGGGCTTTGTCATTCATTGCATTCCCAGCTCAGTTATTTGAGTCAGGTACAAACTGATTGTGAGTAGAAATTATTCCAGTCTGACAGCTGTCCAGTGTCTTGTTTATGGAGAGAGAAAATGAGAACGTGCTGACTATGTTTCTTTTTCTGATGGGCCACAGGATACAGAGAAGGGAAAACAGGAAGGACCTAACATTATAATTGTAACAATAAAAAGTGTGCCCACTCTGAGCTTGGTACTGTGCTCAGCCCTGTCAGGGAACCCAGGTGGCATAGCCACATTCCCCTGAAAACAAATGTTTCTAATTCTGACAGGATAGTAGAAAACCAAATGGTTTTCTGTGTCTTCTTTGCCTTAATAGAAGATATTGGTCTCCACAGCTGTCATTGTACCAGCACTTTCCACTGACACTAAAATTCATCTTCCAATGAAATCAGTATCAAAACAATCTACAGATGAGCTCTTACTAGCCAAAGTAATGGGTTTTTCTCAAGATGCAAATTTTTTATTTTATTTTCAGAAATGGAAAACATGACCTTTCTCCCTTTTTCTTCACCTTAGCCTCAGGATTGGTAAATACATTCTATCTTTTTCTAAATATTTTATTATTATTACCATATTTCCACAACAGAAAACATGAAGGGGAAAGAAAGCAAAAAATAAATATAAAATAAGGAAAAGAAAGGAAAAGGCGGAATATCAGTCAGGCTCGATGAGGTTCTCCTGAGAATGGATTACCTAGTCTAATGTTGTGGGACAATGACTGCCGTACATCAGCAGAAGAGGTCAGGAAATTAAATTTTATATGTCCTGCCTGGGCGGGTAGTCGGGGAGAGATAGAGAGAGAGAGAGAGAGAGAGAGAGAGAGGGAGAGGGAGAGAGAGAGCAAGCTTGTCCAAAAAATAGAATCTTTCATGGTCTGGTGGGAATTTTGAATATTTGAATTTTGTTTTTAAAAAAATCCAGTGGTAAAAGAGACCACGAGTCAAGGAGCAAGGTAGGTTTTCTAAACTAAAGTGAAAGAATGACTATCAAAGGCCATGTGTCTGCCAGGTATCAGTTCCAGCCCTGTGAGGTGATAGGAAAGGTAGCAGCAATGTTTTAGAGAGTACTTGAATACTGTGAGGCACAGGTTACAGAAAAATCTGTGGTGTCCTCTGTAATTACTTGTAGTGCCCCTCTAAGAGGCTGTAGCTTGGACTGGATGGCTGATGAAACTGAAAGAATATTGTCTAAGTTATAAAGTGAAGTAGAAATTCTTTCAAAATTACTCCTCTTGTGAAGAGACTGCACTCCTCTCCTCAGGTCATATTCTAAATCTTTTAATTGTTTTCTGTCTTTTTAATCTTTCTTTCTTATTTCCATATACCATATTTTGCCATGTATAATTCACACTTTTTTGCCCAAATTTTTGAGGGGAAAATAAGGGTGCATATTATACATGAGTAGTATTAATTTTGTATCTTTATAAATGTTTTTAATTCTTTTATATCTGCTTATGCATTGAAAAGTATAACTCTAGAAAGCCATGAGGATATCTGTATGCAAAATAATACCCTGGAATACGATAATCAGTTTTGTTTCTAAATATAAATATGCGAATAATTGAATTTAAAGTTCAAACAAAAGATTTTTTTTCCTGAAAGGTTGAGCCAAAAACATGAGTGTGCATTCTACAAGGCAAAATACAGTAATTCACATGAAGCCATGCCACTTCTCTTTTCCTCAAGGATAACTAATTCACTTGTGTATGTCTGACATAATCTTACTACTACCTCCCAGTCAAGTTTTCTTACCACTGTAAGGTATTCATTTTTTCTTCCTGTCAATACTTTACATGTATCCACAAATATATAGTCACCTTAATAGTAGCAAAAATCAACAACTTGTTTTTTCACCTGATTCTCTTTCAAAGTACCTCCTTTAATCTTCCCTATTTTTGATGACCTAACTTGGTGAATAAGAAGTCAGCTCTCTGGCATCCATTTTTTTTTTCATCTTGATTATCTGATCTTTTCAGTCTGATGTCTACTACCACTTACCTTAGAAGATAGAAGTAGTTTAACTCTTATTCTTTTAAACAAGTTTTTAGTTTTCAATTAAAATTGGCAAACAATATTATATTAGTTTTAGGAGTGTGATATGGTGAATAGACATTTATATGACTTATGAAGTGATCACCTTGATAAATCTAGTACCCATCTGACAACATACATAGTTATTATAATACTATTGACTATATTTCCTATGTTACTTTATATCCCCGTGACTATTTTTTAACTACCAATTTGTATTTCTTAATCCCTCCCCTTTTTTTCACCCATTCCTCCAAACCCCCTTCTATCTGGCAACCATCAAAACCATCATAAAGAGAAGATAGTTCTCTTTATCTATGAGTTTGTTTCAGCTTTGTATGTTCATTTACTTTGTTTTCTAGATCCCACTTATAAGTGAAATCATATGGTAGTTGTCTTTATCCATCTGACTTTGTTTTTTGTTTAGCATAACACTCTCTTGGCCCATCCGTGTTATCACAGATGGCAAGATTTTATTCTTTTTATGACCGAACCATTTCTATCGCATACACGTACCACTTCTTTATCCATTCATCTGTTGATGGGCACCTATAAGTTGCTTGTCTCCATTACATTTATTCCTTTTTATGGATTTTTGTTCTGTTCTTTCATGTGGGACATGTTTCTTTGTCTCCTTATTTTGGCTGCCTCTCTGTATTTGTTTCTATGTATTGAGTAGAACTGCTATGTCTCCCAGTCTTGAGAGAGTGGCCTTAGGTAGTAGCTTTGCTGTGGGGTGAGGGGCAGTCTCCCTGATCACCTGAGTCTGGTACTCCTGGTGTGTTCCTTGTGTGGGTTGTATCTGCTGTGCTGTTGTAGTTGGGCCTTGATTGCTGTTGGCATGTTAGTGGGAGGGATTACCCCTCCGGCTGATTGGTTGTGAAGACTGGCTGTGACTACAGTGAAGGAGCTGCTATGCAGAGGCTGACCCTAGGGATTAGGATTCACTTTATCAGCGCTCTGGTGCCTGCTTCACCTGCCCTTTGGATATGTTGTTTGTAGAGGTGGTCAGGTGGTGCCCTTGTGTTGTCTGAAACTGACCACTGAGTGCGTTGGTTCTAGGGCATCAGGGAGGGGCTCTGGTGCAGGCGAGGGTCAGCTGCTGCCCATATCCCACCCAGGGCCACTTGATATGATCTACAAAGTGATCTGTAGAAGGTTGCCACTGTGCTTGGCTTGGAGGTGCCTGGGAGAAGCTAAGCTGAGAACTGAGGTCAGTTGTAGCTAGTGTCAGGCTTGGGGCTGCTTGGCAAGAAATATAGGGCATGCTGAGGCCAGATACTGCTTGTTTGGGGTTTGTGAACCTTTGAGAGATTTTAAAGAAGTACACAGCATGAGCCAAGACAGGCCATTTGTATGGAAAAATCACTGGGAATGGCTGGGTTGGGAATGGCTGGGTTGGGAATGGCTGGGGTGGGACAGGGTCTCAGTAAATCACCAATGTGGGGCAAATGGTGTTAGAGAAACTTATGGAGACTCACATATGGTGGCTGCCTATGTATATAGGGGGTGGCCAGCACTTCTGTCTGGGATAAAAGCTATCCTTCCAGCCCAGGTCCTGAAGCCAGGTAATTTTCAGTTCCTCCTCATATTTCCCAGGCACCTTTAGAGCTGCCTGCCAGCAATGGAACTCAGAATGAGTGAGTCCGGGTAAGACCATGCATGGGCCCTTTAAGAGGAATGCCTGGGACTCCCAAAACCCTCTGTTTCACTCATCCGTAATCCCCACTGGTTTTCACAGCCAGAATTTATGGGGACTTCTCTTGCCAGCGCTGGAACCGTGGGCTTGGAAGCCTGGGGTGGTACTGGGACCCCTCACTCCTCAATGGGGACCTCTGAGATATCCCTCCTAATTTCTAACCACCACGTGTGAGTTTGAGACCAGCTTGTTCCACAATTCTACACCTCCTACCAGTCTGTATGTGGCTTCCTCTACATGTTCTTAGTTGTAGAACTTCTATTCAGCTAGACCTCAGGCGGTTCTCAGTAATGGTTGTTCTGTAGTTAATTTGTAATTTTGAAGTGGCCTTGGGAGGAGGCGAGCACATTTTTTATACACTGTGCCATCTTAACCAGACAGTTATCTTTTCTAAAGGCAAAATAACTTTTTAATAATCACCATTAGAATTGTTTTCTCATCTTCTTTGACTCTCATTACTTATCATGCCCCTACCCTCTCGAACTCCCCTCATCCCTAGTCTTTCATGAAATAGCACCTTCCACATACCTTTCCAATATTTCCATTCCTTCTCTTTATCTCTTAAATGAAGGTATTTTCCTTGTCAATTGCTAGATTATGGTTAGCTTTTTTCTTCTAATTATTTTCTCTCTTTTTCTTACAATGAGATACCACCTCTAATAAATTCGGTTTCTTGAGAGGTGATGAAACAAAGAGGTTGGAAGCATGGTTATGGAAGAAGGTTTGTTTCAAGTTCCAGTTTGACATTTACTTTTTTTTTTTTTTTAGCTATTAAGCTCTAAGAGAGTAACTTAACCTTTATAATTTCACTTTCTAATTTTCAAAAAAATAGTAATGGCTATATAAAAATGATATTGAGAGGAATAAATAAGAAAATATATGGAAAGCACTTATTATTGAGACTTACACATAGTAAATTCATAATAAATCGTTTCAGCCCTTCAGTTCACACCATCACTCATTCTGGTTCATGCCCTCATTAGATTTCCCTTAATACATTACAGTGACCTCTCTCATAAATAGCCTTTCCATTCCCTTGTTCTCTATGCAAACATCCCCTCATTTCTGTGTCATCCTGAACTCTATAATTGGAATTTTCTTCCTGAAGCACTACTCAAATCATGTCCCACCCTGAGCTCTCTGTCCCTTTTACTTAAAAACCTATTAATTACCCACTGTTTTTTGAATAAAGTTTAAATAACTTAGCCTTGAATGCATTTTCTAATCTGGCACCTACTTCCGTTCTATTTTTCCAGCTCCAACCTGATACATCTAATGTTAGGGTATTTCTGGGTTGCCTCATGTCCTCTGGACATACCATGAAAGATTTGATGTCTGTGGGTTTGTTTTTCCTATGTTTGGTACAGGAAACACTCCCTTTACATCACATTTATTCCTCGAGAAATACCAGGAGTGATTAGTGTTTATCCCATAAGTCACCTATTGAATTACTTCATTATCTGGGAAACATTTATTCTTACTCTAATCCAGCAACTCCCTTGATAAATTATCTGTCATTTTGAAGGCAGATACTGATGTTTACTTCTTTTGTATGTAATTTAACAACACATTATTGCAACTTCCTCAATGTTTTCTGAGTTAACAAAAATCATTCAACAGGTATAAATTATGTTTATTTCTTAAAGAGCTGTTGTTGGATGAGCAGTTTTAAACCTTTGCCCTTCATGTAATGCCATCTGCCGAAGGTCTTGGAATCGGCTCCTTACCTTCATTTTGCCATCCTACTACTTAGTATTTTGCCACAGACTGATTTTGGGTCAGATTCAGAGTTCTCCCATTGAAAAGGAATGGTAAACAATGTACTTCTTAGAGTTTTTCAGTGGCTCCCTATTTCATTTAAAATAAAATCTAAAATTTATGCATGGCCTACAAAACTTTACCTGATCTTCACCTTTGTTGTATTTCTGATGCCACCGTCTAATACTTTCCCCTCTGTTCACTCACCTCAGCTCTTACTAGACTCCTTATTGTTCCTTTGACAGTCAGACCCATTTCTGTTTCGGGTGGTGTGCATTGGCTGTTGCCTCTACCTACAAAGCACTTTCTCTAGAAATCTACATGATTCCTTCCTCTTTGCCTTGCAGTCTTTGTTTCACCCGCGGCTTCTCGCTGAGGCCTGTCCTGGCCACTGCAGTTAAAATGTCGACCACTCTCCTATCTCCAACACCCCTGATCTCGCTTGTCCTGTTCTATTTATCTATATAGTACTTATTATCTTCTATAAGGTATATACTTTACTATATAATTTCTTCACTGTAAAGAATCAAAAGTCCCCTTCATATACATACTTTAATCTGATGTACTCACAATAATGGTTGCTTTAAAATGCTTGTCCTTTTCATTGACAAGGAGATAAATAGATCCTCTTAGACATGTCGGAGATGCTTCATAGGAGGACAGCCATAGTGGCCATAGTGATGCGAAATAATACTTTCCATCACATTCAACTCAACTACACTCAAATAGACACATCCAGAAAGTAAAATCAAGGGTTGAGTAGTCTATCCACTTTTTTTAAACTTCAAAATCACTGTAGGATAAAACATTTTGATTGCTAAAATTATAACAATAGAGTTCACAAATGATAATGTTAATTGCCAACTTTATTTGTGTTATTCATAAGCACAATGTGTTTCCAGTGCGTACTGTAAATTGCTAGTAGCCAAATCAATTATCTTACTAGCATTTTTAAAATTGCTTTTTTAAAAAAATTTCACTCATACCAGAAATTATCGGTACCTAAATTTATACGCATTCACAATTTACAAAGTTATTAACTATTACCTTGTTTAATGAATCTTGAAATTATCTCTTTATTTATCCATTTATCTACTTATTTATCCAACAAATATTCATGCCATACAATGTTCATTACATCAGTGAAAAATCTGAAAAAACCCCACCTCATAAAGCCTAGCATTAACATTAATTCATATAGAAATCATGATAAAGGGATATAGCATGGAAAAGCTTTACTTCTCCATGAAACTATTGTACTGAAATTTTCTAAATCCCATGTGTAACAAATATATTTATGAGAAAATTGAAGGAGTGATCTATTTCTGTACCCAAAACCAAGAAAGGTGAAAGAAAAACTTACCTGCAAATTAGATCCTTGTGAAGATAATGGAATTAAAATATTAAAACAAAAAATTTCAAAACAAAGTCTAATAACTATTAAAAACATTTTATAGCTAAAGGCATATGCCATTCATAGCATTAAATAGAAAGATCCATCAGAAGTTATATGCACATAATGATATTGCCTGTATTACATATATACATATAGTTTTTTAATTAATAGAAATTTAAGACTTTGAAAAATGAATGGACAACATAGAGAACCATATACTTCTCACAGAAATTGATAAATGTGAGGAAAAAATAACATTAAGGCAGACTTCTGCCTCTGTCCATGATTAGGTAACATGGAATGATTTCCACCACCTCCCAACATGAAGTAACCACAAATTGGTCAAAATATGTGGAAAAATGTTTTTTACAATACTGAACATCAGGCAAAGCAATATGGTGACTGATGAGAAACAAATAAGTTGAATTTACAATCGTGCCAGCTGATTGCCTTGAAAGAGTTTCCAGATTATAGCACAGAAAGGCATCGCCTAGTTGGAGTTGCAGGGGATGCCCTGAGTTTAGGATGAACGTGCGAGAGACAAAAATAGGTGTAGTCTGTAGGACAGGGTACCAGAGGAGAGACTGTAAATGTGCATACAGATCTCTGAGGGGTTCTTAGAGGGTCCTATTCAAACATTCTGTTAAGTAATAATAAGTACATGTGTGTAAAAAAAATAACCCCTCAAGTGTGGGGACATAACCAGTAGAAAATATTAGCATTGAGATTTTAGTGCTTACATACAGCCAGGAATAATATCTTCCCTCACCAACCAGACTGGAAATTCTTGAGATTCACAAGACAATGAACAGAGTAAACCGAAGGGCCCGCCTAACTAGTGGAAAATAATTATGACTGGAGTGAGCTCTGCTCTGGCCCCACCTAACAAACATTAAAAACAAGACCAAAAAAGACCAAACAGATTTCAAATAACTTAAATGCCTCCCAGACCAAAGCTCAAGAAGATCAGTATGGATATGAAAATATCTAGGACCTAAAAGATAAAATTCATGATATCTGACATCCATTCAAAGTTTAGCAAATATCAAAGAAGCAGGAGAATATAACATATAATGAAGACAGAATTAACCATCAAAACCAACACAGAACTGACAGATATTAAAATTGATGGACAATGACGTTAAAATAGTTATTATCACTGTATTCCATATGTTCAGAAAGTTAAGTGGAGAAAAGGAAGGCATTAAAAATAAAAGATCCAGCCTAAACTTCTAGATAATTTAATGTGTGAAGCGAAGTGGCTGTGATGAACAACAAGGTAGATTTTGCAGAAGAAAAGATTAGTGAATTTGAATTTCAAGACAAAATGAAAAACATCGAGAAAAGTAAATTAAGAAGTTGAAAAGAGCATCACTGATATCGGGGACAACTTTAGAGGGCCTAAGATATATGTACTTAGTGTTGACATACAATATTATATTAGTTTCAGGTGTATAACATAATGATTAGACATTTATATATGTTACAATGTGATCACCCTGGTAAGTTTAGTACATTCAATACCATAAATAGTTATTACAATAGTATTGACTATATTTTCTATGTTGTATTTACATACCCATGACTATTTTTATAACTGAATTTGTACTTCTTAATCTCTTTCACATTTTTCCCCATACCCCCAAATCCACTTCCATCTGGCCACCATTAAAATGTTCTCTGGGTCTATGAGTTTTTGTTTTGTGGTTTGTTTATTTTGTTTTATGATTCTACCTATAAGTGAAATCATATGACACTTGTCTTTCTCTTTCTTTTTTTAACTTAGCATAATACCTTCTAGGTCCATGCATATTGTTGCAAATAGTTAGATTTCATTCCTTTTAATGGCTGAGTAATATTCCATTGCATATACGTATCACATCTTCTTCATCCATTTGTCTAACCATGGATACTTAGGTTGCATCCGTATATTGGCTATTGTAAATAATTTTTGCAATGAACATCGAGATGCATATATCTTTTTGAATTAGTGTTTTAGATTTCTTTAGATAAATACCCAAGAGTGGGATTGCTTGGCCATATGGTAGTTCTGTTTAATATTTTGAGGAACCTTCATACTGTTCTCCGTAACGGCTGCATAAATTTGCAATCCCACCAACAGAATATGAGGGTTCCCTTTTATCTACATCATCATCAACACTTGTTGTTTGTTGATTTCTTAATGAGAAATATTTTGACAGGTGTGAGAAGATACCTTATTGTGGTTTTAATATGCATTTCCTTGATGAAGTGATATGGAGTGTCTTTTCATGTTTGATGGTCATCTGTGTGTGTCCTCTCTGGAGAAATGTTTATTTAAGACCGTGACCATTTTTTAAAAAGCAGATTTTGTGTCTCTATGTGTGTGTATTACATTGTATGAGTTCCATATATATTTTGGATATTAACCCCTTATTGAATGTATCTTTAACAAATGTTTTCCCCCATTCAGTAGGTTGTCTTTTCATTCTGTTGATGGTTTTCTTCTCTCTGTAAAATATTTTTAATTTTTTAGTCCCATTTTTTTTTCTTTCTTTATTTCCCTTGGCCAAAGGAAATATAAAAAAAAAATATTACTAAGAGTGATGTCAAAGAATTTATTGCCAATTTTCCTTTCAGGAGTACTATGAGTATAGGAGTACTATGAGTACAGGTCTTACATTCAAGCTTTTAATCCATTTCAAGTTTATTCTTGTATATGGTATATGATGATGATTCAGTTTAATTCTTCTGCATGCATCTGTGTAGTTTTTCCAATACCATTTACTGAAGAAACTGTCTTTACCCCACTGTATAATTGTCATATTAATTGATCATAAATGTGTTGCTTTATTTCTACATCATCTATTCAGTTTTTATGCCTGTACCATGCTGTTTTGTTTATTATAGCCTTGTGGTATAGTTTCATATCATGTAGTATGATGCCTCTAAAATTCTTTTTCTTTCACAAAATTGCTTTGGTTATTTGGGGTCTCTTGTGGTTCCATATGCATTTTTATTGTTCTAGTTCGGTGAAAAATATGGTTGGTATTTCAATAGGATTTTTTTGAACCAGAGATTGCTTTGGGTAGTATGGATGTTTTAATGATGTTTATTTTTCCTACCTCTGAGCACAGTACATGCTTCCATTTATTTATGTCTTCTTCAATTCCTGTTTCAATGTCTTGTAGTTTTATGAGAACACAAGCACAGCATACATTTCCCGGACATTTCTAATCACTTACTGCATTCACATTTATCCCCTTGAACCAGAGGCTTTCTTTCTCCTAATAGATGTAATTGTTTGTTATAATTTTACATAAAATAGAAAGATAATAAATTAAGCTTTTCAAAATTCCCTTCACTTTATCATTTTACTTAGTGAAATAAATTTCCAAAATTGTTAGATCCTTTGAAAGTTTTAAAAATTCAAAATGTTTAATATATTTCTTTCCCACAAATACAGTAACAATAAAGTATTTTTAAGATATTTATATTTAAAATATTGTATTATGTACATAATGTTATTAACATTATTAATAAATATTATTTATTACATAAATAAATGTTAAAAACAAATAAATAAACCATTAAGTGAAACAAAATGGAGAACAACAGATGTTATGCCTCTAATTCTAAAGCATTCAAATAATGAAAAACATACAGAATGAAAAGGTTTTTTTTTTCCTATGAGTTGTGTTGTATTTGTAAGTGTACATGTATGCGTTTAATCTTAGAAATGTGACCTCAAGCGCTAGGACAGGAAGTCAGACTGAGT
Organism: Mormoops blainvillei; assembly: GCA_004026545.1. Taxonomy (NCBI): domain Eukaryota; kingdom Metazoa; phylum Chordata; class Mammalia; order Chiroptera; family Mormoopidae; genus Mormoops; species Mormoops blainvillei. The sequence goes on along the minus strand of PVJD01000326.1, from coordinate 400,083 downwards.
CTATGAATTGCAAATGTGAGCTTAAAAGTAGGGATAAAATGTACCTCTTTTTGGTTAGAAGCTCCTGGGGGCACCAATAAATGCAATTTGCATTAAATGCCTATTAGTTTCAGGAGGTAGCATTACAGTAGAAAGGTATCACCTAATCTTAACATAACTAGAAATGTAAATTTAGGAAAATGGTGACTTACTGGTCTATCCAGATTTGGAGCTCAATAGATGAAAGTTCAGCATGACTTTGACTCTATAAAAAGTTGATCTCTGACTAAGGCAAACATAAAGTCTATGTTCTTTATACCCAATGTACTGCAAGGTATAGAGGGGTCATTACTGTTAGAATGATGGAAAGATGAAAAGATGAAACAAAACAAGCTGAATTTCTTGGGATTGCTGCAAAGATCAGCATGCAGAATCCACCTTCCCTACTCTACCCTGTCAGGTACAGATCAACATGGGAGAAACAATGCAAAAATTTGCATAAACCTACATACCACTAAATTGTGGTCTTCTGATCAATTAAAAAAAAAGATCGATTTTAGAATTACATATTGTTAGGGAAGAAAACTAAGGAACTGTGTTCAAAGGCAAGATGGCAGTAGATGATACCAAATATAAGAAATAGAAATAAAAAGGAATCAGAGATATGGCCAAAGTATAAAATATAAGCAAAGAATTAAGAGAGGGATTAAATATATTAAGATGGTGGGTTCAGCAAGCTCTTAACTCTAGCAGGAGTCAAAAAAGAAAATTGACTTGATTCCCAATTTAGGAATACACTTTGAGAGCAAATGTAAATCTAGGTTACCTATTACCACTCCAATAAAGGACTCAAGAATTACAAACCCTGAGCTTGGCATAGAGAAAGGATGAGTTGTCTAAATGATTTGTTTCATTATTTAGAAGACTGAGTAGGGTACATTCATCAAACCAATATTTGAGCACTTGCTATTTTCTAGGTACTCTTCTGGTGTACACTGAGAATGATAAGGCACTGTGAAAGAAATTGAAGAAGACACAGAGAAATGAAAAGATACTCTGTGTTCATGGATTAGAAGAATTCACATTGTAAAAATGTCCACACAATTCTAAATGATCTACAGATTCAATGTGGTATCTACCAAAATTCCGATGGCATTTTTCACAGAAATAGAAAAAAAAAGTTTGTATGGAACCTCAAAATAGCCCAAATAATGAAATCAATTCTGAGAAAAAAATAGACAAAGCCTGGAGGCATTACACTTTCTGATTTCAGACTACATTACAAAGCCATAGTAATCAGAACAATATGGTATTAGCATAAAAGTAGACACATAGATCAGTGGAACAGAATAGAGAGCCCAGAAATATACCCATGCATATATGTTCAATTAATTTCTGACAAAGGAGTCAAGGATATATTATAATGAAATGATGGTCTTTTCAATAAATGATGCAGCGAAAACTGGATCTCCACATGCAAAAGAATTGATTTCATATCTTACATCATACACAAACATAAACTCAAAATAGAATAAAAACTTGAACGTAAGACCTGAAACCATAAAACTCCTACAAGAAAACATAGGAAAGAAACTCTTTGACATTAGTCTTTGCAATGATTTCTTTTTTCTATTTTTCCCGATTTTTTCTTTTTTGGGGGCTCTGACACCAACAGGAAAGGAATAAGGGCAAAAGAAACAAGTGGGACTACATCAAGTTAAAACACTTAAACCCACTAAAGGAAGCCATTAAGAAAATGCAATCTATAGAATGGGCAAAAATATTTCCAGACCACATAATTTCATAATGGGTTAAAATCCAAAATATAGAATAAATACATACAGTTCAATAACCAAAAACTAAATAAATCAAATGACCTGAATAGACACTTTTCCAAAGAAGTATTGTATAGTCAAAATTCACCTCAATTACTCCCTCTTGGTCAGTTACTGTTAATCACTTTGGTTTCTGAGACCCCCAAATAGGGCCAGAGCTTCAAACTCCTGCCCAGAGCAGTCACAAAACCATTGCACCCTGGGAGTGCTTTGGGGAACCTCGAGACAGGTCTCATGTTTCCTGTCTCCAATAGCCCCTTATTTTAGACCTTTAGATTTTCCCAAACCCCAGGGACTCTGGTTCTACAATGTGCCTTAGTGAGAGCACAGTGGTAGTTAATTGAAGATGAGGAAGAGGAGACAGAGATGCTTGCTGTTATCTACCATCACTGCTGAGTCTTGGAGGAACGGAAGGTCATGTGGCTGACAGACCTTTAGGAAGACCACGCACACATGATTCAAACTGGCAGGACCTTCGCGACCTGCCTTCCTATCCAATATCTTGCTTGTGGATGGAATAATTACAACCCAGGAGAGAACCAGCAGGATGGATAATAGAACTTGGTAATGACCCTTTTTGTTTCAACAAATTCATATAGCAGTTCCTGAATTTTAAAAAGTACTGTGTAAATCGATTCATTAGCTGATAGAAAGTGAATAGTAATTAGTTCATAATAAAATAGCCCATTTCCATGCTGCCTAGTGTATCGGGGTGGGGGGAGGGATAATAGGATTTCTAAGGCCAAACTCCTCAGGTAAATATTCTGTTGGGCTGCCTCAGCAAAGTTATAAAACGTTAATCTTGCCAGAAGAGCCAGAGCTCCAGGTTTTACCACTAACACTTATTTTGGGGGGCAAAGGGTTTTCCTTCCAACCTCTCTTATTTCCTGTTCCATAGAGCACCGCATTAGGTCATTAATACATGAGCATAAATTTGTTTGTCCTATCCCTCTTCTTCATAATCAGAATGTTCCAGATGGTTCTGCTTTGACGTAGACACAAGTTTCTAGGACGCTGCAGGGAAATACAGCTCTTATTAATGATAATAAGAGTTCCCAAATATTTAGTTTTTCTCATTAACCAAACACTGTAATAATCCCTAAACAGATATTATCTTGTTAAATGACTTTCAAGTACATATTATGCCAATTTTGAAGGTTAAAAAAGACAAAAAAAAGATGAGGCTGAAAGAGGTCAAGTGACTTGTTCAAGGCTCCACAGATAATTAGTGTAGAGCTAGAATTTGAACTCAGAGCAGATCGACTCCAAAGTTTGTGCTGCTTCCACACTCCTGTGTTGTGTCTTTGTAATAAAGAAGTACTTGAATTCAAAGTGAACTTATCTAGACAAGTCAAGCTTAAGAAAACATTCTGAGTAACAACAACTAAAAGGGTTATATCATTTGAACCCTCGTAAAGATGTTGAAAGAATTTGTAAAGGGTGATTAGGCATGCACTATGGAGGAAGATCCATATACATTTCATTGAACAATTATCTTAAACATTAGTACATATTGTAAATTATGACTGTAACACACAGCACGGTCTCCCAATAACCCGCTAGGATCTAGGGCATTGGCAGTGGCTCCTAGAAAGAAAATGCTTTGCCTGGCAAAGGTAGTTGTATCCAGGCAATGTGGCAGTGACCAGTGGAATTCATGTTATTCCACCAGGGAACTCAAAGCAGGAAGTTGGCGCTCAGTGGTCATGTCAGAACACAGTGGAAGCTGCTTTTTCTGGCAGCCACGTGATAGAGGACAGCCACGTCAGTAGTGGTGTTGTGGTCTTGAAGACAGAATAAGTAGCAGCTGAGAGGTAAGTTTTTGAGCACAGGTGAGTATTGTGGTAGGCTCGCAGAGGTACCTGCAATGGTACTTTTTAGGAAGTCAAGGTTCTGACTTGGTGTAGGTATGGAGGAGAACCATTGAAAAACTGATACCACTAGTGTTATCACATTGTAATCACAGCCTGGTGAGACCAGGAAGAGACAGATTGCATACAAGTTACATACTCAGTGACATCAGATTCTTATACAGAAGTTGGCAAAAGTAGGTTTACAGTTGTGAGTATGCAAAACAGAGTTTATTCTTATATTTTTACTTATTAATTATTGTATTGTTTGTATTACATCTATAAACCCACTTTTACTCACCCCCATATTCATGTACAAAAAGCAGAACCTATCAGGGGCATAGGGTACTTGGCCCCCCTTTACACTATTAAATATTGCCTTTTTCATTATCCTTTTATTGTGCTTTTATTTCTGGCTACTCAATTCTTCTCTAAGCATTGTTTCTTTAGTTATATTATCATTTTCAATCATTCTCTGATCAACTGTTACTGGCTTTAGTGATTTAAATTACTTCTTCTCTGATTACTTTATAATGTAAATCAAGGAACAGCATTATTTTCAAGAAGAGAGAAAAACACTACTGCCCCTATGTACCTCTATTTCAGTTTCTCGAAACTGCAAGAAGGAGAATTTATCAGACAGCATCTGAAGAGCACTGGGGAAGCTTTGTGCTCAGTTCCCCAGGCGCAGTCATGTGGATCCATCCCTTAGATGAAACTGCAACATGAAAGGACCTCATTCATTTATAAGGCAAGGTGCCAGTGGGGATTGGAAATTATCTTCACCTGCCCTTCCTCTATGAACTTTCAAAACCTGCATTGGGTCAAAGAGTTACTTGGTTTTCCAAAGGAGTGCAAATATCCACACTGCAAATAGTAGTTTGACTTTGAACTGACGTTGATGTGAAGGTGGCTCCTGTACCTTTGACTTGAGAGTTCGGTCCCCAGACCTCCTGTTTCAGATTGGTCAGCTACAGGGACCAAGCCCCAAATCAGCCTACTTGTTGTTAGTGAGGACTAGGGCTATCTCAGAGCACTCAGTACAGCGACAGGCATGTGATAGCTTTGAAGTAAATGCCTCTTGATTAACTGATTTGGGAAAAAGACCCTAAAATAATTTGTGCTGATATGACTTCTTGGCATAAGAAATACAACATAATATTTTATATACATGCAATATTTTGGTACACTTGGAGGCTTCTCAAATAAAAGCACCTTCTTGATTATTTACAACTGTGTGTGATATAGTAGGACAGGTATTAGTTCAGCTCCTTAGGAAAAAGGAAACAGAAGCTAATTTTTTACCCAATATGACAAAAATAACAACACTAGTATTTTGTCTAACACAATGCATTGCATGTAGAGTTTTGGTTAATTTCAGTTTAAAAATAACCATGTTTTCTTTTTACAGACTTTACTGGTTTGAAAGCAAGCCTTAAATCCTAAAACATATGGTATATTCCAAAAAAAAAAAAAAAGATAGAGAGATTACCAGTGAAGTCTCTAAAGAAACAGGTAGAAATATTTAAAGAGATAATTATGCAAACAAGATTTTCATAGCCTAAATTTTAATAAAATTAGGTTTAACAAAATCTCTAGGGACAAAGCCTTAAGGAATTTATCAAGATGAGCATTCAACTGAGGAAAATTGAGCTTAAGGCTAAATTGATTTAAGGGTGAAAAGCTCAGTGCCTATCAGGGATCTATTGGAAAAAGATGGACATATTTTGGGGGAAAAACAAAAAACAAAAAAACAGCTTCACAAGTTTGAAAAAGTCCACGGTTTTTGTTTGTTTGTTTGTTCGCTTTAAGTTCGGAGATAAACTTCAACCGTGATAATAAAATGGGCCAGCGTACAGCATGAATTGAAGAGAGAGGAATATTTGTATCTATTTTCTTCAACTTAGGAATGTTTACATTGAGGACTCAAAAGTAAGATAGGAAAGTATTTACTGATTCCAGGTCAAATATGTGTTTACAAGATGTCTCTCTCTAGTTGGGCATGGTTGGAGAAAAAGAGTATTATTTTATATTGGTATCTATTGATAGGAAAGAATTAAAATCTCCTTTTTTTCCTGTCCTTGAGTCCTTGGCAATTTCATGTAAAATTGAGTTTCATTGAATTTTCTATTTCATTCTCTAACAGACCACCAAACAGTGGTTTAATCTTGGATGAAGATATTTGGGTAGATCACCTCTATTAGGCTTTTGTAATCTTGGAAGGTATTAGCAACAGGTATGGCAAATTACCTGAATATTACTATGACCATGAAAAAAGAAATACACACTAAGTAGACAAGTCATTATCTTGTTGCAGTGAACTACTAAATACAATATTACAGAAAACCCTTCAGTATTTTCCCCCGTTACCTCCAGTATGAATAAACGACTTCCACATGGTATTACCATGTTCTCCATAAACATTATAAAAAATAATAATAATATGTCACCAAATTATGATCATTACCAAAAAAATGTCACTGAATCACAAGTCAGTGCTTTAGTCATACTTAATCCGGTCTCTTTGTATTTGATAAATAAATTTCATTTATTTTAATTAAATAGTATTTCTTAAATTAAAGATATGTAACCTTATGAAACAAAAATCATTAAAAAAAGAAGAAGAAGAAGAAGAATACAAGGGCATATGAAAAAGAATTCAAGTACGTTCATTCTATGACCAATGTGTTTTAGAGATATCAAATGGAAGCCAGGGGAGTGAGGTTCGGTCATCTTTGATCTCTCCTTTTCATTATTTCTAATAATTTCTAGGAAAGTTTTTATATATATTGGCTACGATTGCAAAGGGACTCATTAAACATGTTTGCATGGTTTAATTGTTGGTCTTTGACAAAATAAACATAATAGTATCAGAAACTCCCTCTGGCCACGAGATGGAGCTCAAGACTCCTTCCCTCAAAAACTGTTGTACTCGAGGACCACAGCTGGTGGGAGAAGGGTGAGAACCTCAGCGCGAGCGGTGAAGCTGACCAGTTGCCTCTGTCTAGAGCCGGCCGATTAGGTAAGTTTTGCCCTGGCATTCGGGCAAGTGTTCTTTTACATATTTTTCCCCTTAGTGTTGTTGCTTTTGTTTTTCTTTCTTTACCATTGTATTCCTAAAATCTAGCGGGCTATTCTCTAATCTGCTGTCTTCCTCAGAGTACCCTGGGGCACCGGCAAAGTTGCATATTATTGAAAGCAACCTCACATCTTCCGAATTGGTTTTTATGAACTTGAAGCACTGAAAAATGTACTTTACAAGACACCCCCTCCCCCCACTCTGCAGTCAGAAAATCGAATTTTAATTAAGTGTAAGAAGCACTGACTTTTAAGAGAGACAAGTCCATCAGCTGTGCTACTTATAGGCAAGAGTTTTGTGGCTTAATGTGGCCTAGGTCAGCTCCCAACACCACCTAGATGTTTGGGGTCAAAACCCCCAGCTAGTTAGGGTTTCCTCTGCCTCTACCGCTGGGCATTTGTCTCCCTTGGGGATTAATGACTATTGCCTTAATGGCGGCTGATTAGCCCTTAAAGTATTTGGGGGTGGTGCCCCTGAACCACTCCACACAGCTAATTCAGATACCCATCTCTCACTCTTTTTTCTTACTCAGGAGAAGATTTGGGGATCAAGGACGATATATTTGCGATTAGCTCATATTATTCCAGGTGTCAAATGGGTTCAGGTTAATTCAACTAATTTGATGACCTTTAAATGTAATCTGCCCTGATAAGAGTCAAAATACTTCTTAGCACAGGATAGCAGGTTTAATATTCCTCAAAGAGTAGTATCTAAATAATGTTAATAGGAGATATACTTTATGCATAGGATTATTTTATGTTTCTGGTGGGAGAAAAGGAACACTTGCTGAAGTGAAGTACTTAGGTACTTTTCCTTTTTAACTGTATTTTATTATGACAAAGAATCATAAGATCAATTAACCTGTTGATTGATTTACATAAATAATTATTGGCAAGTGATTAGTGGAACCCAGGTCTTTAGAATCCTCCTGGAGCATATTGTACTCAGTGAAATAAGTTACTTAGAGAAAGAAAACACCATATGATTTCACTTATATGTGGAATCTAAAGACCAAACTAAACAAAGTTGAAACAGGCTCAGGCAAAGCACTCTTGATTGAAGAAAACTGGCTTCCAGAGGGCTTTCACCACGGTTAGTGACAAGACCAAAGTTGGATTCAAGCGTTCAACTCCCTTGTTCATTCACAGGGCCTACTAATAGTCCAAATGCAGTTTCTGAAACCACTGCAGAATTTGACAAAGGATTTAAGAGCGTGTTTCAAAGGAGTAAAGCACAGAGTTTTCCAAGGGCTGAGGGGGAAAAATAAAAACTAACCAAGAATAGAAAAAAGAGATGTTAGGAACAAGGGAGCATCCACATAGGCTGTCTTTCTTCTGATGGTAGAAACTGCCGGGCTTCTCTTTCTACCCTTCCTCATGTGGTTTAGCAGAACAAATAAGACAAAGCACAGCTCTCCAGTCCTCAGCCTCGTGACATCTACATAAGCAACCATTTAAAAAGTGGCAAAAACCTTCTCTGTCATTCAGTGTATTTCAAATCTGTATAGGACTGGACTTAAGTCATCAGGAGGCTTCTGATCCGTAAGTGGTTGTGACCAACCAGGGCTCAGAGTTCACAGACCCTTCTTTTCGTTCCTGGGTGTCAGAAACCATAGATATTAGAAACCATAAGAACTATCCTCACAGTTCTGCTTTCCAGTAGAGCAGTGGTTTTCAAACTTTAGAGTGCCTCAGGATCCCAAGGAAGGTTGTTAAAACCCAGATCGTGGAAGTTTATGTCCAGAGTCTCTGACTTACTAAAAGCCAAAGAATTTCCATTTCTAACAAGTTCCTGGCTTCTGCCGTGGCCTGTCAGGGGACCATACCTGGAGAATTCCTGCCCTAGAATAACTGTGAAGGCATCCTTCTGAGCAGAAAGCGGAGTCTCCACCACACCTGAGTGCCATGTGAATAAGGAAACTGAGTGCCGAAGGCCATTTTTTAAATGTTCACAAGTTAACACAACTGCCTTTAATAATAATTTTAAGATTTCAATTCATTGTGCACTTATTTTATGATTAGCATTGTTCCAAAGATGACTTTATTGATGTGTTCTTTGAACATTATACCTATCTTATCAGGTGTGTACTATTATTATAGGTATTATACAGGTGAGAAAACTGAGGCCCAGAGAGCTTATCCGATGTCCCCATTGTCACACAGCCACTCAGGGGGAAAACCAGAGTACAAAACCCAGGTCTTCATTACCATTAGTCATACCTGTGTTTTGAATAATTATGCCGTGCTCACTTTCAGGAAGACCACCGTTCTAGCCCTGTATTTTACAGAGCAATACATTTTAAAACTTTCACAGGGAACTATAATTGCGATTCCAAACCCAAGCTCTCCCACCATATGCCATATTACCCAAGGGTGTTGAATCTTCTTATGAGTATCTTAGAAAACCACAGTAAAATATACTAAAATTAAAGCATGCTAAGCAGTTAGAACTAAGCATTCTAAAAGTGAAAACCGCTTACAGTCCTGCTACGGTTCCTCCATAATAGTAATCCAGGGGACCGGTGGATGGGCAGGACAGGTATTGAGCAGGTCGTCAGAGAATCCAAGTTCTCATGCTGACCCAACCATCCATCAACTGTAAGAACCTGGTGAAACAAAACATGTAGCTCCCATTTGTGATATGGGCATATATAGCATTTTTACAACCACTGCCACAGGAAAGGAAATTTCCATGTAATAGAAAAATATGTAACATTTATATATGTGTATGTTTTTGCATGATACATGTATTTACATGTGTGTATGCATACAAATATATATATTTGCGCGTATGTGTATAAATTAAAAACTTTTTAAGTGTCAGATCCCCAAAATGTCAGATGTTGCCCCAGTGTAATCTTATGTGTAATTTTGGGAGCTCCAGTTATAATTTGGATGTTTTAATTGAATTTACCTTTCCGTAGAAGACTAGGCACAGGATAGAGTTTGACAGAACCACTGCATGTGAACTGGCACCTTTTCTACTTCCTATAAACTCACACTGTGTTGATGGTAGTGTAATTTTTTATTAAGCTTGTAGAAACTTTATGTAATTTCTGTGATTCTAGTTTCCCTCACCATTTAATTCTATCTCCAAAATTTTGTGGATAGGTTTTTCTTAAGTTCTCTTTCAAACCATGCTTCTCCCATTGAAATATATTCGTTGCTCCCTATCCCCTAGTGCATGAAATAAAATTCCTGTGTGCATGGCAGTCACAATCCTAAAAGTTTCTTAATTCCCAGTTTTTTCTTGTCCTCGCAACACAGGTGTACTATGTTTCCCAGACTTCTTTAGTGTTAGGTGTTTCCGTGTGACTGAGTTCTGACAGTGAAATGTGAGTGGAGGTGCTGGATGCTTCATCCAAACCTGGCTCTTAGGACATCCTTTGCACTTCTCCATGCTCTCTCTCTTAACTTGTCTGCAGCCAAATGCAGATGATCTAGTGTGGACTTGATCAAGAAGATATTATAGCCCTAGTACATGGTGAAGCCACTGGGTATCAGGAAACTGGGTTCTTGCGTGTCTGAGTGGGAAGACGCACTTCCCTACTGCTGATTCACATTAGACTCTGACCTAGAAATAAACCTTTGTTTTATTTATGCATGGTAATTAGGGAATTTACTAAAACAAATTAAGAATGTGTCTTCCTTGTTTTCTCCTAACTGTTTTCATCATAACTATCTACATATTTTCTTGGCCAGTTCCACAAAGATAAGGCTGGTTTCTCAGGACACCTGCAGCAATAACAATAATTATTACCTAGGTCTCTGCCTATGTTATCTTGCAGATGGAGTTATCTCTTTCCTCTCTGCCTTCCATCACTCAAATACTAATTTAATATACTTCTGTTCTGCGGAAACTTCTCAGATTTTTTATGCCCAGTTGAACCTGTTATTCATTTATTTCATTAGTTGTTCCCCCCACCCCCGAAATGTAAATCTTCAACTACAGGCTAAGTCGTGAATGCCCAAAAACCAGAAAATGAAAAGTTTTATGATATGGATGTGCACTGTTTTTATGAAAGCATGTCAGAAGTGTTCCTAATCTAGTCGGTGGATGCTGTTTAGAGTGACATGCCACATGAGCTAAAAAGCCGAATGCTGGTATAGGAGTAGGTGTTAGCCAGGAGACACACATGAAAAGTAGAGAGTATCCCTGCCAAGAAAAGAGTATATACGAAGGACCAGGGGTGACAGAACAGTCACTGAGTGTGCAGTGTGGTGTGAGAAGGATACGGTGCCAGGACAATCATTCTCCAAGGATCATGCCAGACTCTGGGGATACAAAAAATATATAAAACCCAGTGCTCTTTATGTCCTTATTTGTAGTCTAATTAGAGAGAGACAAATAATTCCAGCAGAATGTGAAAATGTTATAACCATTTTATCTTATCTTATTATATATAAAATGCCACGGAGACTCAGAGGAGGCAGGAATGGAAGGGAGACAGAGTCAAGAAAGCTGCCAGAGAATACATGACCTTTGAGCTGATTTTTAAAAGAAGAGAAGTTCATGAAAGTAAAATAAGGAAAACATTCCGGGCAAAGAGGGCATGACAGCAACAGGCCTTGGGATTATTAAAACACACACACAAGTAGATTAACAGTTTTCTAAGATTGGGGCTTGCTGTGCAAATGTGCGTGTAGAAGGTGGTGAACAACACAGGTGGATAGTGACCAAGATCATGGAGGTTAGTGAGGATTACCCCATGTGTTTGATATTTATCCTTCAAACCATACAAAATTATGGAAGGACTATAAGCAGAAGATTAATATTATTGCATTTGCATTCTAGAAAGTCTTATTGGATAAAAGTGCACAAAATGGAGAACAGAAAGCCAGTCTGGAAGGGGACATTTCACACTTAATTATATTCTTATTTGCATTACATTTAGTAAGATGTTTTAATGTCCTGTCTGTTCAACTTCATGTTAAACCAAGGACAGGAGATGGTGACATTTTTTATTTCTGCAACTAAAGAGCACTAAGTAAGGCACGTTGATTTTCAGTAAAATGATACTGATTAAATGTTTGATTAAACTTAACTTTGAGCCTAGATTCCTGCTGAGTGGAGAAAGATTTCATTGCTGCCCTGCAGGAGAGAAACAGCTGTGTCCCCCTCCCTTAAACAGATATCTCAACCTGTCCAGAGAGGAGAAGTAACTGCATCCCCACAAAGGAGGTGTAGGGAAATTTAATTAGCCATTGTTTATAATCTTCTTTGAAGCCGAAAAGTGCTAATTATGTTTTTCCCACTTAAGATTCTGAGCCATGTGGACCATATCTTAAGAGCTTCTGAGTTAGGAGAGTTTTCACCTTCATAATTTGAGCTGAGTAGATACTGCGAACACATATTCCAGCAAAATAGCCTAAGGACTGACCAAGTAACTGTGTGAAGATGTGAGGTTTACAGGTGAATTTGTAAGAAAACATGCTGAGTCTGTTACTATCACAAACCAGAAAGAGTCACCAATGGAGTGTTGCTCCATGAAGAGATATTCTTTCCCCTGGGGATGTCCTGCTGCTTCCCTCTGCTCCCACTGACTCAGTGTCACAGCTCCCCATGCAACCCAATCAGAGGCCCTCTTAATCCTCCATATCTAAGCATGGGTGGAAAATTTAACTGACAACTTCTTTAAAAGGGCTAGATCTAGAGGTAATATGCAAGTCAACCAAGGGAAATCTTATGGGAGGCTATTGTGCCAATTCATGGCCAGTATCCATGTACAAAAGTCATTTGGTCCTATCACCAAAGAATGTCTTTAAGCTTATTTTTACCCTTTATATCCAAAACTAAAGACCCTAAAACCAAGATGTTAGAGTTCCCATTTTGTCTATGAAAATCCTATTTTTGCATTTTTTTCTTCTCTTGAGATCCTTCCTTTTTTCCCCCAGATGATTTACACTGGAAATATATATTTTCTTCAAAGGGACACTTACTCCCTACTAAAAGGTAAATGGTCTTACCATATGGCTTCAATATGCCAACTATTTAAAAATATAACCAAATACCATCTATATTTACATATAAGACTTACACAGGAAATGCCATGTTGCAAGGTACATAGTCAATAGATCAATAGAGCACTTGGGAAAGGGCTAGCACACCTTGATGTTATTTGTGTTCAAAAATGTAATTTCTGGCCTTGACTGGTGTGGCTTAGTTGACTGGGCCTCATTCCACAAAGCGACAGGTTACCAGTTCTGTTCCCAGTCAGGGCATGTGCCTGTGCTGTGGGTTTGTTCCTCAGTAAAGACTGCATGTGAAAGGCCACCGATCGATGTTGCTCTCCCTTTCTTTTTCACTTCCTTCCCCTCTCTATAAAAATAAATAAATAAAATAGTTTTTAAAATGTATTATCTGAAAGCGGTCCTTAATGAAAGTAAATGTCTACATATTGGGAAACATACCCTGAACTACAAATGATATTGATGTTTTCTACTAATCATCAAGTATCAGTTGTGTTGTAAGCATTTGTCATGTGCTTATCATGTAGCACCTCAATTCTTTTTCTTACAACACTTTTGAGTAGTTATTATTTGAAATTTAGATAGGATAAAACCCAGTGTTAGAGTAGGTAAGACACTTGCTCCGGACCGTGTATTTCCTAAGGCGAACCTTTGCAATTAGGCTGTTGGGACCAAAAGTCTGGACACTTAAAAACTACAATCATGCTTCTCAAACTGGGGCATCAAACAGTACACCAGGAGTATAAAATGCCACCAATAAACATGTTTTATCTTCCTAGAATCAACTTAATTCAATGGTAAATAGTAGACCAGCATGAAAAATTTACCTAAATGTATCAGCTAAGGCATAATACTCAAGAAATATTATAATTGCAGCAGGGTGCTTCTAACTACAGACCTCAATCTATTGTACACTACTTGTACACTTCTTTCTGATGTCACTATAATTTGGTGAAAAATTTGAAGAGTCAGACATTCTTCTACAATGCATACTGAGATTTCTCTCTGGATGTCATTTATCCAAACCATTTATTTACCACCTTTTTGCATTCTGTTTATTGCTGGGATAAAATTTATCATGGAAGGAGGATTTGGATAGTTGTGACTTCAGCTTATCCTGAAATGAAAGCCGTAGATTAATAAATTTTACCTCTTCTAGTACCAAAAATACAGGAGTAGAGAAATAATAACTCACATATGTGTGTGCATGCATTCAGAGACTACCTACTTAGTAAAAAAAAAAAAAAAGGCGAAGAGAAAGAAACTTCAAGGGCAACAATACATCTAGATGCCTTGTGCTCTATTGGACACTCATAGAAAGGTAAATGACAGGACCACATATGTCCAAAGACATCATTAAGTTGTCTTATTTAGTTGTCATGGGAATTAGTTCCTTGTTCAGCTGTCCAAGGTTTTATCTGTTCAGAGAATTGTTCTTGACCTGAAAGAAAGATTGGCAAATGTCCCAGTAGAGGATGGCATTGACTTAGCAATCCATGTCAAAATTTTACTGGAATCCTTAGTGTTTAATTCAAACTACTCTGTATAAAGGATTGAGACTTTTTACCTTATTGGTTTCAAGTTAATTCTGATGCTCTGTTTTCCAGGCTTATAATTTTCTAGTGATAAACCTTTAAATTTATCGGCTACTTATTAATTTAATATTTTGAAGACACTATTTGCTGAAAAGTAACTCCAGGGTTCTATACTGGTCAGAATAATTTGTGAGCCCTGATATTAGGCATGTTAATTGCCTGTTTTTCAGTGTAATAACTGCTTTATTTCAATTAATTTGCAGTTGTTATTGTACTAGAGCTCTGCCCATTCTTGTTTTTCTAGCTTAGTTATAGTACATTCAGTACTTGATGGGGGAATAAAGACCTGGTGTGGAGTTATCAAATAGTACATAATCAACCCCATTGAGGGACTTCTGGTCAAGATGTCAGCATAGGTAAACATGTTTTGCCTCATCGCACAACCACATCAAAATTACAACTAAACTGTAGAACAATCATCATCCATAACCATCAGAAATAGCTGAATGGAAATCCAACAACTGCAGAATTAAAGAAGAAACCACCTCGAGACTGGTTGGAGAAGTGGAGACATGGAACAGGCTGGTCCCGCACCCATGTCTGGTGGATAAAAATCAGGACGGATATCTCAGGAAGGGTCCAAGCTCCACACCAAGACCCCCAGCCCAGGGTTCCAGTAGAACCCTGGAAGAACCTTGGTACCAAGAAGATTAGCCTCCATGACTTCTGGCTGTAAAAACCAGTGGCAATTTAGGCTGTGGAAGACAGAAACTTTAGGAATCCCAGGCAGTTACTGTTAATGCGGCAGTACACAGACTTACTCAGACTCACTCCCACTGAGCTCCAGTGCCAGATTTCTATGAGTCTGTCTCTATTTTGCATGTTAGTTTGGTTTGTTCAGTAGATTCCACATATGAGTGAGATCATAGGTAGGGCTACTACATCTCCCAGGCCTGATAGTGGGCTTAATGTAGTAACTGTTATGCAGGGTTCAGTGTCGCAGCCTTCCCTATTACCCAAACTGGGTCCTTAAGTACACCACCTGTGTGTGCTGTGTACACCCTCCTCTTATAGTTGAGCCTTGATTGCTGTTGCAAATCCAAGGTCAGCTACCACCTGTGTTCTGTCTTAAGGGCCATATAGCATTAGCTACAAAGCGATCAGCGGGTATTTCTGAATTGAAATCCAGAGCAACAGATTGAAAGACATCAGAGACGTAAGGGGAGGAACAGAATTGTCCTGCATCAGGGTGAGTGCTGGGGGGCAGCTTTCTCCCAGACAGAAGTGCTGGCAGAGACCATTGTTCCTATTCTGAGCCTTCTCCCAACAGAGCCACAGAGCTGGCAAGTTGGCACCATATCTGAGACTCATCAACTGGGCTCACACTGTTTGCCCTACTTTGGTGATTTCTGAGACTCTGCCCCAACCAACTTTCAGGCCCACCCAAACAAGCTGTTTCCTATGCTTTTTCCATATGAATCGCTTGTCTTAGCTCATGCTTCAGATTTTCCTAAATTCTCCCAAACGAGCAGCTTCTGGCGTCAGTGAGCCCCATACCTCTCTTTAAGTTGCCCCAGGCCTGGCACTAGCAGCAGACGTCCTTTGCTCATAGCTTGGCCTCTCCTGGGCAGTTCCAAGCCCAGCACAAGTAGTAGCCATCTGCTGATCTCTTTGTAGCTAATGCTGTATGACCCTTAAGACAGAATACAGGTGGTAGCTGACCTTGGATTTGCCAACAGCAGTCAAGGCTCAACTATAAGAGGAGGGTGTACACAGCACACACAGTGGGTGTACTTAAGGACCCAGTTTGGGTAATAGGGAAGGCTGTGACACTGAACCCTGCATAACAGTTACTACATTAAGCCCACTATCAGGCCTGGGAGATGTAGTAGCCCTACCTATGATCTCACTCATATGTGGAATCTACTGAACAAACCAAACTAACAAGCAAAATAGAGACAGACTCATAGAAAGCAGAATGACAGCTAAGGGAGGAAGAGGGTAGGAGTGGAGTGATTGAGCAAAAAGGAAAAAGGACTCATGGACATGGATAACAGTCTGGTGATTACAGGGAGAGGAGGTATAAGGAAAATAAATGGTAATGGAAAAAATGTAGTTAAAACAAACAAACACAGCGAGGCTGGCAAAGTGATGAGACAAAGAAACATGGCCCAAATGAAAGAACAGATCAAAACTCCAGAAAAAGAACTAAACAAATTGGAGAAAATCAATCTATGGGACACAAAGTTCAAAACACTTGTTATAAGGATGCTCTAGGAACTTAGTGAGGACCTCAACAGCATTTAAAAATGCCCCATCAGAAACAAAAGATACACTAATCAAAATAAAGAACAATTTACAGGGAATCAACAGTAGTGTGGGTGAAACTGGGAATGAAATCAGCAACTTGGAACATAAGGAAGCAAAAAATAACCAATCAGAACAAGAAGAAAAAATGATTTAAAAAAAATGAGGATAGTGTAAGGAGCCCCTGGGACAACTCCAAGCATTCCAACATTCACATCATAGGGGTGCCAGAAGGAGAAGAGAAAGAGCAAGAAATTGGAAACCTATTTGAAGAAGTAATGAATGAAAACTTTCCTACTTGGTGAAGGAAATAGACATACAGGTTCAGGAAGCCCAGAGATCCCAAACAAGATGGACCCAAAGAGACCCACACTAAGACACATCATAATTAAAATGCTAAAGGTTAAATGCAAAGAGAGAATTTTAAAAGCAGCAAGAGAAAGGCAGTTAGGTACCGACAAGGATTCGCCAGAAGACCATCAGTTGATTTCTCAAAAGAAACTTTGCAGGCTAGAGGAATTGGCAAGAAATATTCAAAGAGATGAAAAGCAAGGGCCTATGACCAAGATTACTCTACTCAACAAAGCTATCATTTAGAAATGAGGAACAGATAAAGAGATCCTCAGACAAGAAAAAGCTAAAAGAGTTCATCATTAATTACCAAACCAGGATTATATGAAATGTTAAAGGGTCTTCTTTAAAAAGAAGAAAAGAAGATCAAACATATGAACAATAAAATGTCAATAAATACTTATCTATGAACAATTGAATCTAAAAAACAAAACAAACAAACAAGCAAAACAGAAACAGAATCATAGATACAGAGAATGTTTCAATGGTTGCCAGATGGAAAGGGGGTTGGGAGGATGGGTGCAAATGGTAAAAGGATTAAGTACAAATTGATAGTTACAGAACAATCATGGGGTTGTAAAGTATGACATAGGGAATAAAGTAGCCAAAGAACATATACACAGGGCTTGTGGACATGGACAACAGTGTGGAGATTGAGGGAGTTGGGAGGCTGGGTGGAGGGGGACAAAGGGGGAAAATTTGGTACAACTGTAATAGCATAAATAATTAAATATAATTAAAAAATAAATAGTATATAATCTTTTGAGCATTTTGTTCCCTTCTTATATTCTAAGTCTAGTCATAGGATATACTTTTCAATGGCAAGTGGAGAAGAAGGAAGGACGATGTGACAGGAGCTACTCCTGAGATAGCTGGTATGTGTGGTTTCCTGACACTTCTTCCTAATCCCAAATATTTTCATGTTATTTTACAGTGTCCTACCATTTCTTAAAAACATGTCTATAGAAAGACAAGAAAACAAATAATACTATCAGTCAGGTGCATTTTTTTCTGGCATTTGACAAATATAATCTAGAATCCCTGATTTTCTGCAGTTGCGTTTAGTGGAAAATTCCCATTTAGAGCTTGTTTCTTAGATGCTTTACTCACTGAATACATCCAAGAATAATTAACAGTGCCTATGTTCCTGCTGTTTTGATTCTAACCCTCCGAAATCTCACCAAATATGGCCCTGCACCAGCCTCAGTAGATGACAGATACAAGGTCTGTCCAGAAGGTATACAGCCATGTAATATGAAAAACAGACATATATTGAAGAAGATAAAAGATACAAGAAACACCGTACATAGGACAATGACGCCTCAGTCCTCTTCAAGGTAGACACCTTGGGACCTCACACAGTTCTCCCAATCCCTGTCAGCTGCCCCATCATATTTTCCTGAATCTCACTGATGGCCTGAAATCTCTTCCCTTTCAAAGGTGACTTTAGTCTTGGGAAAAGCTTGAAGGCGCAGGGTGCCACATCTGGGCTGTAGGAGGGCTGAATCACCTGGATGATTTGATGTTTCACCAAAAAACTGCCTGAGACATGATGCATGAGCAGGTACATTTTCATGATGAGGCTGCCAGTCAAAACTTGTCCATAGCTGTGGCCTTCTGAATCATCCAAATACTTTCCATGGAGGAATGTTCAAACTTAATGCAAAATTTGATGCAGGTTCATTGCTCTACTTGCTCAGTCATTTTGAATGTGACACCCACACAGCACACATGCTCACTCAACGGCATCTACCACCCCCACCGACTAGTACAGTGAAGTTGTCCTTGTTCATGCATGTGCATTCTAGTCCACTCTCCTTGGCTGCCAGGTTACACCAAGGTTGTGCAAACCATTCTCGTTATGTTAAGAATGGCTGGACTTTTTCTGGACAGACCTCATAGTATCTTATCTATTTCACCATTAATATCATGTTTTCATAGTTTTTCACTCTGTAGTGAGTGACTCTGCACCATTAACTATACCAACTCAACTCAGCCCATTCTGCATTTGCTTTGCTTCATTTGTATCAGCAGGAATCTATTAGAATCAAGTTAAATAGACAGACTCAGGCTAAGACAAGTCAAAAGAGGGTGAAAGTTATCATTCAGGGAATGTTTTCCCTAGGGCAGGGAAAAAAAGTTCCAGTTCTCGGGAAGGGACTAGAATTAAAAATGGAAAGTTATTAGAATTATAAAGTTTTCACTTCTCTCATCTCTAACTCTTTCCTGAAATACAATTAATGGGTTTCTGTGTGCAGATCAGACTCCATGACCTCTTAAAATACAGCACCATTTAGTCCACCAAATTAGTGAGCCTTTTTTTCACAGAGCATCTGCATCAGATATTGGCTAATCCCGAGCCACTGGTGTGACGTGGACCATCCCAAATCTACTTTTTTTTTTTTTTGCGCTTATTGGTATGGTTAAATGCATCACCGACAACGAACTCTGCTTTAGTAGTGAATCACATCAAACAACATTGAATCAGTGGTTTTCATGCGCTGAAGAGAGCCATGAACTTCCATCTCTGCAGATTTCACAGCCCAATAATCTTAATATACCCACACATATTAGGGGGCAGAAATTAACTTACTCTCCCAAAGAGTGTTATATTGGGATCAATATTTCATTAGCACTCTCTAGAGCTAATGATTAAGCTATGCACCAGCTGGACCCAATTCCCTGCAGTGAGTCATTGACATTTGCACTGTGGCCTGTGAGGTAATCTGCCCTTTTAAAGGAATGAAAAAGGTTAACCCAGACCCTTGTAAACCTTTATCAATGACTTGACATCATTAAAATCTGCCCAGTCCATTTTGTGGCAGTCAATCAAACATAAAAGTCCCTAGAGTAGTAGGCTCTTGATTTTTTTAACTGAGGAAATCAAGCCAACAATCTCTAGGAAAGTATTTAAATATCTAATATGTGCCCCAAACAATACAATGTGCTATGGCAGATACAGACAAAAAAAAAAAAAAAAAAAGGAGAGAGAGAGAGAGAGACCTCCTGCTTCATGCTCTCAAAATACTTACTGACTACAGTATAGTTGGGATATAAGATTAAAACCCAAGAAAAACATAAGACTTTAAGTATTACCTAATAACCAAAAAGAAGAAACAAATGAAAACAGTATTCATGGAAGGGCACTCCTTACCTTTCAAAAATTTTACCTTATGTACTTGACATCATGAAAGCAACGAGAATACAAACCTAATAGATGGGACTTTGGTTGCATTGCTAGGAATCTATAAACTTTTAATAGCTTGAAAAGAAGGGAGGATCACTTTTGTTTTGTCTAGAGAGGAAGGGGGAAATGTGGGACATAACACAAAGAAACCAGAATTACAGGAAATAATATTTTTATACATACCTGAGCCTGACCACTGCAACTTGGGGAAAGACTTAATGTGTGAGCCAGAACTGAAAAATTATCAGTGGATGCTATAGAAATGAGAACCTAGACAATAGTTTTCATTCAGTTTGAGAAATCCTGCCTATAGTGTGCTGTTTAGGTAGACACTACAGCTAGCTGTCAATGTGAAATCTAACAGGTACATCCTGCCTCCCTCACAGCACTTTTCCTCTCCTTGCACACGCTGCAGGTGCACACAGATCTCTACTCCAACAGGTGGACTTCTCTTTCCAACAAAGCTTTCCCTTCCAAGGTTTGCTCTTGCTACTGAGATAACTACAGGGTTGTTCTTGGCAGCTTCTGAAACACTTGCATCACCTGCATGTATCACCCACAGGCTTCCACACCTCCTACTAAGCATCAGCTAATTTTTCTTTTGCCCATGTGCTTGGAATGACAGGTCCCACAATTAGCCTTCCCAGAGGCTTCCTTCTTCCTTGGTGGGTGAGGTCTGCTAACAGGATGGGGTGAATGTCAAACCCCCATCCTGTTAGCAGACTCAGTTTAGTATTAAACGCTTTGTCTATAACAGCAAACGAATGTTTGGGGGCATGGAGGGTCAGAAGTATCCTAGGAAGGAAAATGACTAGGACATTTGTTTCATTCAGTTGTGAAGTGTGAAGAGAGAAAAGGCTCATTGAGTCCAGCTGCTTCATTGTACCAAGGAAGAACATGAAAACCTGAGAGGCTAAGTGTCAGAGGTGGTGTTGGCACTTCATTGGGAAATTGTAAGCCCTTTTAAGACAAAAGCCATGATTTATATACCTTTAAAACAACACAATTCCTAAAATAGTGTTTTGTCCATAATAAATGTTAAGACTTATGTTTTGAAGGAAGACAGGATAATCCAAGGATTCATTCTTAATGGAAATTCTCAGAATGCTAATCCAGTTCCTAATTTTTTTTTTTGGTTAATTTAATTTATTCTCTACTATTTTACTTCTAGGTTCATGTTCCATCTATTTTTTAACTTTAATTTCCTATTTCTCCACAAATCAAGCCGTTTTCCTCAATGAAGTTGGATGTTTTCCTGTGCCTTTGGAAAAGAAGAAATATATTATCTCTACTTCTGCCTACATTCTTTATTTTATTTTATTTTATATTTACCTTTATTGTAGTTTTCCGATGACCATATTTACTCCCTGTAGATCACCCTTCCCCCAGCAGTCACCACACTGTTGTCCACGTCCATGAGTCCTTTTTCCTTTTTGCTCAATCCTTCCACCTTCTAACCTCCCTCCCCCTCAGCTGTCATCCTGCTCTCCATCTATGAGTCTGTTCCCATTTTCCTTGTTAGTTCAATTCATTCATTACATTCCACATATGAGTGACATCATATGATATTTGTTTCTCTCTGACTGGCCTATTTCACTTAGTGTAATGTTCTCCAGGTCTGTCCATACTGTTGCAAAAGGTAAAATTTTCTTCTTTTTTACAGCTGAGTAAAATTCCATTGTGTAAGTGTCCCATAGTTGTTTTATCCACTCATATTATATTATACATTATGAACAATTATATGCCAACAAACTGGACAACCTGGACGAAATGGATAAATTCCTAGAAACATACAATCTTCCAAAACTAAATCAGAAAGAATCAGAGAATCTGAATAGACAGATTACACCTAGTGAAATTGAAGTAGTAATAAAAAAACTCATAACAAAAAAATGTTTTTTATTTCTTTAGATGGTCCTGACTGATTGCCAGTCCCCTTCCTTTTTTTGTGCCCTTAACATTGAGCTCTCTGCATAGTATCTTTAGGCCTGAAGTGAACTGGTTATTCTACCATTACTGGATGAAATATTTGATGCTAAAGAAATTAAATTCATTAGGTACGCATGGCATATTTGTATATCCCTCATAGTAGGAATTCGAGGGACATCAAAGAAATAATCTTTGCATCAGAAAGCTTTTAAAATTTATTTTGGAGATGAGAAAAATCTCATGAAGTTTTTAAGTGACAAAGCAAAAGGAAGTACTAGAGATAACATGAAACACAAAATACAATTGATTCCTATAGAGCCAATGAATACAATAGCAGTGAATCCTGTGGTGTAAACTGAGAAGGTCTTCTGGAATAGGGGAGCTATTAGATGAGCTTATACATCAGACTTATACAAGCCAAACAAAGGGAGTGAAAGATTTCTGGGAGAAAAGAATATTGCGACAAAGCTTTAAAGACAGGTATCCATCTGTAAGTTATAATTAAGTGTTGGTAAGTAGACAGATTGGTTACAACAAAGGGCATACATATATCAGGAAGAAAGAAGCAGAGATGGATGGGCCAGGAGTTCAGGGCCTTTAATTTTGACATATGCTCTTAGGCAGGTAATAATCACGATGCGATCTTGCTCTTGAAGAGCTCACATTCTAACGGGGAGCCAGACATGCACATATAGAACCACGAGGATTAACTTAATAACATAGGGAATCATGATGGGAATTAGGTGATACTAAACCAACCTTGAAAGACAGATGTTTATAGAATAACATGACCAAAAAAAGACTTCAAGCAGGCTAGAATTTGAATTGGTATTCAAAGGGCGTTGAGCGTCTGGATTAGCAGTAAGAGTGGGAGGCATTACAGGGAGAGGGGGAAAAAATGAGTTTCTAATATCTTTTATTTTTATTTGTCAGTTTGGCTCTTCCATCCCTGCCATTGATGTGAAGTAAATAAAAACATTTTACTGTTTAAAAATTATATCAAATATATTTTCTACCCAGAGAGAGGAGAGCACACACATGGAAAATTTTAGAGCTATGCTGTTAGTGTTTTTATTGATTTTTTAAATTTCACTTTAAATAAACAATAAGTATTTCAGAAATATAGGTGTTGGCCATTTAATTATGAGATCTCTATATGTTTCTGGTTTTTTTAATTCAAAAAAACAAAGAAACATACACTTTGTACTCTTGAGTACATCCTGTCTGAAATAATCAATGTAAAATATAATATTGGAAGGAATGATTAGAAATGTTCTGTTGTCAAAAAGCTGATATAATGTTGTCATTTACATTTGCGGTTTGATGAGACTACTTTACCACCTAGTTTTTTTGAAGATGCTCATTGGTTTTGGTTTTATTATCCTCATGGCTCAATTTTTTTTGAAGGAAGATTCAGAAAGATTCACAAACTACTCCATCTCTTTCAGCACCGTGAGAGAATCCTCCATTGTAGGTTTTTAAATAATAGATGGCTACTTTTGAGTGGTGTATTTAGAAGAAAATTCCTTCTTATTTGAGATATGTAATAGCGAATATCTAAAGGAACCTCACACAATTCTGCAATCTTAGACATAGATTCCTTAGATCAGAAAAAAAAAGGTAAATATCCATATTTAATTCTATCAACGAGTCCCCAAAGAAAAAAAAACATAGAAATTAATTAGATAGTACCAAACAAACAAACAATAAAAATAATTCAGAAACATTTTCCTGAGATAAAATTGTATTACCTGAATTAGTCTAAGCATAATGATAAATATCCAGTGCATGATTTTTCAGGGAAGATAATAAAATGATTAGACAATGTAAAAGAGGGACCACTACCAAAAAATATGACTTGTGAAAATGATTCAGAAAAATATTTAATTACATTGGGCAAAAGCCTCTACTAGTTTTGAAAGATATTTATTTTTATACTTAAATTATTTTTGTTCATAACAGATTGATGACTGTTGTATGTACAAATCAGAAAACAGTTTAGACTTGTAAAATTATGCTTTTTTAATAGTTTTCTGGATGTAAAGACAAAACAAGGTAAACTAAGTACAAGACAGTGTTCATTTGACCAATACCATAGGCCAAAACTTCGTTAGAATTATTGTATGAGTACTTTCACAGTTATGATGATGTATGGCCAAGGAGGTAGGAATATTTGTTAGGAAAACAGATGAATTCCCCTCTCCCCATAAAATTGTTTGACATGTTGACTTTCAATTTTAACTCATACATGTAAACAAGTTTGAAGTCATCACTTCCATTATTGAAATAAACAAGCAAACAAACCTGAACAAACTGAAAATCAACTATACTGGTATTGAACTCTTCAGAAAACTAAGGTCCCTGGCACACCAGAAATCTGGAGAGAGAGGCAAATATAGAGTGTTCCAGGAAAGATCCCCCAAGCTGTAAACTGATAGGAATACTTAAATAATTTTCACAGCTTGTTAGAGGCTGAGGTACACTAGTATGAAAGTGAAAAACTTATGGCAGCCACAGCCTGGGGGGCACATTTTTGTAGGCTTTATTTCCTAGGAGCCCTGCAGGTTCTCAATGGGAGGAGCAACAAAGTATTCCATTTGATGCTGTAATGTAGATACATGACATGAAGTGTGTGTGTCAACACCCAGTGAATTGTACAACACAAGAATGAACCTAATGTATGCATATTTTAAAAAGTCATTTATGAGTTCAGAGGAATCAGAGGATAAAGTGCAGAATGTGACAAAACAATATAGCTATTACAGATATGTAAAGTGACCTCACTTAAGAGGCATATGGGGCCAATGGTGTCACTTTAGAAATAACAGGAGTAGGTAAAGCTGAAGGCAAAAGGAATAGTTTAAGCTCTGTACTCATTGATAAAGCTGTTCTTATTTGGGTGGGGGTTAACAGTTTTGGTACCACTGTAATGTAATATACAGCAAGCATTCAACATAGAGTTAAACACTTAAGTGAGTGGGTGGAGGGTTTTGGGAACTGGGTGTCTCACTATTGGAGTAGTTGTTCATAGATAAGTACCTGGAGGAAACTAGAATGATATTATGGTAATGGATTAGAGCTAGAAATATCATTGTGAACTTAATGTTTAGTTTAACATTAGTATAGATCATTGCATATAGAAATATTTATAGATATGTATATTTACATTGCTAATATACACACACCTTTCCTTGCTCTCAGGGACCCTGGAAACAACACCTCAGAGGACATGAGCACACTTATTGCCTGCATATTGGTTTCTAATACCATTCTTAAATGAAAGAAACCAGGGCTTGTGGAGAAAAGGCTGATACCAGGATGGGCAAGAAATATACAAGATGAGTCCAGAACATCTTAGAGTGGTAGAAAGAAAGGAAGTGCTAAAAACAAAAGTCCCACAAAGACGGGGTTTGTCAAATGATATTGAGTTCTCAATGGCTAAATCTGGAACAATTTGATCAACAAAATAAATAGCATTGAGTTTTATAATCCAAAGTATAAAATAAATACCTGTGAGTTCATACTGATATGAATAATTGAATAAGTAAACAAATGGAGAGAAAGGAAAATATCCCACACAGAAGAATTCCAAATAATTTATGTAGATCCTCTTCCCTCAAAGGATGGAGCACAATTGCTCACTTCTTATGTGTGGACAGCGCACAGTGACTTCCTTCCAAAAAGAACAGGAAAGGGCCAGAGAGAGAGAGAGAGAGAGCACATAATTTTACATGAGAGAAACCTGACAAACACTGGCAGAACATCCACGATACATTACTGTTTTAATTTCCTTCTCCATCTAGGGATCTCACATAGTTAACTTTTCATAACTCCTGTTTTTTGACCAAAAAAAAAAAATCATCTTATAAGCCCAGTTTTCTGATTTCCATTTGAATGTATCTCAATGCAGCCTAACATATATGAACCATTTATGTTCCAGTTCACAGAATGGTTTATTCCTTCACTTCTCCAGAATATCTAATATTAGAAACTCATTTACTTTATGGGAGTTCTTTAACACTTGGATAAGAAAAGTAAAAACATGTCTTGCCCCAGGCCAGTAAATAAGTGACAATCTGCAAATTTAATATAAAAATGATTAAATTTCATAGAAAGTAGTGTAGTCCGGTAAAATCTTATAAATTTGCCTTTTAAACAGGTAAGAAAACTAAAAGCTCAATAAAAGTTTTTATTTGTAGAACATTTTTTGAGCATAGAGTAAGACAGTGATGCTGTTTTAAAGCTGGGAGGAATTTTGACACAGGTTTTCGTATTTTAACAAAACAAAGGCAAACATTTATTTAAAGGAGCCATTTTTAATGAACCCATTATTTTTATTTATGCAGATTAAGTGGTAATTTTATTGGCCTTCCATGTGAAAAGAGATAAATATTTTTCCATTTTAACATTATCGATGTAACTTGTTTTTAAGTAGCCAAATAAGAGCTAACTTTAGTCCAGCAAGAATGAATGACACTAATTTCAAATAAGTGGCAGTTGAAAACACGAGGCTTCATACATTTACAAAATGTGTAGTAGCACTTCAGTTTATCCCTTCCATTGATACCTAACCTTCATAGTATATTTATTCATTTATATATTGATTAATTTATTCAAAAACCCCTTTCACTTTAAAAAGAAAACACATATGTTAGACTCCTGCATAGATCATTCCACCAAAGAGGAAGTGACATTTATATACCAGAGACAGAACAAAAAGAATAATATGAGAGATGTATTGTGTATAATATTTCTAGACAAAGAGAAGTGATAAAGATTTTATTGTCAATTTTATTTACTTATTTATTTACTTACTGCATTCTTGTTTTATTCACTTTGAGGGCTAAAAAAGAATTATGGAAGCACGGCGGCAACCCTTTTAATTTACCGAATGCACTTTGTCCATTAGAAAAATCCAGTCTTGTTTATCACATGCATATAATCATATTCACTTTCCTCACCACAGAAGAGCAGGTTTCTCAGCACCAAGCACGTGCCCTGTCTTATACTTACCAAGTAAAGTACATGGATGTGGTATAACAAGAAATATATGCTTGCTTTTCTTCTCTGGTTCCTGACATGGAGGTCCTAAATCTCTTGGAATTCTTGAGTGATAGGAGCATCTTCTTTTCTAATTAGGCAATTCTTGGTGGGCCCCAAGACAGTTTCAGGATGGAGGCTGGCTGCAACAATATACAAATCTTAATTAGAAGCCTAGAACTTTCAGCCCCATAGTCCCCTCCTCGGAGAGGGGAGATGGGTTGAGAAAGTGTCCCCACACACACAAGGCATGCATGGAAGCTCCACTCACCTTCCACCACACCTTGCCCTATGCAACTCTTCCATTTGGCTGTTCCTGAGTTTTATCTTATATAATAAACCATTAATGAAAACTAAAGTGCTTTTCTGAGATCTGTGAGCTTTTCTAGCAAATTATCAAACCTAAGTAGGGAGTCACAGGAACCCCCAATTTATAGCAGACCAGTCAGAAGTCCCAGTGGGTGGTCTGGGACTTGCATTTAAAGTGGAGTCAATCTTGTGGGACTGAACCCTCTAACTTGCAGGATCTGACCCTCATTCCAATAGATAGTGTCAGAATTAAATTGAACTGTTGTACATTTTCTTGATGTCAGAGAGTTGGAGAAGTGGTGTTGGAAAAGATTCAATATTGGTGATGTCAGAACAAAAAACCTGTCTGTGGGTCTCTTAATTCATAAGAATTCAGAACAATGGATAATTACTCAAAAATGTTATGTGATAGATGCTATGTCAAAAGATTTTTGCAAGATGTTATAGAGGTTATAAATTAGTTTAGATGAAGGCCATTAAAGACCATTTAGACCAAGGGTCCCCAACGTCTGAGCCACAGACCAGTTCTGGTTTGGGCCTGTTAGGAACAGGGCCACACAGCAGGAAATGAGCTTGAATGTAATACACTTGAATCACCCTGAAACCATCCCCAACCCAACCCTGGGTCCATGGAAAAATTGTTTTCCATGAAACCAGTCCCTAGTGCCATAAAGTTTGGAGACCACTGATCTAGATAATTTGTGTCCTTGAATATATATTTTAAAAGGAAGCTAACCTATGAATTATAAAATTAATTGCAGAGATGAAAATTATCATAGAAATTCTAAGCATATGTAGGTCAAAATCATGGAGGTAAAATTAGGAAAATGTTTCTGGATTATAAGACCAGAGTATGTCTTTAGCTCTCCCCTGGAGAGTGGAGAACACAGCTTTGGGCGAGCCTTATTGTTTCAGTGACCAGTGACCTCATCCTATGTCTCTCCCTTAAGCCAGGCGACCCACCCCAAAGCTTTCTCATTTTCTTGCTTCTGTACAGGTAGGGGAATTTTCTTTGTCTCACCATATTTCCTACACACACACTTGCTCAAAGTTTTAGCAATAAAATGCAAATAATAGGGACTTGGAGGAGAGTTTAAAAGAAGTGGTGGCTGCAATTAGGTATCAACCTCCTAATTCAACTACTTTATTGCCTTTGGACTAAGTTGGGAAGCCTATGTAGTGAATTCTCAGACCTGGGAAATTCTCCCATTGGGTGGGAGGAATAATTTCTACTCTCCCCTTCTAGGCTCTTAGCTGAGACCCTCCTCCTCAATAAAAGCCAGATTAACAAGAGAAAAACAAACAGAAGTTTAACGACATGTATACCTCCTGTACACATGGAAGATACCCAGAAAAATGGCCAAAAATGGCCAAAGCCATCATCTTAAATATCATCTCCACCTAATACCAAAGATGCTAGGTGGAGGCCAGTTATGGGAGGTTCTCAAGGAAAGCACAATGAACAAGGATAAGATTGTTATGCAACTACAAGTCATAGTCTTCTCCATTGATAAGAGTTGGTACATACATGAAGCTATTCTTTTTGGTACATACAGAGAGGGAGACACACAAATGGAGATTTCATTATAAAAAGATAAGTTCTAATCAGTTTTCTGGGCTTTTCCTATATTTGTTATTTCGTTAAAAAAATAGTAAACCTCAAATAATCCTTATGCCAAAGAAACATATGTTGGGGTAGTAAATTCTGCTCCCCTTTATGGTTATTTGATAAGTTCTTGAAGAGTCTGTCATCTGTCCTCTCTTTAGTTTCCCCATTATAAATGGAGTTTGGGTCCTTGAGTCCCATGTAGAAGGCTGCCATGCTAACACATGCTGACAATTGGTTTGTGGAAGAAATAAATTCTTAACCGTGTTAAACTGCTGAGATAAGGATTGTACTATCATAATTTATAAAAAGAAAAAATATTTAGTTCTCCTCCCTGCTCTGGAACAAAGCTCCTAAAACCCTTGGATTTTTGGTCATTAGAGCTATAAAGTTATCTTTTGTTATATCAGTGAGTCAACTATTAGAAAGCACCTAAGGATGAGGGCTAGTTGCAATTGGACTCAACAATGTGATTAGAAGATTAGAGCTCTCAATTCTACCCCCTGACCTCTGAGGAGGAGAGAGGGGATGCACATCAAGTTCAAAGTCCAGTGGCCAATGATTTTACCAATCATGCCTATGGGGACGTTTCTGCACATGGGCAATTAGAAAACATTTCTATACATACACCACATATTCAAAAATGGTGGAAAGTGTCTGACTTGGGTAGGAGATTTTAGTATTATAATGAAGGTGTAATGAGAAAAGTTCAGGAGGAGGTCTTTAGAGGTTCCTCCTGGCCACTTTGCCCAGCCCAGACAGTTTGAGCCAGACCATACCCCTGGTTCTGCCAACCATCCTGGGCATCTCCCTGAAAAGACAGATTTGACCATTGTGAAAGTCAGAAATGACGTAGGTATGAAAGTTTAACTAATTGAGTCTCAGCCCTTCTGTTAAACTTTTATGAAGTTACAGGATATGGTTACACAAACCTTATCAGGTTTAGGGTGATTTAAGTGGATTTACAGATTAACCTAAGTGAAGTTATAAATTCTAAATGACAGTGCTCGGCTACCTGCTAGGCTCTGTATGTCTATTACGTTACATCTTCATAAAAACCTGCGAGGACAGAGCTTGGATGGCTTCAGGGTGGTGAACATGCGGAGGTGCCGGGAGAGAAGGTACCCAGAGAGGACAGGACCATTCTGTGTCTCGCCCCACGCCTTGCTCTAAGCACCTCTTTCTGGCTGTTTCTGAGTTGCTTTCTTTTGTAATAAAGAGGCGCTCTAATAAGGAAAATGTTTCTCTGAATTCTGTGCACTGCTCTAGCAAGTTAATCAAACCCCAGGAGGGGGTTCTGGGAACTTCCAATTTCTAGTCAGTTGGTCAGAAATACAGTTCACAACCTGGGCTTGCAACTGGCATCTGAATTGAGGGCAGTCTTATGGGACTGCCCCCTTGTAGGATCTGATGTTATTTCTAGGGTGATAGTGTCAGAATTGAGTTAACTGCTTGGCGCTGTGGAAAAACACGTGTTGTAATTGGTCTCACAATTTCAGGGGTTTTGTTTGTAATAGCAGTTAGTGTTACTAAATTAACTAATAAATAAATTGATAATAGAGGCTAGATTGTGCCCTAATTAAAAAAAAAACAACTAAAACATATGGTATCAGTTAAGTGTTAGACAGTGGACAACAAGAAAACACATAGTCGTTGGCAGCAGAATATTTGGTAAAACTGCCACATACAATAAGTTGGAAGTATTAAAGTAAAACAACACATCCCAAATGGTGTCACTTGTGTTAAAGTCCATGATACCAAATATAGACTTAATACCTGACCTAATTGTAATCTCAGCCTTCCCTGGAAATGTAATCTTAATAAACTAGTCTGGAATTTTCTGGTCAACGCCAATGAAGTAATCTGTTACATGGGTCCTCCACCCCCCAACCCCATAGGAAAAAGATGCAATATACATAGCAAAGCCCTGGTTCTTCCCTTCCCCCAATAAAAGATGTCCTGGTCTAAAAATAATGATTTTATTTTACTAATAACTCCCTTGCTACAACCTTCTTCCTATAAAAACCTTCCATTTTGCACAATTCCTTGCATGATCCTCTAATTGAAGAGCAGGCACGATTAGCACACTTAAGTTGAAAGCACTGAGAAGTTAAGTGACAGTAAAAAAGCATACATCCCTTAGGAAAAAGAGGACAAAAAAGGAAGAAAATATTTGAGCAGAGGAAAACAGGAAGATAACAAGATCCTCTGTGTTAACTCCCTTTCCTCTTTGTGAAGATCAGGTTTGACTTGTGGATGATTATTGAAGAATCCAAGTGAAGTATCAGAGATAAAAGCTATATGAATGGATTCATGAGAAAATAATCAACAGAAATCATGAAAAATTAGCTACATTCTCTGTGAAGTGTTAGGCAGGTGAAATACACAAGACAGTACTCAGGGTCTTGACTCACAAAGGGATATTTAATCTAGTGAGAAAACAAGAGAGACATATATTAGATCTTAACAGGATAGCATTATGCTACAATGCAATGCATTGCTGGGCCTGAGCTGCACAAGAGAGAATTGAAAGGGACACTGGAGTTGATTTGTCCAGCCTCCATTAATATTTAGATGCTCTTATACAATATCTATGCTGATGATAACCCAGCTGAAGCGTGAAAATATGAAATGAGCATCATCCTATGGCTGCTGTGGACATGCTCCCAAGAAGGCTACTTTAAACTCTGCTTATCAAAGAGAAGACTCTTAGAAATATTCTAATACAATAGTTACCAGGTTGATGATGTTTTTCTTATGAGGGGTTGGTAATTAATACAGTGAAGCACAAAACTGAAATATAAAACAGCAGAGATGGAGAGAATCAATTAAACTAGGGTTGGGAATATTATACAATAAGAAATGGGAGTGGAGAAATATCAGAATTTTCAAAAGCAATCCTGGAAACTAGAAGATAGGGGAAGAAAGTCTTCAAAGACGAGAGAAAATTATTTTTAAGCTGTTTTTAATTCTAACTTGTCGGGCATTTTAAGACACCTATGGACTCAACAAATGTATGTCCCTTGGACTCTCTTGGGAAACTTGTTGAGTATGAACAACAACAAAAAGAGGGTAAAACTAACAAAGAAGGTGAGAGCTACTGGAAACAGGAATTAGAAAACAAATAAATAGCAAACAGAAGTTTCAGAATAACAAGTAGGTGGGAGGCCTACAGAGGAGCAATCCCTGAATGCAGTGGCTGTGGGAAAGACAGTCTCCAGGAAAGAAAGCGAGGTAGGCAGATCGACAGACGCATGCGTAGACAGTTATATACAAACGGAAAAGGAGAAGGGAAGAAGGGAGGGAAGAGGAAGGGAGGGAAAAAAGAAGAGGACTGTCGCTGGGGAGGAAATAAGGGAGGGGTGAATTAGTGGACTACGTGACACGTTTGGGGATCTAGAAACAAATGGTTGATAGGTATATGAGAGTTTTATGGAAAATATCAATAAATACTTAGAAAATCATTTTTAAAAACTCATTTACTGCCATAACTTCAATACCAACAGAAGTTGTTCTAAGAAAAGTTATCATAGTAAAATATTTGACCAGTCAAAAAACAATGTTTCCACATTATAATAATTAAGCCCTATTTATTATTTTAACATTTAAAAAACTTAGTTCTCTTATTTTATAAATTTGGTATGGTGACTAAATACCCACATTAGGAGAATAGGTGAGGGCCAGCAGGGGAAGGTGTTTTAAGAAGGCTGAAGCTTCCTGGCCTGTAAGTGTTACGTCAATAGATACACTGTACAGAATGTATAAATCAAAACATGGCAGTACACATTATTGCATACAAATAGAGAAATAACAGAGAAAATGATTAAGAGAAACACAAGGTAGTGTTGGAGGGGGGAGGTATAAGCCAGGGTGTGTCTATTTCTTTATGTGCTTCAATGATGTTTTATTTTTTAACCTTTGTTCAAAACTTTAAAATATCCTTAAACATAATTGTTAATCATTGAATTATTCTTGACATATGGTTAAATTTAAAAACATAGAAGGAAGGAATATGAATAATATTTTCCTACTTCAGTAAACACACACACGGTGCAGCACGCTTAGAAAGTATAAGCAGGAGAAGTTAACAGGGACTGTTCTGGGGAAAGATTCCTGGCATTGAAGGTGGGTAGGAGAATTATCTTTCACTATACACACTTTTATAATATTTGAATTATTTTTTATATAGGCTTATTTTAATTTAAGTACCACTGTATTAAAAATACAAGCTTTTATTTTTTAACAAAAATACAGTGGAGATTGGTAAATATATGTGGAGGCAGGTCAGTACTTACAAAAATGTGTTAATATTGTGTCTGTTAGCTAGGGCTGTCATAGTAAAACAAGGTGGGGTGACCAAAACACGAAAATGTATTTTCTAAAAGTTCTGGAGTCTGAAAGTCCAAGATGATGTTGGCAGGTTCGGTTTCTCTTGAGGCCTCTCTCTATGCTTTGAAGATGGCCACCTTCTTGCTGAAGCCTCAAATGGACTTTTCTCTGTGTGTACATATTCCTGGTTTCTGGTCCTCTTCTTATGAGGACACCAGTTGTACTGAAGTAGGGCTCATCTATGTGATCTTATTTAATATTCATGACCTCAGACCTTATCTCTAAATATAATCATGTTGGGAGTAAGGATTTCAATATTTGAAGATGGGGGAGGACACAACTGAGTACAATACACTTTTGTTCTGTGGATAATTCAGTGGAGTTTCAAAGGTAGAAGGTAGGGGCTTGAGCTCTGCATTCAGACTAGACAGTCCTGAAGTGGAAGCCAGCTTTCCACCTGCTATTAACTGTAGGAGATGGGAGACTTTTCCAAAATCTCTTGTCTCAGATGTCTCTTCTGTAAAGTGGTGATAATAACAATTTCAAATTATCTTGGAATAAAATTTGATCATGTATATAAAGCAAATAACTGGGTACCTAACATTATAAAAACATATGTTTATAAACTTGTAATTAATATTACCATTATACAATAGAATATAATTTAATGTTGTACCTAATTAATACAAAAAATGTGGAGCAAAGTTCCTTTGCATATTTTATTATTTTGCTATCCAGTCAAAAAATGGGTGTTGTTTTTGTTAATAGTCAGTGTTTGTAGAAAACCGTAATAGCCGATTCTGGGATACCGTCAGCCTCTGGTTCTCACCCTGGAGGACATGGTGGTTAAGGGCGCACTACAGCGGCATCTTTGCGTCTCAGGGGCCCCTGTTGGGCACAGAGAAACAGAGGATGTTGGTAGAAGTGGGGGTTGTCACAAGATTAGCGGGGCATCCACTGACAGTAGAATCATTGTATAATAAGGGCTAGATGTTCACTGAATGTCTTTGTGTCTCTGAGTCTCTGGGTCTCTGGGTCTCTTTTCTAAAAATATTTTATCTGGCTCTTTTGACAACCAAATGATGCCCATATGCAAAATCCTTTAAGTTCTGTAAAATTAAATACATTAGAGACACTATTCTTATTGCTGTCTTGAGCTCCCCTGAGAAGGAGGAAATTTTGCCTCCAGACTGCCTTTGGCTTGAGCTGCAGTATCAACTCTTCTGTGAATCTCTAGCCTGCCTGCGTACCGTTCAGATTTTGGACTCCCTGGGCTCCAC
Organism: Mormoops blainvillei; assembly: GCA_004026545.1. Lineage (NCBI taxonomy): Eukaryota > Metazoa > Chordata > Mammalia > Chiroptera > Mormoopidae > Mormoops > Mormoops blainvillei. The sequence goes on along the minus strand of PVJD01000326.1, from coordinate 365,498 downwards.
AACGGCGTGAGCCGATTCCTTAAAAGAAATCAGTCAGTCTCTCTCTCTCTCTCTCACCCCATACACACACACACACTATTGGTTCCGTTTCACTTGAGAACTCTGACTAATACAACAGGTAAAGTAAAAAGAAAAATACTAGGCAGAACTGATCATCATTCCACCCTGTGGCAGGTCAGGAAGGTGAGCTATCAGGTTAAGCCTCACTGGTTGGAAAAATAGCTTAGAAAGATGGAGTCCATGATACATATTTGAGTTGTCAAGGCTGTGGCCCACAGGATCCATTTTGATTTCCACATTAGCCCAGTATACACCAATCAGATTTTTTTTGTCATGCAGTCACAGATAAGGGTTTTCATCAGGTGAGCTAATCAATGTTCTCTTCATAAGAATTAAGACTACCATCACAGCCTATGTGACATAAAAATGATTTCTTCTGGAATATTTTCAAAATGCATATGATCTAAATTAGATAGCAAATGCATAAAGCTAAGAACCACATTGTCTCCTTCGTTTCTTCTTTCTTTTTTTTTTTCTTCTCCCTTGTTTCCTGGCACAGGGTTGGCTGTACACACAGGAGGAAATTAACAAATACACATGTCCAATACTCCTGAGAAATTATAAGAATGATATGTGGAGTTAAGGTAATAAACTGTAAGTCTTCTGATGCCAAAGGCATTGTGTTCCAACATGAGTAGCGTCTCTGGCAAGTGCTCAGCCCCGGCATGTCGGTAGGACTAGCAGTAAACAGTGGTGACCCCTTCTGAGCAACCTCACAGGGTCATGGACATTCAGAAGTAATGTCATCAATGACCAAAACACACACTTTGCCTTTCCAAATAGGGAACTTGGGTGTCTTTCTCCCAATAGGAACATGCTCCCTTGTCCAGTGAATCAAATGTAAGGTCTACTGAAACTTTATCTATAGGTTTGGCTTTATGAGACATGATAAACAGCAATTAGATGAATTCGTAAAGCAGGTGAATGTGGATACATAAGCATACCTTTATTGAGGTAAAAATCACAACAGGATCCCACACAAAACAAGGAGGCAATAGAAGTACCATACACAGTCACGGTGAAGATGGGTATTTTAATCTAATAATTAGTTTCACAATGAATCAAATACATTTTAGTAGCCTGAAAAGATATAGCAGTCAGTTTAATTTTGATGAGGATGAAGCTTTGCTTCATTTGACCTGAGTATTTAAGATTTCACCAATAATGTGTAATATAGAAAGTCTTTAACAGCAACCTTTTCCATTCTAACGAGTGCATAATATTGGTTTTGCAATCATTTAGTAATTATATAAGGAGGACATATTTATTACGAATTATTGATTTTATAATTACCGCTGCTGGTATTCACATTATTACACAATGAAAATCTTTTAATATACAATGCTCTTCACCCTTAGCTGGTGAACAGACAGTGCAATGCAATTTAGGGAGTAGCCAAGAATAGATTTTTATCGGTATTTTTTTTTTTTTTTTTTTGCCAACCAACTAAATGGTTTGCTTTCTGAAAAATATTGCTAATGGCGCTTAAGCAGAGAGGAACGTCCAATCTCAAGGTCATTCCTGACAGTTGATTACAGTCACCCAATGAACACAAGGTTCCTATTTAACTGCTAAGTTATATTTGCTGCACTCATTGCTGGGAATTAAAAGTTATGGCTGTAAATTTGCTGCCAGCTAAATAGACATCAAAGGCCACAATCATACACTGGATCATGACACATAAAGATATATCTCTTATGAAATTGATTTTTCTCCATGTGCAAGGCAGCTTTGCATTACTCTCCTCATGGAGTTTAGCACAGGAAATGTCTAGGCAGGCCAAGTGTAATTGTCAGCATAGTTTATATTCTAGGCAGAGAACTCCTTTTATTATTTTTCTCCTCCATGAAGATGTGCAAAAAAGGTTGTCTAAGCATATATTTTGATTTCACTTGCCAACAGATTGTGAATAGTTGATTTAAGGTCACTGTCACCCCCAAATGGGAAAAGATTAGGTTTCTAAGGACCAGAAATATGAAAAAGTCTACCCAAACAATATTTGCTGCTCACCGGAATTTAAAATTGCTGATTTTCACACCAGAAACATGCCATAGAGTTTTGTAAAGGCTGTAAGTCTATTAACTGTTTTAATCCATCAGACTCTCACGATCCTGCGATTATGAGCTTCAGATAGAGTTACATGGGCTCGAATGGTGATTTTCTCGCTTCTGGATATTGTGTGTTGCTATTACGGGGGGTTTATATTTTTTACAGAGCATGTAGGTGTGTTTAAATAAAATACTTGAACAATCAAGTCATATTTTAAATGTATGTTGGTGAAGGTACTCTTTCTGGGCTTCTTTGTGGGATAGCTTTATAGTTCCTGGCCCTGTGCATTTCACTGTTGTGACTGGAAACTCATCATAAGAGCACCATTGGAGACAAGGCCCCAGATTCTCTTCTTTCATTTACAAAGTGAGGCTAGTTATCATATCTTGTGTGGAAGTTAAATTCCAAACCCACCAGCCTGACTTTTAAAGCCTCCTAAAATCTCACCCTAACATTACTTTTCCAATTTATCTCCCACTCTACTCCTCCTCCTCACACTATATAGTCAGGCTAGCTTTTCACTTCCCATAATTAGGATACATTCATTTTCAGTCCATTATAGCAGTTTCTCTCACCTTAAATGTGCATCTCTCTCTCTCTCTCTTTCTCTCTCACTTCTTCTCTCTCTCTCTCTTCCACCTTTCTCTTCCCCCTTCCTGTGATACACATTTGCTGTTAATTCTTCACATACTAGTTTGGAATCATGCCCCTGATGAATTTTTTTCTTTCCTTTTAGTTTATACCACTCACTGAAAGACTTTGCACGACTGATTGGCAGTGGTTTCTCCACCAAGAGTAGATATTTTTTTAAGATGAGAAAGCTATCTGCTCCTTGATGAACACGCAACTTGAACACACACTTTTTTTTACATGCAATGGGATTCAATTCTGGGAAATGGGATTCTAGCTGTGAATGACAGGCACAAAGAACAGTCAGTGAGGGGTCCTTCCAACATCATGATTGTTCCTTCACTTGATACAGTGATGACACTTTCACTAACTAGTTGTGACCGAGGGCCTAGGACACAACCCCTGTCTCGCCGTAGGGCGGAGAGAAAAACACAGAAGATTTATTGAATATGCCAAGTACTAAGCTGGGTGGTCAATATTATTTATTATACCTAAATCTTTAAGTAATTATGTGAGGTAGGTATTATAGCCTCCATTTCATAGGCAAAAATAAATAAATAAATGAGATTCAGAGAAATTAAGTAATGTAGCCAAGGCCATAAAACTAGCAAAAAAGCCAGCAAAAATTTGAATCCGGACCTTGAGGTCCCTGTTGGAATCTCCATTGCCTTCCGTGATATCCCAGTAATGCAAACAAGGAGCTTTTAAAACGTAAAGGGATAAACAGTTTGAGAAAATTTTCCAAAAGGAATGTTATATCCCTTTGTCACAATTAATAGCATCTATATCATCGTCATTCCTTTGGTTGATTTCTTTACTCATATTTACCCATGCAAATGCTAAGAACCTTTCAGAAGCCAACACCAGTCCCACCTGCATATCAAACATTTCATGGTTACTTCAGGCCACATTAATTTCACTGTCATCACAAATTATTATTTTATATATCTATTTTGAAAGATTTTGATTTTGAGTGGTTTTCTTGGTTACCACATAATTAAACTTGGGTTTATTTTTTATTAGAGACGGGCAAACTTATGCCAAAGGACTAGAATGATTTGCTGAAGATCATTTATAATAAGTGAGACTTAAAATCTGATGATTTCTAGCTCTGGTCAAGTTTAACCCTCTTCACCTCATATATGAGGTCTGTCCGGAAAAGGTCCAGCCATTATTAATATAACAAGAAGAGTTTGCACGACATTGACGTGACCTGGCAGCCAAGGATAATGGACTGGAATGTGCATGCGTGAACAATGATGAATTCACTGTACTAGTCAATGGGGTTTGTAGACACCACTGAGTGAGCATGTGTACTGTGTGGCCATTGGCATTTAAAATGACTGAGCAAGTAGAGCAACGAATCTGCATCAAATTTAGCGTTAAGCTTGAACATTCTTCCATAGAAACTATTCACATGATTCAGAAGGCCATAGCTATGGGCAGCTGGTGATTGGCAGCTTCATCACACAATGTGCCTACTCATGCATCCTTTCTCATGCAGAGTTTTTTTGGTGAACCATCAAATCACCCAGGTGACTCAGCCACCCTACAGCCCAGATTTGGCACCCTACAGCTTCTAGCTTTTCCCAAAACTAAAATCACCTTTGAAAGGGAAGAGATTTCAGACTGCCGAGGTTCAGGAAAATACGACGGGGCAGCTGATGGCGACTGGCAGAACTCTGTGAGGTTCCAAGGTGCTTTCTTTAAAGGGGACTGAGGTGCCATTATCCTATATACAATGTTTCCTGTATCTTTTATCTTCTTCAATAAACATCTCTAGTTTTCATATTACATGGCCGGATACCTTTGGACAGACCTTCTAGGTCCACAGTTGGAATCCAAACCATCTTGCACCATGTACAACTCACTCACACACACGTTCAAGTTTTAAAGTAGGTTCTAACATCCTAACCCTGAGTTCATTCAGTCAAGATTCATGATTCTGAATATAGCAAGGAAAGATGGACTAGGCTGGTACAGCATGCAGTTTGACTGTTCAGTTATTTGAGTATGCCCCGTAAGCCTGTTTCCTCATGATATCATTTAGTTACTTAAAGTAGAACCCATGTAATGCATTTTTTTTCTTTTTTGAGCCATAAAGAAGTCAACACATTACCAGAAATGTAAAAGGTATTTAAGACATACTGTTAAACTGAGGCACCTGCCATTCTATTCATCATGGTTCATTTGCATCAATAAATGATTAGCTGTGGAGACTTGAATAAAGGCACCTCCTTGTACCAGAGCATCAGTGAAGATAGATTGCATATTGTGTCTTCTATGGTAGAAGGAATGGGGGTTTTCCTTCTTTGATTCCCAAAATGTTTGGACATTAGAAACAGCTGGGGATATTGTTGAAATCTTGTTTTTTTTCCTATGCCATCTCATACTAATTTAAGCAGAATCATGTGGACAAAAGTATTAAAAAAGGAATGGAGCATCCACCTTCAAGAGTCCAATAATGGGTTTTTCTAGCTGTCATAAAACTTTAGAAGGTTTCAGTGGGAAATCATTTTACTCATCAATCATTTGCTTCTCTAGATCCCATGTTACTCTTCCTTGTGGTAGAGAGAAGAGCTTAGCCCTTACCACTTCTCCCCAACTAGAGAGAGAAAGCCAGATTAGCTGCGATATTATAGGATACTCTAGGATGTGGATATTTTTCTCTTTCTCTTCTTCTTAGTCCCATATTTCAATGGGTTAATTCATTTGTTTCATATTTACTTGGTACCTACTCTTCCACGTAATAGGGACATGGAGGTAAATAGGGAAAACAATGTTCCTAATTTCAAGGAATTTAGATTCTATTGGGGAAAACAGACACAAAAGTAAAATATATACATATGTAATTTTTTTTAATTCAGAAAAATAGACAAATCTGGTAAAAATAAGAACCCAAGGGGATTGGAGAGGAGAGTTTATGGAATAATGGAGTTCTTTTAAATTAGGGGGTCATAAAAGACCCTTCCAAGGAAGTGGCATGGAAGAGGTAGGCATAAAATGCCCAGGACTCTGGGATTCCAAGCAGGGAGCAGCAGGGATGAAAGGCCTCAGATAAGAGTAAGTTTTTGTGGTGCTCAACAACAAAAAAAAAAAATCAAAAAGTCTAATGCACTGAAGAAGGGGAAAGGGGAGATAATTGCTTGAAATAAGATAGGCAGAGCCAGCTGAATTAAGGTCTTGTGATTACAAATAGGAGTAAGGATTTGATTTGAAGTATAATTGGAGCCATCTGAGGAGTTTTAAAGAAAGAAAGAATTTCACTAACAATACATTGGGGAATACAGAGGTGTGTGGATTTACATATTATGTATATATGTAATTATATATGTAATAAGTAATTATATATTTCAGAAAGATTGTCACGCACTAACAGAGGTTACCAAGGTAAAACACATATTCAGTTGGAATGTTGTAAATAATTCTTATGAAGCTATTTTGCTTGGATTTATGACAAAGTGGAATATGGATGGCTTCCTTTCATTTGCACAGTTTTTAGAGCAGCTTATTACCATTCTATTTTCCAAAATAGATTTTTATTTTCCCATCTTCTAAATATGTGATTGTTATTTATGTACCTTTCATTTGTCTCCAGATGTTCAGTTTAGTGACACTCAATCAAACTAATGAATTATGAAATGAAACTAATAGTAACTCAACTTTTCCAAATTGCTGAGACAGAAAGTAATGCAGAATTCATTACTGGAATTTCTGGATGGTGGAAGGTTTCCACTCATAGCTCACTCCAGCGTCAACAACTTTGGGTTTGATCGCTAGCTCTTCCTCTGAGGCTTCACATCAGCTGGTCACAAAATGTGGTGCAAGTCAGGTGTTGAATATTTTCCATTCCAGTCTGACATTTCTTCTTGGGAAGTGAAGTGCTTTGATCATAGTTGCTATAGAAACAGAGAATTATTATTTACCTTAAATTTGCACATATGACCATTTTTGAAATATGCTGACATTTTTGATCAACCTACTTCCAAAAAAGATATCATTAAAACCCCTTTTTGAGACACAAAGACATGCCAGACATTGTTTACCTTAAAAATAAAACAGTTATTTTACCAGCAAAAATGGGTGTATCCAGGAATAGCAGAGAATTATAATTCAGGATATGCAAGCTATGGCAAAACCATAGAGAAAAAGGGCAGTATTTTTCTTTAAGAAAAAAATACTGTGTTTACTTTCATTAAGCTTCCACAATTTCAGTCAAACCAGGCAGACAATTATACAGAATCTATTGGAGGAAACTGGAAGTTCGAAGTGTAGTGGCTTTTCATTGGCTGGGTTGTGAAAGTCTCTGATCGTCTGGGCCATTGCTGGGAGAGGAGAAAGTCATCTTTCCTTCTGTTGTAATTGTGAAGTATAAAACATCTTCCCGTTGGAGATGCAGGGCACATCTCTTCTTGTCTGGGGTAACCAGCAATGAGTGGTAGGGCGTGAGAACTTCCCTTACAAGCACTCTTGACTCCAATCTTGGTTGAGATCTCTTTTATTAATTTATCACATCATCTAGTCAATTTCTCTTCTCTTAATAATCCTGCATATTGAACCAGCCATTCAGTATATGTCTACACTTTACAAAACTTTTCTAAAAAAAGTACATCTATGTTTCTCTCTGAAAATACATCCCACAATCTTAACTACTTCTATTAGAGTTTCTTTTTCCATGATGATACAATGAAAGAAATGGTAAATTGGATAAGGAATAAGTTGGATGAGAAGTGATTAGCCATTTTCAATTTGTGCTACATTTAACCAAGTTGACTTGACAGTGTTACCTGGGCAAGTTACTTCACCTCCCTAGGGCACAGTTTTTTCATGTGCAGAATAAGGAGGTTGTATTAATTGATTTCTAAGATACGATCTACCTCTAAATATGGTGGGTGTTTTTTCACCCTTGGTCATTTGTTTGGTTTTGTTTGTTTGCTCCCATCTATCACATATTAAAAGGCTGAGAAAAAGGTCTTCCTACTTCTATTTATTATGATCTTTTACATACATAAAGATTAAAATGGATATGTGACTCTATAGTGTATTTTCCTTTAAGAAAAAATACCGTGTTTACTTTTGTTAGGCTTCACAATTTTGGCCAGGCCAGGCAGACAATTATACAAAATAGTCCTTCCTTCCTGCTATTATGATGAATACTCCCACTTCGTGCCAACCCACAGACCTTCGGAAGGCACCCTGAGAGCTGGCGATTCTAGTCAGTGCTTTGCTTTATATTGCTTTCCACTTTTTATTTCTGTTTATGTCTTTTAACATATCTTCATATTCTTTAGCTTTCCGACTAAGTCTTAGTTTGCCAAGCCAGAGTCCATTTGCAGTGTTAAAGGAGATCAATACTATTTTGGACAAAGTCACACTATCCTTCTCAAAATGCAGGGGTTAATGCGGGATTAAATATGGTAGCATAACTTTTGATTATCTCTGAGACGCGATTTGGTAAAATGGCAGATCATTCAGAAATCATTCATATTTGGCCTTGAGATGTATTAGAGGATGCATCTTTGATCTCTCTTTCTAATTATGTTTTGCTTTGGTCTAACGTTAAAGAAATAATTTGCATTCCCAAATCACATACCAAGTCACAACAGAGGAAAGGGACTTAAAAAAACGCAAAGGAGAGAGAACCAGGATAAGCTTTTCAAATACCATGGAGAATTCATAAAGTAAATTTGTATGTAAATAATCCAGATTTCATTAAATTTACCCTTTGTTCTGTAAGCCAATTTCTCTCTCTTAAAATTCTTTCTATTTCTCTCTTCCTCAAAACCAAAGTCACTAAAGATCAATAAATAAACTTGAATTTGTTAGTACCATCTATAAATACAGAATTATACAGAATAAATGTCGAAAAAATAAGTGCCTTGCCATTCAGAAGCTTCCAATCAGTGCTGATATATAAAGCTAAAACACACACAGGGAAGAAATGAAGAGATTTCAGCTCAGAAAAATAGCATATAATAATTAATTGTTCAGTTGTTGTGGTACGAAGCATCCTTGCTGTAAGAGATTAAAGGAAGAGATCAGTAGGAGCTGCTAAAGTGAGAGAGAGCTTCACAAGGGTATTTGAAATGAAGTTTAAAGTCTGAGAAGGATTTTAATAAACAGAATGAAAGAAGAGAGAAGGAGATTCCAGATTCCAGTGTCCAAAAAAATAATGGTTTGGAAATACATTATACAATACAAATATCTATCATTTGGGGTCAGAAGCTGGGCAAACTTAATTTATTTTACCCAGAAAATTTAAATAAAGAATCTTGAATCAAGATATTACTTAGAAAATTTGAAATTAAAGAGGGGTAAATTCCCCTAGACAACAGTGTATGTCAGCTGTTGAAATTCACTATCTCCTTCCAGTTAAGCACAGTAGCTGGGCTTAAAAGAATTTTAAAGTGAAACAACATTTGAAGTTTTGTGCTAAAATAGGGGTGATCAAATCCTGTGCTTCAGGGCATCAGGTTTTTGCTGTAGGGCCCTAGTGAGAATTTTTACCCAGTCTCATTGTCATGTAACATCAAGAAAAAGCTGTGTTCAAGATCAGGTTACTGATGTCCTGTGTGAGCATAGCCTTAGACAAAAAATACATTTCTATGGACTTTGACATATTCCCACTTTCTTGCACCTCAAGATTCAGATAATCTTCCAAAGCCTTTGCTTGCATAAATCCTCGTCCTTGAGACCAATGGAAAAGTGATGCCAGTAATAAGAATTTCATTGCTTTTCAGAAAACATGACTGTAAACTATGTTTCTCATATATTTCACCAACTGCAGATGTAGATCCTATGGGATGTTTAGTTTTGTTTGAGGCCCGAGACTAGAGACAGAGAATGAGGACAGGGATGAGATGGGAAAGGGCTGGAGGTATAAATAAAAACAATTTTTTCTAACATCATATTCTCGTACATTTAAACAACTTCTAAACTATTTGCAGAGGCAAAATAGCTCCACAGAAAAAACACCCAAAAATAAAAACATGTTGTCAAGAAGGAACATTAAGAGATAGTAAGTCTGAAAGGAGACAGCGTGGTTTGAAAGAAACTATAGGTTAATGCCACAATATGCAGAAAAGACAGTGTCATGGAAGGAAGGAATTACTGCTTTGAGTGGCACTGTTGAGTGACAGCATGGTGAGTGAAGAAAGAAGACCCGCGTATGCCAGTGTGGAGACCAAGGGAGCCCTTATTTTAGCATGTACACATATACAATTTTTCTAGGAAGGAGAGAATGGGACTATTGTAAGCCAGGTAAAATGGTTCCCATTCTTTTGAAAATCATCATATATCTTAGACTCTTACCTTTACAAAAATCAGCCAATAGATTAAGCTAGTTTTATTTTTAAATTTTGTCAAAAATCTCAACCCAGAATAAGCCTTTATCATTTCTCATGTTGAGTCTGGTTAGCTGGTGTGTGTCTCAGATGAGGCTAATATGATTTACTTATATCAGTGGTTCCCAATAACATGGGAAGTTTTACATTATCCCAATGCCCAGGTAACACTCTAACAATTAAATGAAAAAGTTTTAGCAGGAGTCAGGCATAATAGTTTTTAAAGATTCCAAGGTTGTTTTACTGTGCAATAGTGTTTGGAAACTAATGGCTTACTTGAAAATGAACTTAATTTTCTTTTATTCCAAATTTTAATCTTAATTTTCTGTTACCCTAAAAGAAGTGGATGTCACATAAATACACTAGAGATTAGGCTTTACAGAGCATATAGACATGAATTAGAAAAACTAATCTACACTTCTTTGAGAGTATGTTATTTACCATTTCTAAATATTTGTTTCCCCACCCCTAAATAAAGAACAACTTCCCATTGTTCTCTGGCATTAAATGAGATGATAGATGGGTAGGACCTGACACAATACTATATGGTGCTCAGGTAACATTGGCCCCTTTTCTCCTGCCTCCACTATACCCAGCTTAATGAGGAAATTAAGTCTACAAACAAAAGCAACTTGTCCCAGGTTGCAGAGCTGGCTGAAAGCACAGCAAAACCTAGAAGCCTGCCAGCGTCTCTCTTTCAAGCATTGTTTTCATTATAAAATTTTAAAGATAGTTTGGGGGAAACAATAACAACAGTGAAAACTAATTGAGAGGAATAAATAAACCGGTCTACAGTTTTCCACTCTCCTACCTGGAAGTCACCAGTGTTGCTCTGAATCAAGCTTATGGCCTGCTTAATGCGTCCCTGCCTCATCGTATCTCTCCCTCGCTTTTGCAACATTTTTTACACCCAGCCTGATTTCTGTCTTGACACCTCTACCCACTGAACTATTTCTTTCTCACTTTTTTCTTCTCGCGCAGGGTGTTCCGGCAGTCTTAGTTCCCTCTTATCAGAATATAACTCATCCTTTAAAGACCAAATGAAAATCTGCCTGGTCCACAAAATATTTCTGACTTCCTCTCCTTATTAACCTTGGCAGTATAAGAAAAAGAACCCAGACCTTGAAGTTAAAACTTTTGTCTTAATCCAGATGTTCACTTGGTTTCTCCCCTCCCCCTACCCCATCACAGGGGAGGAAATGAGTGCACATCTGGATTAAGACAGAGAATTTTTAACTGGGGCCGTTTTGAGGTTTTCTCAAATAAAAGAGAAACTGCTTTGCAGAACACCAATATGTCAGAAAGATTGGGGTAGGCTGGTACGATTAAGGAGAACAAAGCATCACAAATTAGATTTTGTTTACAAGTGTATCTGTGGTTTATTTCTATATGTGAAATGTAAAATAATAACCATTTAGATAATTCAGGCCCAGCAAGTGCCCAATGTTCTATCAATTTTCTAGCTATTTTGGAGAAAATGGTTATTTCTTCTTTAATTATTCAGTTGATTGTCAATTCTGTAATTCATTTAGCCCGTGTAGCCTCAGTCTCAAAGTTTTAATCCAGGGCCTGTCACTCACTTTCTCAATGACCTTGGGCAAGTCACTTAATTTCTCCACATCTCAATTTCTTTGTCTGTAAAATTGGGATAATAATCTTGACCTCACAGAGAGGTTGCATGAATTAACTGATTAATGATTATAAAGCAATTTGAAAATACAGAACACTATATAAATGCTAAGTATTGCTATTAAGCAAATCAATTCAGAAAATCAAGATAATGACATTTCTTTTCAATCTATTTTTTAAAGTGTTTAACGCCTTTGCATCTAAGCTCCCTGTTGTAAAAAAGCAGTTTAAATATTTATAACTTGAGTTTTTCTAGTTTAACCACGTCCTACCGCATACCAGAGAAGAGGAGAAAAACATTCTCTTGAGCTGGGAACTTGAATCTCACTCACTTTGACTTTTTGCTTATATCCACTTTAATTCAGGGAAAAAAAAGTTCTATCCATCAAGTATCTATATCTATATCTTTATCTGTCTATCTATCAATCTGTCTATGTAATCTATCCTTTTCCTGGGATCCTGGAATTTCAGAGCTGAAGGAACATTAAAGGGTTTATATTCCAGTCATGTTGTATCGCTGATGTGGAGAAAATATTCGAAGAGACATGAAGTGATTTGTTCAAGTTTACATGGACATTTTGTTCCAAAGCTGATTTCTAGTCTCAACCCCGGCTGCCTAACCTACAGGTACATAGCAGGTAATAAAATGGTGTAGAAACATGAGCTCTGCCTTCAGGGATCTTACTTGGAGAGAACTAGTTAACCGTTAGCCTGAAAGATTAATCAATGTTTACTTTAAAAACAATGTGAAATAATTTGACCAATTTAAAATTTATTAATTGCACTTTTTTTTCCCATGCAATTTTGGAGGTACAAAACTCTTAGCATTGACCGTTGTGCAAGTTCCAACTTTCATCACATTTGCTCTCACTTAATTCTGTCACTTCTCTTTAAAATGAGGCGAACTGAGGAATTAGATTTCTATTTAGAACTAGAAATAAAAATTTAAAGTAAAGATATAAAATTTGGATTTGGTTTTTAATTAGAATATTCTAGTACTATGTCCAGCTCAGTCTACTCACTAAGCAGCTTTAGCCAGACATCCTTTCCCTGGAACATGGTTCCCTAATCTGTTAAAAAAGGGTCAGTGTAAAAACCTCTAAAGGCTCTCAGTGTTAAAATTCTGAGTGCCGTGTTGTCTGAAACTAGACTTGAGAATTCCTCAGGTAGATATTGGATTTTGAATAGGTCATAGACAATAAATCTGATTGTAAAACCAGTCACACTTTAAACCAAATGCTCATTTGAGGTTTCCTATCTTCAACAAAATACATTTGCAGGATGTTAATGCTGGAAAGAATATTAGAGATCATTTAGACTGATTCCCTCATTTTATGTGGAGAAAACTGAAGTCCTAAAATATTAAGTAAATAGTCCAAGGTCACAAAGTCAATCAGTAAGGAAGCCAGGTATAAAACTCAGGTTTTTGTGACTTGTGGTTGAATGTACTTCCTTCTAAATCATTAGTTAGATGACATTGGAGTAAATGACACTTTTCCTTTGAGGTTAGGATGTTCATAAACCAAAAGAATAGTTAAATCTTTAAATATTGCTTCCCCTGGGTGTTCTCTTTTCACTCTTCACATGGGTTTGTTCTGAAGACATAGCTTTTACAAGAGGGCACTTTCTTTTAAAATGAAAAGACTCAAATGTCATACTGTCTAAAATACCATCTTCAATACCCACCTTTTATTTAATGACCTGTTGATAATAGGTTTCATGATTTTTTTTTTTTTGCTTTTGCTGGTTGAGTTGGAAAAACTTCTCTGCTTTCCTTGAATGTTTGGATTGAGCAATGGAGACCCCGCAGCCTTCCTGTACTCAGCCTTGGCTTTTCATGGCAATCCTACAGATCTGGATCTGTTTAGGAAAGGGACTAGTGCCACTCACAGAGTAATTGTGGGCCACTGAAATAAATGTTATGAATTCGATATCCTCTGTTGAGCATTTTAAAGTACCTCTTATCATCAAAGAAAATTTTCACACCGGCATCTGAGGGATTTTGAGCCAGTTCTCATCACAACCGAGTAGGTTTGTGACTGTTTGAGGACCTGCAGAATGCGACATGTAGAGCCTCCCAGCCATTGTCCTGAAGTGTGGAGTGGGGGCCTCCATAAGAACCCCCTCTTCACAAAGTCTGGTGAACAGAAACATGGAAATGTGTTGTCGATCTAGATTCATGGACCTCCTTCAGCACCAGCTGATGTCTGTAGGCTTTGCTAGATAGATATAATGCTTAGTGTTCAAGTGTGGGCCTTGTAGATAACCATTTTTCCACAAAATAAGGAGCTTCCACAAAATACTGAGCTACCACAAATGACCAGTCATTGAGAACCTTGTATTTATTTTTCAAAAATTGTGTCAGGTAAACCGGGTGTCTGACCATCGGTTCTTCAAATCAAATCTCATAACCTCAAATTCTATTTTCATCACCTCCGAAGTCTCTTTTAAGATATATAATCCCCACTCACCATCTCTGTTTCCCTTCCATGGGAATCTTAAACTAACTCACCATCTTCTCTTTCACACTGTCATAGGAAATCAATTAATTCATTAGATGATTCCTCATAACCATTGTTACCCACATATAAATCCACATGCAGGGTGATAATGAGGGTTTTGGGGAATATCTTGATAAACTCCATATTTTTTAATGTCTAAAATTTCATCATGTGACCATCTCTGGGAAGGTAGCAAATCAAGTTATCTGCCATTTACAACTTAGAATGAATGTGTTTATATGAAAATATCCTAGCACAGTTTTAAAATAGAGAGAGTTGGGGGCGAATAATAGATAGAAGACAACCTAGAAGTTGTAAGTGTGGGTGTGTATGTTTACTTAAGTTTTAGGACGCAGTGAGAAATCAAGGGAAGATTCCAACAGTAAAGTTTATCTATAATCCTTTCTCCCCCAAAGGCTTTCCAAGTCCTGTCTTGGAAGAGCAATCTACCAGATTAGCATTCAGATTGTGTCAAAAATACAGATACCTGAGCCCAACCTCCCACATTCTGATTCTGTTGAATTAGAATGGTGCCCTGACCTTGACATTTTTTAAAGTGTCTCCAGGAAACTATTGTACATCGAGAGTTGAGAACCTGTGCCCCAAGCCCCTCTACATACCCCTGCTTCCATCATCAACTTCTGGCTTCCTCTGACCTTTATGTCTAACCACTGTTTGTGAAGTAATGTGAAAAGTGTTTCTCTAGAGGTACTTGCCCTCCCAACATGGTGAAGTTAAGCCGCGATCTCCACTGTCTGTATCTCCTCGAAGTTTCACAGTCCACAGAGTGTGATTAAACATGAATGCTTTCCACTACTTGCATTTGGAAAGGCGGCCTTGAGCGCAGCACACCCAGGCTTGCGGTGTTCCTCTGCACAGCCACCCCTGTCCACAGCAACGTTGAGGTTAGAGTCCTGCGAATCTACTGAGTACCAGCTCATGTTCAAACATCTACCCATATCTTTCAGTGGATTCATAGCCCCCAAAAGTTTATCTGTAGACCCCAAGGGGCCCAAGAACCTTGTGTTTAGAATATCTAAGAGGGTTCCTTTTAGGGCCTGACATTTCTAATCAGATGAGACCCTATAGAATAGTAGGTAAAAACCATGGGCTTTGGATTTGAGCATTGGCTTTAAAATCCAGTCTCGGTTACTCACCACTGCAGAGCGGTGAGCAAATTATGCTCTCTTTGAGAATCTCTTTTTTGTTTTTTTCATTTTTTAAGAACTAAGTGTAGTGTCACCCACCTCTGAAGGTTTCAGTGAAGTTTATATGAAATCATGTATACAGGCCACTTAGCACAGCACCTATAGCCACAGAAAAGACTTGGCAAATAGACGCGATAGTGATGGTAATTGAAAATAAAACTAATCATTAAGAAGTGCCATCAAGTTCCGGGTAGATACAACTTTGAGAGAGTTCAAAATTACTACTGATGTATTAGGGCAACCAAGATTTTTTTTCCCCTTTATATCACCTTATACTTTTCTGTTTGGATGTATTTAAAAAGTATATAAATATTAGGAAGCTGGCCTGAAGAGAAAAGTACACAAAAACTCACCATAGAAAATTTGTCCGAGAAATGGAATAACTAACTGAACAAGTAAGCACGTGAAAACAGCCACTGTGAACCAAGACTAGGGGCTTGGATTCAGATGCAGCCCCACCTGCTTCTCCCTCTACTGCTGCTGTGTGGCTGACCATCCTTAGAACAGATTCTCTGTGATACTGCTTAGTAGCTCTCTGGACATGATTGTCAACAGCTGGCTGTTGGGCAGTGCTATGCAGGGACAGGAGGACCTCCTCTCCTGCTGGCATCATGAAAGACCAGAAGGGCTGGGTATGGGGATTTGGAATTTTTATTACTGACTAAGATTGCATTGTGACCCATGAATGAACTTTGCACCTGAAAGTAGAGAAGATCCACCCCTGGTTACCACACCCTCCTGACAAAAGCATGCTGCTTCCTATGGCCTCAGCCCCAGAGTAGAAGTGCAGCACACTGGGGGCTCACACGTCTGCAGCAGGAAGCACACCACGGCTTGCATTGGTCACCTATACCCTGTGTTTCATAGAAAAACCACAACATTGGCTCCAGCGTGGAATGCCCAACTCTAAACCTGGTTTTGGAAGGCAAATAAGAATGAAGAAAAAGCATCCACCCTTCCCTCATGGAATGTAACACCTCACTGTGGGGCTGAAATTTACCTTAGACTTTGACACTTGCAAGGAAATTCATGTAAGTTATTCAGCAGACATATATATTTACTCAATTTTTGAATGGTAATTTTTAACCAGCTCATTAAATGGTCTCTGACTTCTTGATACACACTTTTCCCAGTCTCATGTAATAGAAACTGGGCTTACAATGGAGTACCTTTTTTTCTTAAATTCTTGGATTATTCATTTGAATGTGTCATTCTGAGCTTACTGTGGACTGCCACCATGAAACCTGAGGGCAAGGCTGAGCAGCCACATTGCACAAGCATCCAATGGCAGGAGGGGACATCGACGAGGTTGTAGAGGAAATCAGGGTCCAGCTTTTAATGGAGTCACTTGCCTAGGATGTACTGCTTGACCTACTTTCTGCTTCTACAGCCAAGCTTATGCAGCTGCATAAAAAACAGGCTGTGGGTGAAAACCAGCTACTACTTCTCAGCTGAGACTTCCATGGCAAATAAATTATGAAATTAAAAGAGATAAACCGTCTCACATGGACTGTGCAACTCATTTATAAGGAAACTGATTCATAGACTGTTACATTTTCACACACAGCTATTTACATTCAATTATTCAGTCAATCTCATGAAGACAGGGTGACAAGATTGAAGGATGCACATTCTCTGTTACCTTTCTGAATTTTTTGTTAATGTAACAAGAGCAGCTACCTAGATATCAAGATGCAATCACCTTGAAGTGAATATAAAAGATTTAGAAAAACATATATTCATCACAGCTATCCAAGTAGAACATTAGTAACTCTCTGAACAAGCAGCGAGTCTAAATTAAATCAAAAGGCAATCACAGGGCTTAGGAGTGTGGGAGCCACAGATCATTGCATGGGGCGGTCAGGGAGGCCTGAAAGCTCCATGAGATGACAGGTCCTAAAGTACCCACTTAGTTCTCTTTTGACCCTTAGCTGGTTTAGAAGTATGAGAAACCTAAAGAAGTTCAGGTAATTGTCAGGAACTAGTGGCCAGGTGAAAACCAGTTATGACTTCTAGGAGCCAGAAAAGCTACATGTCTCCAAATATCTTTTCACAGTGGATGAACCTGGAATATCCAAGGTTATACCCTGAATCCTATTAAAAGGCAAAACCCCTTCATAAATGACTACCTCCTCAGTGAAAACCCAGCGGGGACCAAAGGCAACTTCAGATGAGGGACACAGAGAAGTCGTCGTCCTTACCTACCTGCCCATTGTTTTGCGGGTCTAGTTGACTCCCTTAATGAGCAAACCCAGCGACACAAAACCCCTAACATTTGCCCCACGAATGGCTAAGACCGAAGGGTATGAGAAATCAGTTCAAATTCCTTTCATCGCTATGCCTGTTTCCTTTTGTAGTTCCAAGGTCTAAATAACTGCAGAAAACAAATCAAGGGACAATAGGGCCCCGCTGCCTGTGGCCTTTGTTGATGAATAGGGCTCTAAGTCCGTCACTCAGCTGCTTTATTACTTGTCTTTAAGGCTGATGAGTCCCAAGCAGACCTGCATCACTGAATTTGCAATAAAGGGTTAGTGCTTGTCCTGCAGAATAATAAGAACCGCTAATGACACCAATTAAGAGCTGTAAATGTCATTTATACTTGTTTGTTATTTTTCAAATCAATAAGGCTGGAAAGACACAGCAGCCTAAGATAATTTAGATTGGAACAGTTTGTGGGGACATTTTAATGGATATATTGCAATCAGGATTCTTGTTCTCCAAAAGGAGACATTGAGTTCCCCGTTGGGTCAATTCTGATATTTATTTAAAGCGGTACTTACCTCCTAAATAATTAAACACAGCAGAAACTATTTCAGACAATAAAAAGAGAGACAAGTATATACCTTTCGTAATTTTTTTCATTAAATTCCTTGTTTGAAAATGCTCTCATTGTATCTGAGAAGATATCTCTAAGTTGCGTAATGAATAATTTAAGAAAAAATAAAAAGAAATTTAGAAGGAAAAAAAAAGTTAGCAATGCAGACTAGAGCACTCTGCTCCGATACTGTAGGAGTTGCAGGGACATATGTTTTTATAAGATTCTTACTCTTTTGCCAAATGTCAATAGTAGACTTGTAATTAGTGCATTCAAAAGATTGTACAAGTCGTGCATGAGGTATTTGTTTTGCTAGAACATGAGGCAGTTGGTCAGAACTCTAGAGATATGTATTTCATTAATTTCAAAAGTAGCACAGGAGACACTAAGACCCTGTTCTAGCGAGAGAAAGCTGTTAAACATTTCACTGATGAGGCAGCAACCAGGGACAGACAACACAGTCCCCATAAAACAACTGACTTGTAGCGATTTTCATAGCTAAAGGGACATCTCTTTACAAAGTTTAAGAATAGCTAACCAAGCTAGCTTCTGAGGTTTTTCTTCCTTCTTTTTTTACAGTTTAAATTTCACAATATCAAGTATTGGGTGTTCTTCAACTTTTTAATTATATTTTGGATGTTGACAAAGATTGTAAATGGCATGTGAAATTTAAAATTGTCTATTCTAATTGTCTACCTCTATACCTATTCCTCTCTGAGTACTCTCTGAGTAGGTTTTCTGCTTTGTTTGAAGAACCAGTTTTAAGTGCTTAACCTTTCGAAGGTTTGTTTTTAATTACTTTGAAAAAGACAGTAAAATCACCAAGCAAGGAAAAAAATCTTAAAAGTACAATTCGGGAAATTACTCTTTAAGCAATCAATGAATATTTTGTGTAAATACCTAGCTGACAATAAAATAGTTAAAAACTCAAAATTTTAGATCCTCGATTTATTGTGACTACCTAGCTCTTATCCAGCTTGATATTTTACCCTGAGGATAAGCATGAATAACTGGAGCTGTAAATGCAAACAATTTTAAAAATGGTTAACTAATTTTTGATATAGTGATGTAGTAAAAAAATTAAAGGGTATAGCCAATATATCATATCCATATATGTTCCCTGGTTGATTCATTGGTACATGTATTATTGACTTTTTGTGAGTTTCAACCGCATATCATGAATAAGAGAAATAAAGAGAAAAAGAGCCACAGATTTAGCATCTGTCTTGGTCTGCTGCTGCCCAAGTAGGTTAGGAGACATTCGATGCAAAGCTTGATCTCCAGCATTCTCAAGCTTGTCTTTGTTTTGAATAATGTAACTATTATACCCATAAATTGTCTCTAACTCACTTCCACACTCCTAGTCCTACTTTCCCATTATACTTTCCCAATTTTCTCATTTAGCCAAATTTATTGACTTATTGTCCTCCAAATATTTCTGACGCTTTCTTCCATGTCATTGCCTCCATCTAGAATTTATTCTTATTTGCCTTATCTCCACCTGTGAAAATTCTACTGTCCTCTGCGGGCCAGTACATATTTCAGCCCTTTCAAAAGGCATTACCTGATCTACCCAGTTGAAAATAGTGTCTCATTCACTCATTTATTCATTTATTCAACACAAATTTGTGCCAAGCATTGTGATGGGATCCACTGTTTCTTATAAAACAGTAATTCCAGTAGTTCTCTCTTTGTTAGCATATGCTCTTTCTTATTAAATACTAGTTCTTTCTTTGGATCATTCAAATAACATGTGCTATATTTTGACTAATGTTACAACAATTTGTGTATGGATTTTATCTCAGCACAGTACGGTAAGTTCCCTGAGGGCTGAGACCTCGCTTTACTCATCTTTGAATTTGCTGCACTACTGACAATGGTAGTTTTCACAGAATAAATTAATGAGTATCAAGTGATGAATATATGATTTCAAGAAAACTAAACATCTAAGCTTGGGAAAAACTAATCAAAATAGGTCACCCTGTGTCAGTGTAGATAAAACACTCAGTTTCTTGGTTTAATTTCTTCTTTTTCACCGGTTATCTGGATATTGTACAAAAGTGGTATTAGATGTATTTTTTTCTTCACTTCTTGATTTTGGTTCCTTTTTGCCAAAAATGAATCAGGATGTTTCAATAACTAGGCTGAATCAGGAAAACCAAGTGTTGATATGTGGCTTAGTTTTTTTGTTTTTTTTTTTAACACAGAGTTGTACTCCCCAAGTCGCCTGTGTCAACTGCTAGTAGTCACAGAGCTGGGTGCAAAGGTATATAGATAGGATTCCTGTACCTCATTTGGTCTGGGAAGAGAAAAGGAACTGTAAAAGTCATCTAAAATCTTAGTCACTAACTGGTAAGCTCTGCATCAACCTGGAACCAGTCCTCAGAGGTCAGGGGACATGGTAGTGTCTGACACCAAGTAAAATTCTCATGACTATACAGAAGTACATGGATGCATGGGACCAACTACGGCTCTCTGCTTCATACCACACAGTCTCCTCTTGATGCCTCCTTTTCTTCCTCATTCATTCACACTTCTTGCCCCTGCCTGAGGCTCTCTGAACATACTTTCTCTCCCCAACAGAGATCGATCAGAAAACAGATACACTCCCTTGCTTTTGGAGACAGTTCATGAGGAGAAATTCTAAGGAATTTACCACTATCTGTGGAATGCCAGACATCAGGAAGGTGGACAAGAAATTAAACTAATTAGGAAGCTAACATTTTAATCACTCTGTGGAAAGGTCAGCATGGCCCAGGGACTCGGGCTTGATAGACATCTGTTTGACAGTTACATTAACTCATTAGTTTTCTAAAGTTCAGGTACTTACCTCTTTTACGGACAAAGACTCCAATAAGGCGTCGTGACCTCAAAGGTAGAACGAACATCCGCCGTCCATATGTTTTTTTTGTTTCGGGTTTGTTTGTTTTGTTTTTTCTTTTTTTGGAAAGAAATGTCCGACTTCCTCTCCATATATGGTAGTTAGACGGTCACTAGTAAACAACATTCTCTGTTGAGAGAGAACTTATGAGTGTTCTCTCTCGGCTACCAAGTGTTGGTCAAGAATTCTCCCATTTTTTGAAGAAAGGGGCCCCTCCAAAGGTCAGGCAGTTCCTAAAACCAAGTATGAATCCAGACCCAGGATACAGGGAGGGGAGATGTGGCAGCAGGCCAGAGAAGCCCCACGTCTAGGCAGAAGCTGCTTGTTGCCATGCAAGAAGACAGGCCCAGTGTGGCCGGATCTTCGCAAAAGCCAGAAAGCGGACTTTTTGTGTGAAACCCCCTAAATTCAAATGTTGACTTAAAAATATTAATGTGCCATTAAAGATAAACAGAATCTTTCTGTGGGTCCTATCCAGACCATACGCCACCAGTTTGCCACCTCTGGTTTTTCAAAAGCCAGTGTGTGGTATGATAGAGGCTGTGTTGAAAGCAATTATCACCTGACTCCTACCCCTCAAAAATCCCTCCTTGCTGATTTGACCCTATATGGTCAGGTTCCTTACCTATCAACAACGGGAAAAGATATTTCTTGAAGAAATGCCTTTTTCAATGCTGCATGAGAAAATCTGAAATATATGCCCCTGAACTTTCGATACTACTTTTCTGGGTAACAGTGTTGTCTCAAGAACAAAAGAATCAGTAATTTCTACCTGTTTCCCATATTTATGCTTGTTTTATGGTAAACACTATGTCAATTCTGTATTTAAGTGTTAAAAAGTAATGAGGATTTTTCAATTGCCATTTATAACGGCAACTGAGAATTTGCTTCTGCATAAGCCTTGCCTATCCTAACTAACTACTCAGTGATTTTTTTTGTTACTCTAATGCTCTTAATTAGATTTATAGACTCTTTATAGTGTTTTATGTTGATGAGGAACTTAGAATACAACACACACTAATAAAATATCCCCACTACCCAAATTGTGCTTTTCCATGTTCTATTTTAGTGAATAATGAGTCTTAAATAATGTTCTGAATATGTTGTCGTGGATGTGCTAAAGAAATATGGACTGATGATCTGTCAGGAACCATTAATAAACATACAAGCACATGGAATTGGTGACCGAGAGAAAGTGATTCATTGGGCCATAAACCATTAAAGAATTTGGGTCATGAATGCCTGCTGCAAATAAAAACGTATTTAGAAAGCAACAGTTATATGTTCTCATTTTTAAATTCCCTTTCTCTGACTTTTAGCTTGCCTAAATGTTTTAAAATTGAAGGTAATCATTGTATAACATTCTCAATCCTGGGGTAAAGAAATTTACTCTACATAGTTTTCTTTTCACATGACACCGCCATTTTCATGGTTATAGCTAATTAGCTTCCTTTCAACATTAGATACAGAGGATGTTTAAGCAACGTAAACTAGCTGTCATCCAGCGGCATCATAATCAAAATGGCATAAAATTTGCCATAAAACCTGCAGCTAATAACATTTATAAGGCACCTTATTACATAAGGATATTGAAGAAGCTCAGACACTGTATATCACAATGCTTCCCCAGGGACTCGGTTCATTTTCCTAATGACTGTGTATGGGTTTACTTTAGGAGCTTTTATGCACATGCCTGAGCACAGAGCTTACCCAGACGCACTGATAAGAACTGAGGAAGAGTGACATCCAGATGCAGCAACAAAGTACCAGGTCTGTCTGAAAATGAATCAGCAACAGGGCCATCTTTCTCACCCTCCAACCGCATCTTCTCACCATTTCATGACCATACTCGTTTCCATGGTCTTTCATATTTTAATCTGAGGTGCCTGTACCTGTCCTCCACTTGACGGACTTGAATACTTTCTCCTCCATGCCTTACTCCTGTAGCTCTTATGCTGAAAGGCTCTCCTCAAACCATCTTCTTCCATGGGGCTTTCCCTGATGCCTCTAATCCACATGGATCTTGACCTTCAAGGTTTTTAAAAAATACTTTATTATTTATTTTTAGAGAGAGGGGAAGGGAGGGAGAAAGAGAGAAAGAGAAACAGCCATATGAGAGAGAGACATCGAGAGGTGACTTCTCATACATGCCCGGAATAGGGACCAAACCCTCAACCCAGGCATGTGCCCTGACAGGGAATCAAACCTGTGACCTTTAGCTTTGGGCTCCCTTTAAGTGCTTATTGCTTTTGTTACCTGCCCTGCACAATGTATTCATTCCTACCTATTTTTTCAATTTTCTTTTTTAACAAACTAACAAACCTCTGGAAGTACATTAGGGCCCCCTGTTTCATCATTAAATGATGTTTGACCAGCCCTGTTTGGGACTTCTTTTTTCCTTGTTGCATTGTACCTGGGCCTGTGCCCATGTTTTACTGTATTCACATAATTTCCGACTTCCTAACCCGACCCCTGCTATTTCACAGTGCCATACCTTGTTTCTGGAGTCGCTAGCATTGTCTCACATGGCCCTCTTGAAGGACAGCTCATTCATTGGTTACCACAAATGTCTGTCACCTAGAATCCCTAATTCCATTCTCACCCAGCCAAGCCTCATGCCGCAATTTAAATAGCCAGTATAATCTGCATGGTGAAGATTTTTTCATTCCTCCCTTGGCTTGGTGATGCCTCTCTGGGGAGTAAGACCAACCCGTCTGAATGCCAGATAACTTATGTCCCGTCAGCTGTGATAATCAGTTTAGCTTATTGCCTATCGCGTAATTTAAACATCATGTTATACCCTAGCCAATTTGCTGATTATGCTATGTAGAAAGCTTACCTTTTATTTCTAACTAAATTATAAGCTTCTTATGAAGAAAGACCCTGTCATTATACTTTATCAAAGCTTTAATGTGTTCTCTAGTCCTAGGCATGTGGTCGTGCTCATACATTCATTAATGATTATCTTCCCAAAACACTTGTACACAGTATGATTCTGATGCAATAAAGACATCATTCTATCACCTAATGAAATCTGCCTACCCGCTAATGGAAAAAGCACCATAGTTACTATTTATATGAGACATATCTCAAATCCGTCCGAAACCTGCCTTTCCTTACCATGCTCTCTATCTTTTTCCTTTAAATTTGATGCTATACATCATTCAATCAGTTTATATTTCTGGGTTTATTTCCCAATCTTCTTGTTCTCTCCTGGTTCTTGACTCTTGATTCAGAGGAGCTTTCTGGTGGCAAATATTCTACGCTTGATTCTGAAGTAACTTCTTGTGAATGGCCCAGAACAGAACCTGGTTAAACGCGGCCTTTCACCTGGAATGCTTTCCCCCTCCCAGCCGTGGGTGACTGCCTTGCAAAAACCCTGTGCGCTCCCACCCCATAGTATAGCATGCACCCTGACCTTTGTCCATCACAGGCCAGGCCCGTCTCCTTGCCTCCCTAGGCAGATAACTTATTTTCCCCATCTGATACATAAATGTGGATAAAGATAAATAAATATGACATAAAATAAATTATTAAGTTAACTTCAAATCTTACACTCAAAGGTAATGTAAAATACTACAATGGAAGGTTGGAAAAGATTATAAAAATTGGAATCCATGCAATGAATTGTCAATGTTACACAGCACAGAATGCCAAAAATATGCCAGCAGCAGGAAAGCATCATTGTTTTGTCCCTCCTATTTGTTAAAGGAGTTTGTGCATTATGGTTTATAAATTATTATGGTGAAAGAATGGGAAGAATTGAGAGGCGATTGCATTACAATATGGCATGCAGATATCTACAAAATATTTATGGAAGGCTTGAAATTTCTATGGAGTCCTTGAACATCAATTGGTCAAAGATGTTTCCTGAGACTAAGTTAGCTACAGAACAATTGAGATGGCTTGAGCAAGGAAATTGATCTTTTCATCTTAGAAAACAAGGATAAATTTTATATCTGGCAGTCATACAAACAAAAGTATAGGTGCTATGAACTACTCTAGGGAAATTCTTTGCCCTTATCAAGCTTACCTCTTAATGTGATCAAAGAGTTGACAATACACAAGTAAATAGAATATATAGTATGGCAGATGCTGATAAGGTTAGGAGAAAGCTAAACCAGGGTTAGGGATTGCCTGACAAGCCTGGGTGCACTAATTCAAGTAAAAAGGTCCAGATGGATTTTACTGATGTTGTGTTATCGAGCTCTCAGGAAAAGATGTGAAGAAGAGAGCCATTAGGATATCTGGAGAAAGCATCCTCCAGGCACAGGAAAAAGCCAGTGAAAGGGATATATTTTAGCTTTATCAGACAATACCAGGATCCTTGTGATGTTTGTGGCCACAAATTTAAAGTGGTATCAGTCAGTGTGGTTATGTTTTCCGTTTGTTTTGTTTTTGGCTCTAGGACTCAGAGTAGGTGGTGGTGAAGTTTAACAAAATTTAGCTTTTTTTTTTCCTAGATTAGTATAATAAAGAGAAGGAAGATCAAGAGAGTTATGGTAAAAGTTATGAGAGTTATGGTAAACAAGGAACTAATACTAAAGATGGAATCTCAGATAAGGACGGAAGGAAATGAAGGTATGGAGAAGGAGTGAGGGACAATGGAAGGGTGACAGAATCAGTCATAGGTCCTCGGGAAGGTAAAGGCTTATGAAATCTGATGTTCAGAGTGTAAACTCTAATAGTGGGCAATAGTCATCAGAGAGTGAGATTCCTAACACGGAAGCTGTCTTGGGAATGGTTCAGCTATGTCGGTAAGGCCCAAGGTGTATCTGTTCTGGCAGCAGGGGTAAAATGAAATCCAAGATCCTTGGAGAAGAGGGGTTGCAAAGAACCCAGAGGACAGCGTTTTGGAGGCATCATCCAGGCGGATAATGAAATCACAATGCAGGATGAAACGGAAGTGTTAGCATGAGAATGAACCAAGAGCTAACATGTCCCAGGAATGAAACAGAATGGCCCCCAAATATGTAGATGGCAACATTAAGGAAACGATTTCTTAATCTGATGGCACAAGATTAGGGAGGAGAGAAGGAGAAAGACATCCACCCCGCTTATCATTGTACACTGTGAGAGACACTAGTTATCCTTTGAGAGGACTGTTGGAGAAGCAGCATCTGTGGGCAAAACTAGACTTCCTTTTGAGCAGTGAGTTTCATTCCTATCAGACCCAATGACCTGTTTTTATAACAAATATTTTATATTGCTCCTTTAAATCTTGTTATAAAGTTAAAGATAATTTAACCTACATGCATCATAACTTAAAAAGAAAAGTCATTGAATTATTACAATACATAAATGGTCATGCACATTGACCCTAGAAGTCACAATGTAGAAGTAATATGTACTATGGGTGACAGCTGCAAGTAAAAGACTGATAGGGTTATATTCACTGGACAGCTCCAATACTAAAGGCAGTGACACGAGCAGTGAAAGATTTCCTGAAATGGTGACATCTCTGGAAAAGTTCTAAATAAAACAAAATAACATCTACCCTTGATTTTCACAAAAATAGTTACATTTTTGACATTGTCATGAATATTATCACTGGGAACATAATATTTTGAATTTATAACCTAAAACGGGCTTGTATTCTATTCTTAGGTATTCACAGGCTGCTTTTTTACCCACACGGATGTCTAGTGGCACACCACAGAATAACACGGAATGCAAACCAGTTCTTTCTTGTGCGGCATCATCCCCTGATACTTTGTGCTGCCCCTCAATGCCAGTCATTGTGAAAACCAAAAGTACCCACACACATTTTTGAAATGCACCCATGCTGTGTCCCTCATGAGAACAAAAAGATTAGTATTCATTTTAGTTTTCAGAATAAAAGAGGAGCTTAAAGAAAAATCTGAGACATAAATGAAACTTTGAAATTGTGATCAAGTCAATTCTCAAAGTGATTAAAACATAGGACATTTTGGACAAAAGCTAAATTTTAATATACACATATACTTTGAAGAATGAAACTTGTCCGTAAAATTTCATGATTCAAATATTAGATATATCTCTCTTCCATCCACTGCCAGACTTACAGTACACAAGATTAAAGAAGAAGAAAACAAAAAATGCTCAAAAGATGCTGCACATTGCTAGTTCCAAAAAAAAAAAAGAAGAAGAAGAAGAAGAAACTGCTAAGAATTTAGAAATTCTTTGGGGAATTCTATGCACCTGATCTTCAGCTGGGTTTATCATCTAAGGAAAATGCCTTCTGTATTTTTACTTAATGTGTCTGGGCCATGAGGGCATATATATTTGCATACCTGCATGCTTACATTAAGGATCACATGGAAAAAGTTGCCCTTTTGTGATGAGAAAGCTTGAAGTGAGTGTTTGCATTCATGTGTCTAACCTGCTAATCAGCTGCAGCCCCCTGCTAATCAGCAGGGTTTTGAGAGTGCTGGCCTGGAGGAGGGCGACGGTGGCGACGGGCGCGGAGAGAGAAATCAAACTGCAGAGGCTGACTCGTGGCAGCTCCAAATGCTATTTTCAACAAGGAAGTTGAAATATCTCATTATTCAGAGGTGAAACCGAACAACAGAACCAATCGCTTCCCATTTTATCGACATTTATCACAAAATTGTCACTATCAAAGTTGTGAAAGGTTGTAAAATAAAATACAACCTAGTTCTGTCTTTACACATATATTTACATGCTTCTACATACAGGGTGGTGCAAAACTAGGTTAACGGTTGTTTAAATGGAAAATAATGCAATAATTAATAAATAATAATACAAAAATAAACTGCATGTGTCACGGATTCCCAAGTGTAAACCTACTTTTGCCCCACCCTGCATGCACAGGCGTTTTGTGTGCATAGATAAGCATAGTTTTGTTTTGTTCATCAAATATTTCAGAGCATTTTTCAGATATTTAGCTCCCTTTTCTCTTAGCTTTCTAAAGAAATTTAATGTAAAGGGGAAAATCCTTTAAAAAAATTTTTTTTATTCATTTACACTTCAATCATTCATGTTATTTAATATTAGCTATTTGATATTCAAGAGTCCTTGGGCCGTTTCAAACGTGCTTTGGAAAATCTTTTTTTTTTTTTTTTTTTTTTGCTCCCCTAATATAAGAAAAAGTAACGTAAGTAGCATTTTGCCAAAGGCAAACTAGAGTGAATGCCAGGGGAACAGGGTGCTACTTCACTCTGAACTTGTGAATTTCAAGCAATATCTAAATTGGAGGAAAAGAGAACTCTTTGGTAGCTCGCTGCGTGTGCGCACTCTGGTACCTGTTTTGTACAGTCACATACGTAATCTGTATTGTCTTACAGAATGGCAACTTAAATATCATTCTAGAAAAACCCTCTGTACAGATAGATGATAGCATATTCCCCTCCTCCTCCTCTTCCTTTTGCCCTACCCCTTCCTCCTCCTCTTTCCTCTTCTTGCCCTTTATTTTGTGAAAAAAGTCATTGGGTCCAATCAATCTATTCTCTTAAGATACTCTTTCTCATGTTGAGAAGTGGGGATATAGTGCAGCTTAAAAGAATCATGGACATTTGGTTTTTATACTGGTTCACAGTTTTTTTTATTAAATTCCATACTAAAAATAATCCAGCTTCTAGTTTATTTCAGATATGCAAGTCCCACTGACTCCTCAGGAAAGAACACACATCCTTAAAAAAATAGCAAGTTTGTCCACTTCTCCAGGAAAATATCCAAGATTTATAGAGCTAAGGACCTATATATTTTGGTGACCTTCTTAAAGGGAAAGATTAATAAATATAAATATTGAAACAAGCATGAAAGCTTACGGTAAGCAAAACATAACACATTATACATTTTTAAAGCTAATAAAATCCAGAAAAATGTGTATCTGTATTTATTACAACATATTTATTAATTGCATAGTGCACTTATCTACTATTTTCCTGAAACACTTTGACAGCTGGCCCTTTGATCACCTCCCTATATAACAATTTTATAATATCACTTTTTTATGGAGTGACTAGGAAGATAATTCAGTCTTTCCTTTAGCAATGTTTGAGGGAAATGTGTTTTTTTTTAAATCATTGATAGTTTGTTCAATTTTATTTAGCTTTATAACTTATTGTCTTCAACGTTACATGAATTAAGATTGTTATAAAATTTGGGTAAACATCTCTCAAGTTCTTTCTATATATAAGCTATAAGATATCAGGGTATTAAAATTTGTGTGTATGAGTGTGTGATGTAGTGAGAAACCTAAAATTCTCTGTGAATTGATGTCATACATTGGCCAGTTTACGATAATTGTCCTTGTGTTAGGACATTTAAGAGTTTTATGTCATCTTCATCGGTGTTTGTATTTTGTGTTAGATAATCAAGAAATTAATAAGAACCTATACAGAAGCAAAGGGGAGGGCCATGCTAGACAGGACGGAGTGTGGGCAAAGGCATGGCCTGGCCCCAGGACGGGGAGCAGTTTGAATGCAGTAGGTGGAGAGCACCCAGGACAGTGAAACTGCAAGCTCGCGTGGAGCCCGGCAGGGAGCTAAAAGATAGAGCTGAATGCTGAATAGTGGTGTTCAGCCTATCAGGCTTTAAAGTTAGGATAGCGACAGTCTGTTAATAGACGATTAGGTATATGAAGTATAACCTTATGACCATTTTTATCTGGGTTCCACAGATTCCTTTCTTGCACATGAACTAGCCTATGGAACGTAGCTAAGGGTCATTTAACCATATGCAGAAATGACTGTGTACCACAGCAGTATAACCCACTAAAGCTCCACATTCAATGTCTCTTCAAACTAACTTCCTTGTACTCAAAATTCAAAAAAGCCTGCAGCTACCCTAAAGTCACCTGACAAAGGACTAAAGTGGCAGAAGAAATTAGAGTGGAAAGAGAATGTCATACTAACCTATTGAGGTGAAAACACTGTTGCAAATTTTACAAAAGGATATGCTCATGTAAATTAGTGCATGGGTTGTTGCTATGTCCAGACCCTGCAAGTGAGGGATCCTGCCTGACGTGTGAGGCTTCACTGGCTTGAACTGAATATGCCTCTGTTCTTCCCCCTGCTGTACTTTGGCCCTGGTTTTACATTCTGGAAGCTCTGCTGCATGAGTCTTTCAAACATCTGAGGACTGCAGTATGTTTTTCTTCTTAAGTCTTGTCTCCCAGATAAACATCCTCAGCTTGGGCTCACACTCCAGCCTAATTGAAGCATCTCCTTCTTGCTCTCCCCATCTGGGTTTTCACTTAGCTGCTGCATCTTCATAACCTTGGGAACCAAACATAATAGTAGGCTTTTGGTACGTATGGCTTGTACATTTGTTATTTCAACTGTTCTTCAGTGCTCAGATCAGAAGGTCTGTTAGCATCACATATTGGCAACTATGTGGGAGTATAGCATACTCTGATCTGCAGCTGATGGAAATGTAAACTGATACAATTTTCGAAGGGAAGCACATTGAGCAACAGCTATTCAAATAAAATATCTATGTACGCTATGATCTAACATCAGTACTTAACAGGTTCTGCCCTAGAAAAACAGGCACATGTGCCAAGTGAGTCACGAAGAAGAATATTTGCCCAGCATTGTTTATATTGGGGGAAATCTGGCAATGATGTAAATGTTTATTTAGCAGGGAAATGACTTTAAATGTGATACCTTCATATTATGGCACATGGTAGCAACAATCAATAAATATAGAGTTGGATATATTTATAGATTGTCCAGACATACTTCTGACTGAAAAATCAAACAAAAGCCGTAGAATAATACACAAAGCCTAATGTATTTATTGTAAAACAATCAGGCACAGAGTACAAATAAACATATCTGTAGAAAGATATAGCAGTAATTGATATATCTGTGGAGGGCCAGGTTTGGGATGATAGTTAAGGGAAATTTTTGCCTTAGGTAAAGCTTTTTAAATTTACTGTTTTAAACAAAGACAACCTATTCACATATTACTTGAGTAACTAAAATGATCTAAAATAAAATTATATTAGTTACAGAACAGATAATGCAGCATTACTGTCCCCTTGTTTACAGACACACACACTCTCTCAAACCCAGGAGAGAGTCTGTGTGATTGGTTAAATCAATATGAATTTAAAAGTCTAGATGTAAAATGAATATACACACGCAAAAGAGCCACACTCTCCTTCAGAGCCCTAGAGTCATGTAGTCATGTCATCAGGAGCAACCGATTGTCATTAGGATAGTATTCACCTAGTCACTGTTACATGAAATTCTCTAGTGAAGCTTTAGATTTTAGGGAAGAAGATATTTTTAGGCACCTGACCAAGAATAGACTTCTGAATATGTATTTGTAAAAATGAGAGTGGTAAAGTATGGGGGGTTAAGGGGTAGTAGATGCAAGTAGTGGTGGGATGACCTGAGACAGGCAGCCCATCCTCTCTGCTCCATGTCTTTAGACCACAGGCTAAACTCCACCCCACCCACCTCACAGAAACATTGTGAGCCTGATCGAGACAGCGTATATGAAATCTGTTTTGAAAATATAAAACGCTTTACAAATGCCAGACACTGTTACCCTCAACTTGGTGATTAACCAATAAACGCAAGATTGACATATTTTTGCTAATTATAAAAAATGAGAGAAAAGACTGGAAAGTAAATCCATGTTGGCTTGTCGAATGGTAGCAGAGCTCCATTACGTTTGAAGCCTGTGACTGTGTCCATGGCATTGACAAGTCAATGGAATGAAAATAATTGCCCTTTGGGTAGGCTGTGTGAGAGTTTTGTTTCCATAAGAAGGTCAGCTGAATGACTAATGCCAGGCAGCATTAACCTAAAAATAAGTGAGGTTGTCTTTGATTATTACCATTAAATTGTAATTGGAACTCCTGTTCAAATAACACTTGTTCCTCTCTACCGCAGAAATCTCAAGCTGGTCAGACAGGAAGAAACATTCATCACAGGGCTCTTTAACTGGATGCATATTGGACCAGGATGTTAAGATTTCCTCTTTTTCTCTCTCCAACAAAAGAATAGCTTCTCTGTTCTTTCATTTCGCTCTCAAGCCTGAAGATGATGTGTGCCAGGCAGCGAAGATCTGAATCTAATACTTTAATGTTATTTTAACGTAGTTTTCATTTTTAATCTGTAGATAATCTTAACATAATAGACTGTGAATCAATATTTATAAATGAATTTTAATCTTTTATAGCAGATCCATTAACAAACCCCAAATTTATTGTGCCATAAAAGGCCGAAGCTATGGCATGTAGTATAGTCTTATAGTTCCCAACTGAATCACTAGGCGGTGTGGATATGTTGCTTCACGCTGCACTTTTCTTTGGGATAAACACAGAAACAGTAAAAAGGGGCTAAGGCACCGCAGGGGATGCAAAGCGGGCAGGCTGCACAGCCTGTAAGGGAGCCTTTTACAGAGTGATGGTGGCTGTTGCAGGGCGACCAGCTGTGCATCTGGAATGAGCTGGTGTGGAGAAGTCGCTTTTAATACAGGACCAACATTTTCCTTGGATGTTACTCCATTTGTTTTCAATTTTTATTAGGGCATTTTAAAAATTTATCCTCTCACCACCAGAAATACAAACAATGAATATAACATTGGTTTTGCCCTCTTTTGTTTTTTAATGGTTGACTTGAATAAAGCCAAGTATAGTCAAAACTGCCAGGCCACGTGTTTCTGGGCCCCTAATCCAACCACAGAAGGTCACGAGAATGTATGTGGTCTCCCCCAACCCCCTTTAACAGGGTGTGTTGTTTATCATTGAAGATTCCTGGACATGTTTCTTCCCTACACACCAGCAACCACCTAATCAGCAAAACACAGACACACTTTCACACAGAGATGCACAAAAGTCACAAGACAGGTTTGGTAGGCTGGCCTGAATATGGACCTAGAATTCCATATGAAGCCTAACACTTGCAGTCTTTTATAAAACTGACCAAATCACTGGAGCATGTGGAATAACACAGCAGGACCTTGACAAAGCACTATCATTTTATATAATACCCTTAAAATTTATTTTAAAGGTTAAGAGTTTTTGAGAATTAACTCAACCTTATTTTTTTTTTTTGAAGATTAATGAAATCATTGTACTAGGGGAACCGGAGGAACTGCAGGAATGATTTAGTTAGCCTTCCTGGGGACTTGAGTTAGGGGTCAATTGCCAAAGGTCATATGGCCTTTGTGAGGCAGAACCAGAACCAGCATTCACATCACTGTATATTATTATGCAGATAAATCCTATTTTGAAAAATAAAATAGTTTGCATTGCCTTACTGGTTCTCCATGGGAATGCCTATTCCACTTAAAAACTAGAGTGCAGTTCTGCAAAGTAGGAGCAAGACTATAGCATTCCAGTCTGGATGTACTTGAAGTTGCTTGGCTTGGAAAATCATGTTCAGAAACTGGTCAGATCCCAAAGAATCACGTGGTTGTTCTTACTGCTCCCAATACTCATCATGGAGATAAAGAGGTTTCCTTCGACAATAGTCTCCCGAAGAATTCTGTTCACCCCCAGCTGGTTCCGTGCACCCCTGGCTTGTGAGTGCCTTTGGTCAAGCTAAATCAGTGCCTTCGTATAGTGTATTGTATTGCGCTTCCTCTTCTGATAAGATGCTCCTTCTCTCAAACATGCTGTTAAACATATTGGCCATACTTCCAATTTGGGCAGGAAGTTTTTAATAGCTAAACTAAATGGCAGAATCCTGGTACTTTGGTGTGGAAGTAAAATCTGGTTGTGAACAAACTGTGAATACTAATTCTCAGAACTATAGCAAAAAAAAAAAGAGTTTCAGAGGATAGAAACACAGAGAAAAAGAGGTGGAGGGAAGAAGAGTGAGGGAGCAAGGGCTGTTTGGCCATCTGGGGCCAGATTTAAATTGCTTTCTCTAACTCCTTTCTAATGTACCTGATGCCTAGAATCCTTTACTAGCCCTAAGAGTCTAACACTTCACTATATTATCCTAAAATTGCCTACTCTCTTCTGCATGGACCCAATTTCAAGCATGAGCTAATCCACATATACTGCCTTGAGTGTTCGGGAATTCCTTGTGCCCCTACCTACATCAAAGCTGACTTACTTCTATCTCTCAGCCTCTCAGTGACCACTCTCTCATTAAAATTTGTTAGACTAGCTGTTCTGAACAGAAGTTATGTTATTTTGAGTGTTTGCTAAGCTCACACAGACCCCTTCCGAAGAACGTTGTGATTGTAGTTGGAGTGGTTTGTGTCCTGTGCCCCTGCCACTCCATACACAGTTGACGGATATGTATGTTAAGGATCCCTGACCCACAGGGAACTCCTGTGGCTGGTCCAGCAGCCCATGAGGTAACACACCCCAGACACTGCCCACAGGGCCACCTTGAATGTGTGAGTGTGAGACGCAGACCGAAGGGCAACACACTAGCAAAGCACAAAGACAATAAATCGTGGAGGGGGAAAACCAATGTGCAGAAGCTACGAATAAGAGAGTATGAGGAGAGAAAAGTGAATTTAGTGCTCATGGCTACAGAAGTGGTCCTAGTAAAAAGAGAGAAAGGGGGAGAATTCAGTGGCCATGGTGAAGAACGTCAGCGTTGGGACAGTTGCCCGTCTTTACGGAGTGCCTACCCCAGGAGTTACGGTTGAGTCAGAAGAGATTCTGCCTGTACTCTAGAGCTAACAGAAAGGAAATGCTAACAATTGCTTTCATCTGGAAGGGTGATCATTGAGGCTCCAGGTCCCACACAGACTTGTAGAGCACCTGCTGGAAGGCCTTGCTCTTCTTCAAGTTCCCCTGCGACCAGTCTTTATTATCTGAATTAAATTTACACAGCATTGAAACCAATGTACTGTGCTCTACACTTGCCAGAGATATTTGTGATTTAACTCTGTTATTCTGGAAAAAGCTCTGCATCAAATGATCTGTAGATTTTTTTTTTTCTGACGGCTTTTAATATTTTGGTGATGGGAAAAAAAAGAGTCACAAGAGATAAAAGGACTGAAATGCTGGTCAAGGAAAGTCATATATGTTTAGAATTGTATTTCATGAATACTGATGCAGTGCTTGCTTCTGGCTAATTATCATTCTAAGCATAAATACTTTATGAGACACATATTAACTCTACAAATTTTCACTCACATAATTCTCATAACAACTGTATGAGATAGGTATTATTGCCCCTACTTACAGGTGAGGAAACCCAAGGCACAGAGAGTTTAAATAAGTTGCTGAAGACCTCATAGTAAGTGAGGGGAACAGCAGGGGTTTGGACTCAGGAATCTTGGTCCAGATTAGAGCCTCTCATTCACTACATTATGTTGCTCCTCAAATCTGAATTTGAAAACTTAAATTTTAACTGATTCTCAAATATTTATTATCTCTGCTATGCAACATGAAGCCCCAAATATTTATTTCCTAAATCTAAGAAATGTATAATCTTGCTCACATGTCAAAATATATAAACACAGTAGATTGAGTCAGTTTTGATATTACTACAGTTCTACATTTTTATTTTTGTAGTAATTTAAAGACATTTATTGAATGCTAACTACCAAGCCCAATTACCAGTTCTTTAAATATATTATCTTTAGCTATCACGGTAATTCTACAGGGTATTCTAATTTTAAAGTTCAGGCAACCAGGCTTAGGGAGATTAGAGATTACAGTTCACAGTCACTCAAATAGTAAGTGGAAAGCCCAGGATGCAAAAATGCATAATTAAAGGCTATCGACACCATATTGGTGTTTAAATAAATGAAAGATCAGTATGGTCTCCTCCACAAAATAAAATAGCTTCAAGGAGGAAGTTCGATTTAACCTTTTGTTGTTCTTATTTATGTATTGAATTATGGGGTGATATTTTAATATTTTAAAGAGCGGAAAGGTGAGGTGGGATTGGGGCCATGGTTTCTACATTCAAGCTGGGAACGACATCATGATCGAAAGTTTGGAGACATTCTGCCCTGGTGGGGAAAGACTAGGCCATAAATTTGGATAAACTAGGTGAAGTCAGATTAAGGAGGTCCTGAAAAACAGCAGAGGAGTTTGGACTTAATGTGATAAGAAATAAGGCTGTGAAGGCTGTTGAGAGGCAGAGGACATGATAAAAGCAGTGCTTGGGGAAGATTAATCTGTCAACAGTTTGCAGGATAGATGCTATTTTAAAGATTGTATATTGTTATAGTACTTTATGTTTCCTTGGGGGTGTTTTGTATATATTTTTCTCTCCTCCATAAGATTATAAACTCGGGTAAGGCAGAGACCATGCTTGCAGCTATTTCAGTTTCCCACAGTACCGAGCCCAGCGCTGGTCTGTTACTCTTGATGATTAAAAGTGTAGACAGGCCACCTAATGATCAGGGATATTCAAATATCTGAGGCTATTTAGAACAGAACGAAAATGTCTCCCCCAGGTTAAATTAAAAGGATGCCTTTTTTTTTTTCTTCCGAGTCAGAAATTTCAGAAGCCTGTGTCCAGTGACAGAAATAAATGAACAGGAGAAGAAAGTTAAAAGGCAAAAGAGGAGAAGGAAGAGGCAGTGCTGACATGAAATGGACCAATACAAATGCTAGTTTGTTAGGGCTCAAATGTTGGGAAATTCTCTTGATTTCCACATGGGTAGTGGTTTGAATAATTTTGCTAACCACAAATACCGACAACCAAGAAGATCATACAGTTCTGTAATTTTGTTACAACCCAAGAGTTTTCTTCCACTCCCATTTCTGCTCACAGGGCAGGCAGCTGTTCCACACAGCAAGTACTGTGTAGAGGACTATAATGTCACATCTGGGCTCAACATTTTTAAAACATAAAGAAATCAATAATATTTGCCCTGGTACAAGATAAGACAATAACTACCCACAAATCCTGTCGGTGTAAATCCAGGTTCCCTCCACTAAGAAGAAACTGACATCCAAAGTGAAATAGTAGGTCTCTAACAGCTGATTACCTGTAGGGAGAACTAAGACTAGAAGCCATGTCTAGGGCCACAGTCTAGCCTTTGTTCGCGGTTCCCATGTTCTACTTACCATTGTGTTTAGGACATTGGGGTTCTTTATTTTTCTCCGTCTCCCCAAAGCATAAAACCAAGTAACAACTTTAAAAAAATACATTCGCTGATCTGAGAGAGAGAGATGAGAGATCTGTTCTTCCACTTATTGATTCATTCATTGGTTGATCCTTGTATGTGCCTCGACTGGAGATTGAACCCGCATCCTTGACATATCAGATGATACTCTAATCCATTGAATCACCTGGTACCTGGCCAGGGCCACTTGACAACTTTTTACCCAAATTCTTATCATGGCAGAGGCTTTTCTGGGTATATTTATAGGTGGAAGCACAAGCACCCTTTGTTTCCCGAGTCTGATTTTCAATCCCCTGTGACTTTAGGTTTGCCAAAGGGAACGTAGTGAAATACCCTCTGGGACAAATCAGCATCACTAGAAGCTATTAAATCCTACATTCGCTTTATGGCTGTAGTGTGAAAATAATGTATCCTTCTAATTTTATAATGCAACCTATCAAGTTTTTCCTTCATACCCACCTTTCAGGCCTGATGCCTTATTCATGCACATTTTTCACTGAGTAAAGGAAATATCCTTGTTTCCATGGTTTCTTTATGATCACAGCAAGTCCCTACTTAGATAATCTCCTCCACCTCCACAGTGGTACTCTTGATAATGGGAAGTTCAGCTAGCGGTATAGTTTACATCATCATATACGGTCGGTTAATGGTTGCTTTATTAGGTATCTCCAGTGAGATGATGGGCCATCTGAGAGTATTAACACCTGGATTTACAGTCATCATGATGGAACACATTGAAGTTATTTACTAAGCTGAATTACTCAATAACATCTTAGAAACATAAATAATCAAGAAGCCTCATTTTCAAGCCTAAAAGCCGGGAGTCTGTCTTGCTAATTGACCATGATGGAGTTATAATAGTGAAATACAACATGGAAAATCTCTCTAGAAGGCTGCCGTGGGCCTATAACATCAATAAAGCACCAGTGATCCCATTTCCAGGCCGAAGTTCTTATGAAGGGCTCCTTCAAGAAAGGCTCATGTTTTGAGATGCAGATCTTTAGGGAGGTGTTTTAAATGTCTAGTTATTTCACAGAATAGATAGAGAAGAACTATTGCCATGTAATTAAATGTGAGCTCCAAGATATTTCCGGAATTGATTTATAGGCTTTAGGTACCCAATGAGATTAGTTAATTAATCAAGAAAATATCAAAATGTAGATAGAATAGAGTAGAATAGCGTAAAATAAAACAGAATAGGTACAACAGAATAAACTACAATAGACTGGGAATCAAACAATAGAACCTAGAATTTAATAATTTGCACCTACATTTTCAGAATAAGGAGGAGAAAGAACATTAATTCAGGATTACTCTTCAAGTAGGCACTGGCCAATTTGACCAATAATAATATAATAATATAATATAATATAATATAATATAAATAATATAATATATAATAATTACTAATTTCCCTAGTATTAAAGTATTATGATCATCAAACATTATGCACTATGATTTCTAAAATACTGGTAAAGCAGGCACTGTTTTTATCTTATAGATTGTAAAACTGAAGCTTGCAAGAGCTAAGCAAAATCAGAAATAGAACCCGTGTGTTTGGATTCCTGTGAGCCTTTGTGTATCCTCAGTTCTTAAATGTTATATTTTCCTTGAAGCTTAAATTTATTTCGTGTCTCTGTCCATCTCAGTCACGTGCAGTGATGGGCTATGCTAATTGTACATGGTGGTTAAGCCAACGGGAATGGAAACTATGGCTTACTCTCCATGCTAACATGACAAGATTACTCTCTGGACTGTTGCCCACCTGCTGACCAAGCAGTATCAATTGCTCCAAGAAATAGCATTTATAGGTTAACCTGCATTACCAGGAAATAAAATGGCAATCAAGTGTTCAGAATAGTGGTCATCCAAATATTTTATAATTTCCAAATATCAAAAACTATGTCACCTTTACAAACCACTCAAAAAATGGAGAGGCAGACTTGCCTCTCAGTCTCCCAAAATTATTTATATACAAGGAAGCTAAGCATCCCGCTTAGTCATTAGGAGTTCTATATATTTTGATCTGAGCCAGACATCATGTACTTCTCCTGAAACACAAAAGAAATGATTGCAAGAAGCTGATTGTTTCTGCTTTTTTGCTAGAAGTGAAACCTTTCTAATTTTGTCTTTGGGGACAACCATTATCATGATGGACAGAGAACATGTGGTGTGCTGTGGCCACTCCAAGGATTTTCGATGGCTGTTTCTTGCTTTTCAAGAGTAAAAAAATATGCTACATTACTTCTCGGGAAGTGTTCTCCTTGGCTTATCAGTCTTCCTTGTGTCATCACTCTCCCTTCCTCCTTTATTGCCATTAGCCATACATGCTTTCATTAACACTGGAAGATGATTATGTTAAATTGCGCTGACCCAAGAATCTGGTCTCAGTCACTCATGTTCACAAGACTTTAAAAACCTGGAGAGGAAGTAGTAGCCTGTTTAAAAATGTCCAGCAGACCTTATAGTTTGCTGAGATCGAGGACTATATGCAAGGATATGGACTTACTTTTCGCAGTACTTTGTTGCAAATCTCTCTTACTAATATGATCGCTGTGCCCAGATAAAGGCAAAGCAGGAGAGAAAGCAACCAGAATACGTAATCACCAAGTAAATGAATGAAGGGACATGATTTTAAGGAGCAATAATGGACAGACACCAGAGGAATTTATGTTAGAGTCTTTTCAGAGAAGATAATTAACACATTGCATATGGAATCAACTCATCGAGGGATGCAATGGAAGTAATTAGTATGAAGTTTTAATAAATGAGTTAGACATGCATTTAGAGAAAAGAGAATGCTGTGATGTACAATTAATAACTCTGAGGCTGGGATGAAGCATATAGGACCTGGGCTTTCTGACTGCTTTTCCCTATTCCCTCATCAGCCAGTCAGCTAAGAATGTGCCTTAGCAAACACTTTCTGCAGTGGGCTCCCAGGAGTGTCTTGTCTGTGGAAATCAGGGAAATCTAAAAACAGCTCTGTTCTGTTTCAGAAAGGTAAATGAACCTTCTATGGAAAGCAGAGGTGTGAAAGACTTTAGACAAACTTATTACAAGCTCCAGCACACACTTAGTGAATGGAATTGTAGCTTAAAACCTCACACTGCCCAGTGTACCTAGAGGCCAAGAATAATAGGTAAAGTACAAGGACAGGGCATTTAATGAAGCACCATAAATGAATGGCCGTGTGGCTCATCCTACACTGTCATTCTTATTCTATCCCTGCTCAAAGGAGTATAGATAGGAAAGCAAGGGCATAAATTGGGGTCATCAGCTGTAAACATTTGTATACATAGTCTCTGGCTTTGGGGAAAAAGTCTCTACTATCCTAGCAAGAATTTCCAAGTGAATGAATGAGACATACAATCTGTGATTGCCAGTCAACTCTGATCACCCACGTAGCCAAACAGGTGACCTCTTAAGTAAGTGTTGGGCCCATTAACAACATTTTATCTATGACCTGCCAAGTAAAAGAAACTCTGTTTTGGGCTTAATTGCTTGCATGAAGTTAGGTTGAAGTTACGTATAGAGGAGAACATTGAGAAATAACTAAGAAAGTCTTATAAGGTCTAGGGAAGAAAGGAGTCACCTAAAGAATCTATCCCTCACTCCAGTAAGATTCAGTGGTGGTGCCACATATCCTAAGATTTGCAATCAGTTATTTTTATAATGAGAAGCTTTTCTGGTGGTTGGATCCCTCACTGAAATGTGTTTATCAATAAAAACAGGTAAATATTAATTAAGGTTTACCACAATCATGACTCTATGCTATTACTGTTCATTCAATATCTCATTTAATTGCTACAATGACCCAAGAAGATAGATATTAATAATAGCATTTTATAGATGACAAAACTCTCTAAAACCACTCAGCTGGCTTTAGTGGCACAGTTGACACTGTAACCGAGCTCTTCCTGGTGCCAAGGTCATGGCAATTTATCTCAATGATCTCTGAAAGCAAAATCCCATGGAATCAAATTATAAAATGAGTATCCAGAGGAAACAAAGGTACAAGAAGGGGACACAGTGGTTACCTAACAGCAAGAAGGAATGGTAGCAAACAAGTCTTTCTTTCTTCCTTTCTTCCTTTCTTTCTTCCCTCCTTCCTTCCTTCCTTCCTTCCTTTCTTCCTTCCTCCTTCCTTCCTTCCTCCTTCCTTCCTCCCTCCCTCCTTCCTTCCTTCCTTCCTTCCTTCCTTCCTTCCTTCCTTCCTTCCTTCCTTCTCTCTCTCTCTTTCTTTTTTCATAGTTAGAGTGAGTAACCCTCTAATTTTTTTGTTATGTCTGCTTTATTAATGACAATAAAAACAATACAAGTCATGATTTGCCCAAATGCGCCTTTTCCGTCAGGGTGAAATGTTATAATTCTGGTTGCATCTTCTATGAAATAGAGAGTCCAGTGTTCTCCAATGGCACATAAAGCATGTTGGAAAAACAATTAGTTGTCACTTTCTCCTTCTTTTTGTGTTCTTTCTCGATGAGTGTAATTTTAAGCGATGTGTCACCTAAAAGAGAAAATTTTAATGCCCCTTAAATAATATATACAAGAAAGGACCCCCACAAAACAGAATTATCTTTTGGAGGATAAGCCCCTTGTAGTACAGTCTTCCCCAACTTGGTGAGGGTTCTAGGAACCCATCTGTATCAGTGTACCAACTGGCATTATTGTGAGAGGCTGCGAGAGGCTTCAGTGAATATTTTTTAAGACTCTTTCAGTGCATTTGCCCATTTCATGATGGGTAATTTACAAGCACAGCTGCCCACACTATGTTGAGTATTCAGCAGTTTTTGACCAAAAACAACATTCCCCCCATGCCCCAACCTACCGACTCACCTGATCTTGTCCCAGGCAACTTTCTTTGTTTCCTCAGATGAAAAAAAAGTCCTAAAAGGGAAAGGTTTTGCCAATGTGGAAGAGGTGAAACAAAAAATGGTAGAAGCAGTGAAAGGCATCAAAATCAACAAGTTCAAAAACTGTTTTGAGCAGTGGGAAAAAATGTCTTGACAGGTGTATTGTATCAAATGGAGAGTACTTTGAAGGTGACTGAAGTTTAAACATGTAAGAATAAATACACATTTTTTTAATAAATAAATTCCAATTTGGGGGAGATATATATATGTCCAAGATACGCACACACACACACACACACACACACACGACCTATATGTCGAACCAAATATACAGGTATTCAGAACTGAAAGAAAAACGTATAAAAATAATTGGAAATTATTACATTTTTTTAAAAGAGATGTTTCAGTTGGATTAATAGAGGAGTTTGTGGATTCTTCCATAACCAGGTTATAAAATATCTAGGTTTAGGAGACTAACAATTGATTGGTGCAGATTGAGAAACCTGCATGAATACCCACCAAAAACCCACCCCTAGATTTAAGTTTACTCACCCATTCATCCATTTTTTAATTCAACCATTGTTTATTGAACATCAACCTGTGCTGATCACAATATTGTATGTTGGTGGTATAAACGTTGAACAGTCAGACATTGTTTATTGAGCTTACATTCCAGTGAGGAAGACAAATAATAGGTGAGTAAAACAAGTAAATGCTATGGTGAAAACCAGTGCAATGATAGAAAATAAATAAAGGAAATGTAGGAGTAGATGTGGATAGAAGAAAAGATGTAGATACAGAAAAGGTGAAACAAAGACCTGAGAGATGAAGGAAGAAAGAAAGGTGCTAGATGAAGAAGTATGAAACTAGTGTCCCCATTTTATCAGTGGATGTGCACAAAGGCCTTAGAATGGGAAAGAGCTCACGTTGCTCTAAGAAATGATGGAAGCCATAGTGTCTGGGACATGGTAAAGAATGGAAAATCTGGGAGAATATGATGTTGGAAAGACTGGGCTGGTGTGATTCTGTAGGAGATGATGACATGAGAGATTCATGTTTTGTAGATCTCTTGGTTGGAGATTGAAAATGGACTAAGTCAGAGAAAATGCAGAGAAAGTAGTGGAGAATTTAATATTGAATTCATGCAAACTATGTTGGTGGCTTGAAGGATGATTAAGAGATAAGAGAAATAGATTTAAATCAGATTTTGAGTTTGGATTTGCAAGATTACTCTGAGAATTTGTTATTATTTGAGGAACTGGTAGATGGCAAGTGTCTGGAGAATTTGTGTGTGTGTGTGTGTTGTTTTGTTTTGTTTTTGTGCAGAAACACCATCCTTAGGACTAGGAACTTAAGAGACAAGAAAGGGGCAGTTTGGGTTAACAAAGAGAGTGGTTTGTGAAAGATCAGTGAGACACCTGAATCTCCCTTTTCACAGAGTCAAAGAGGAAATTGGCACTAAGTGGTCTCAATTTTTACTGATTTTAATGTA
The DNA here is from genome assembly GCA_004026545.1 of Mormoops blainvillei. Classification (NCBI taxonomy): domain Eukaryota; kingdom Metazoa; phylum Chordata; class Mammalia; order Chiroptera; family Mormoopidae; genus Mormoops; species Mormoops blainvillei. The sequence goes on along the minus strand of PVJD01000326.1, from coordinate 322,023 downwards.
TTACCTGACTCTGATAGGCTTGCTTCTAGAACCGACAAAGTTTAGAGGTTGCAGGCCAGTAATACTTGAGACCAAGCGGTATGGACATGGGAAGGCACATAGGGAAAAACTAGAATAAAATATAGAAATGACCATGTGAGAAGAAATGAAGTGACTTCCATTCCCAGTAGGTATCTGAGCTTTGTTAAGTGGACAGACTTGGATAGTAGATGAGAAGAAACAGGTAAAGCTCTTAAGTACCTGAAAGAAGACTAACGATTAGGAATGGGGACCACTCAGAAATAGGAATCTGGGCAATAATCTACCAAAAGTCAAAGAATTCAAAATGTTGCCAGCTTCTCTGTTGACTGGTAGCACAGTGATTGTCTTCCGTCTATAAAAAGTAAAATACATTACTCATGTACCTATTCATTCAATGAATGTGAATTTACTGAGCCCCTTCTATGCTCTAGATTGCTCTCTCTAAAAAAAAGTGAATTAGGTTGTATTTTTTTGTGTTGGAAGAAAGCGAACAAGACAGACAATTGCTCACACGGTACCTCTGGGTGCCCTAGAGTCGCATCGCCTCCCTGCCCCTCACCTGTCCCACCCACCTGCTCTTTTACTGCCTGGTTGCTGTCTCAGAACTTAGGTTCCAAGTTGCATGACATGAACAAACCAGACTCTGTCCTTGTCTTTATGGATCATTTATTCTGAGGGCACAGGGAGAGCATGAATTAAGAAACACATTGATATTAGTCAACTAAACACAAAGTTAATAATAGAATCCCAAAAACCATGAGTGTTGCTTTTAAAATTTAAATGTGAATTCAAATGACTCGTTATTTTTTCCTGTAATTTTTATAATACCTCATTTTCTTGCCTGGCATATCATAAAGTTAAGGTTAATAATTTGCAGGTAAATGAACTCAGGCGTTTCAGAGTGTTCTTCTTACTCCTAATTAATCAGTTGTAAGAGAATACGCTTCAACAAATCTTTGGGTTTCTGCTTTATTTTCCTAATCACAACATTCCAGTCTCTCATTAATGCAATACTAATGCCTGCATAGCCTGAAAACTTCAAATGTGCTATATTGATTCCCTGGGCCATGAACTCTCAGCTCCTTGCTAACATTTCCAACTGTGTCGTTGGTGTTATCTTGTGGCTCTGTGATCTTCCCAGGGACCCACGGAGTGCACAGCTCACCCTAGGACCTCCATGAAAGTCTGGCCTCCAGTTCAGAAGTCAGGAGGCAGCAGGTTTGCACCTCTGCTGAGCTGCAGGGAAACATGCTGATTGCTGCCGAGAAATAAAGGTAAATCAGTCACCGAACTCTGCCGAGCAGAGGAAAGCTCATGAAAAGCAGGTTATAAAGGCGAGTGAAGAGCTAACACATTCCCTTCATGCTGCACTCTGGAGGCAGTAACAAGTCAGATTGGATTCTTTGTTTGCAATGAAGGAAGTTGCAGATGGGCAGAGCAGTCAACTACCCACTCAAGACAATTCCAGGGCCATCAGGAAGCTACCCTGCCTGTTGCCTCCCTCCCATACTCCACCTGGGCCCCTTCCCTTACCTGGTCACTGCTTCAGAGCCCCAAACTTTACATGAAGACTAACTGATTCAGAGAGAGAAGCCGGGGGGTTCCTCCAGCCTAACTGTGATACTTTTTCTGCTGTCTCTAAGTCCTCATCCCAGCCTTCTTTAGGTTGCAAAGTCAGTGTATTGCCTATGGCACTCCAAATATATTTCTTTCTCCAGTCGTGTTTCTTATTGGCCTCTGGAAAGATGACCAGGTCCTTTTTGTCTGATGTGAGGAAGGCATGCAACAAAGGAGCATTGTTTTCCTATCAAGCAGGGGAAATGCTCGAGGTGGTCTGAGTGGTTTGGAGTTGCACTGAAACAGAATTGCTCTGTTGAATTTAAGGAGCACACATGCTTGAGGAGGCTTCTGATGATGGAAGATGAGGATCAGTGAAATTGACTCAGTATAGTTCAAGAAGTAACTCTCCCAATCATGACTAAATCTGCTGTTTATGATCAGCATTTTGAAAGCACATTGATATTTAAGATGACTTTGTTATCACAAAAAAGTAATGGTAGTTAGGCATGAAATGCCATATATTTAAAAATATGTCAGAAAGTAATACATCTAATAATAATAGTACTAAGAACTTTTCAAATCACTGGGGCCTCAGGTTTGTTGGTAACTTCTGCCTCCAAGATACTTTCTCCTAAAGGAGTTGCTGTAAATGGATTTGCATGAAAAGTGCCTCTGGGCATATTCTTGAGACAGCAAAAGACAGAAGAGGCAGAAAAGTGTGTCACCCCTCCCTGCTGGGATGGGCAGAAAGGAGTTATGTGGAATAAAGAGTGGCGACTGCTATGTGGAACAGGGAAATAAAACCTTTCATTACAAGATTCCCTTTGCCCTTAATAAGGCTGTTTTGTGTGCATATGCTAAGCACTTTTACTTTTTATCTCATTTAATCCTTGAAGTGACTCTGTATTAAAGAAGTTAGGCATCTTACCTGGGTATCACATGGCAGGAACAGGAAGGGAACTCAGTATCTGAGCCTTTGTAAGGTATTGATGGAGGTGGGTCTGTAACAAAAAGCCACCTTTAGGGTCTTGGACAGGAGGTAACAAGGTTCAGCTTTAAAAAGAACTGCCACTTTATTTACTCTGGGGGTACGGTTCTGCGACCTACAGGGTTGAGTTGTTGCCTTCGTTTTGAACACATAACAGAGGTCCTAGGGTGGAGATTTGTGATTAACTCCACAAAGGAGCCTGAAGTAGCAGGAGCTGAGCTCTTCTGAAAATCTTTCCGTCGTTCTACTCGATGTACATTGAAAACTTGAACTGAGTTAAATTAGAACCACTGCTTCACACCCTTCAGTGTTTGTTCATTTTTACTGGACTCTTATGCATCAAATGTTGTGTCCCAGTTATGTCCCTTACTGACTTTTCTGCTTATTCCACTCAGGCAGTATTTTCATGGTTTTTAGGGACTCTGACCAAACTGGGAAAAGATACTTTTACTTTTAGTCCAAAAATACCATTGCAGAATAAACCAACAGGTCAGATTAAAGCATTTAAACGTAGACAGTTGTGTACAGGCCTGTCCCAAACCAGCAGGCTGATCTCCTTGCACATAGTTGGATGGAGCATAATGCAACAGTCATGAAGCCTGCCCTCAAAGGAACGTTAAGGGCTAAATGGATTTCTGTAATATGCAATTCATAAAAGAATTAAGTGTAGTGTTTTGTTCCTCTGTGTTGTCAGAAAATTCACACATACACACATACATACAAATTAATACACTCATGATAATTATGTGCCATATTGAAAGCACAGGATTTCACTAATCAGTTTGTTCACTTTGCATCTAGAATGGGAGAAAAAGTAAGTACCCTCTTTTTCCTTTTAGAATCCTTATCATCCAGATGTCACTTCTACGTCCTGTTCCCTCAGGAACTTGTTTGCTAGTCAATGGTCAACACTGAAAACATATGCAAACTTATTTTACAGTAAAACTTTAAAGAAGAGCAATGTACAGTGCTCCCTTTTTAAGCGGGCACCTGAAGTCTTCGCAATTCTAGAGCCAAAAGCAGAAATCTCTAGTAGGTATAAGAGAAAGAACACTGGCTGGAAACCGGGAGCTGTACTCCAGTTCACGTGCGTTTAGCCAGGTCCACCAACTCGGGCAGAGAACTTTGCTTCTCTGGTTGAAGAAAGAGGACGGAAGTAAAGACTCTCTCAGGCGTCCCTCAGGATGGCATTCCATCAGTCCATATTTGTGAATCAGGAACATTTTAGGCATCATGATAGAACGATAGAGATCATAATTTTCACTAGCATTCTTCAAAAATTACTCTATATGGGAAGCTATAAAGCCTTTACCTCTGTTCTGTGTGCTTTATTCTCTCTCTCTCTCTCTCAGTTGTGCAGTTGTTCTTATGGAAAATAATACAATAATTAATAAATAATATTACAAGTATAAACTGTGTTTCACATACTCACAATTGTAAATCTACTCTTGCCCCACCCTGTGTGTGTGTATGTGTATATACATATATATATATAAATGTTAACTGTCTTCTGCTCATTTCACAAACTAGATATATGGCTTATAATATTCTAATCACAAATACTTAGCTGCCAAATTAGCCAGGTGTCCAGTAAATGGAGATTAATCTGTGTGTCATGTGGAGATGTGTGTGTGACTTCTCCCTCTCAATGAGCACAGTCTGAGAAATTCATTTAACCTTTAGCTTCCAGTTTGATGAACCTTTGGTGCCACCATACTTTTCCCTTCCACAGAACGGTTTATAATAACAATAAACCAAGAGAAAACATTGAAATTGACAAAGATTAATTTATTTTAACTCTCTCTGGTGAGACTCTCAAATGACAGTTCTCACTTTATAAAGTTGCAACTTCACTGCAATACAGAGACAGGCCAAGTCATCAATTGTGCCTTTTCTGGTGAGCAGTTGAGTTGCAATGGAAGCTGAACACATATACTGAGGAACATAAACTAAGATTTAGCTATTGTTTTTCACCTTCAAGAATTCAGACTGGAAAATTTTGAAGCCAATACCAGTTTTCTATTTTATAGTCATAACACAATATTTAACCTTTACTCTGATACACACACACACACACACACACACACACACACACACACACCTGATTTACCTAATATAATCTCAACTTTTAAGATAAGGGTCAAAAAAGATGCTTTTATTTTAATTCCCCAGATCTATGCTATTTGTTAGTGTTAGAAATAGGTACAAATTGCTTACTTGTTTTAGACTACCTGAATCTATTTTAGATGCTTTAGTAGTAACCATGTATGAACATTTTAAACATACTACTTACTCAGCCAAGTGAGAAATGAAAAAAAATATGATTGTCTTATCGATGTCATGCGTATGTTGATATGTACAATTCAGACTAATGGGCATTTTTTTCCTTCTCAAAACTGATTATTTTGATTAAGTTTAGATATCTCCAAAATGGTTCCTATGTGGTCTAAAGTTTTAAAAAGAATGGTTTTGGACTTATTTTCCAGCTAGGGACTTCAGGATATTTATATACGAATACCCCGTTTGACTGAAATCAGATTTCAAGTCAGTAAAATAGCACGAGAGGTTCTTCTTGTCTCCTTGATATCAAATCATCACCCACAGGCTTTCTCACTTACAAACTGATTGTTTTGATTTCGTAAATACAGAGGTATGCTAAGAATGTTTGATGATTTCAAACTTCAGTGGTAGTGCACAAAAGTGATAGCCATTATTCAAACAAAGAAAAAAAATAAAACCAGAGAGCAATTATCCTACACAAGAATACTCATATACAGAGATAGAAGATAACTCTTTTATTTGGGTTAATTTTCGATCTAATTCAAGTGGCCAGATCATTTGAAGTTGTGATAGTGATTTTAAAGGTATATAAACCCCCTTTAAACTCAAGAAACTTCTCTAATGTTCATGTTCTATGCATGAGTAGGATATGGCACAGATAACAATGAATTTAAGAATTTAAGTTGGGGAATAAAAAGACTCCCTCGAAAAACAGAATAAATTCCACCAATTAGTTAAAGTAAAGAATATATATGCAGCAAATCATCATGATAATAACAAAGCAAAAAGACAGGAGAGAAAATTCTCCCTGGGATTTTTGAACCCCATGTCTCAAATGTGAAATATACCAGCCATCTTCAGTTATTATTATTATTATTATTACAAATGCAAAGGTGTTTAAATATGAAGATGCCAACTGAATTGGATGTCCAAAATGTTATAAATGAACATGAGATCTGCCACTCCAGGATCGAGGAATGATCTATATTGTTATTATCCTGAAGAAGAAGGCGATTTATACAGCAGTGACAGTGCACTCAGCTCTGTACGGTGGGAGGGTGATGCCTGTCTCGGTTCAGTGGGCTTCCTGTCTAAATAAGACTGAAAGCAAAAGAGGACAAAGACAAAAACTGAATTTATCATCATGGTTACAGAATTAATCTCATCCATTCCACTAATCCAACTCTATATATCTTTACCCAAAGATGTTATCAGGACACCCTTATCTACCCTCCCTACTGCAATCCAAAATACTCCCAGCTTCAGCGCTCCCTCCCTGCGTTCCCTGAGATCTCACTCCAATAATTGTAGCTCTTTTATTCCTTCCTCTTCTCTACCTCATTTGTCACCAGGTTCTGAAGATTATTCCCAAATGTCCACAACCTGTATAATCATCCAGTGTCTTCTCTAATTAGCAGATGTTCCATCTGGGCTCAGGGTGATAGGGGAATAAAATGAGCAGCCATCCTTTTTTCTTTTTTCTTTTTTAACTCGAATTTATTGGGGTGACATTGGTTAATAAAATTATATAAGTTTCAGGTGTTCAGTTCTATAACACATCATCTGTGTACTGTATTGTGTGCCCACCACCCTGAGTCAAGTCTCTTTCCGTCACCATTTATCCTCCGTTACCCACTTCCACCTCCCTCTAGCCTTCCCCCCTGGTAATCGTCATACTGTTTGTTTCCGGTCTATGAGGTGTTGTTTTTGTTTGTTTTGTTTTGTATTTTTTTACTTAACCCCTTCCCCTTTTTCACTTGGTCCCGAAACCCCCCTCTCCTCTGACATCTGTCAGTGTCTTTTCTCTCTATGAGCCTGTTTCTATTTTGCTTGTTAGTTTATTTTGTTCATTAGATTCCACATATGAATGAAATCACATGGTACTTGTCTTTCTCTGACTGGTTTATTTTACTTATAAAGTAGGTAAAAAAAGTGATGCTATCCAGGTCCATGCATTGAGCCAACTTCAATGAGGAAAGGATGGCACAGCCAACCAAACCAGGCGAGATTACTTGCGTGATTAATAAGTGACAGATGTTCTAGCCCCACCAGGATCACATTTAGGAACCATTCTTCTTTACTCTCCTCCATGAAGTTTCTGTGTAGATTGTGAAATCTTTAAGCATGTGGGGAAGGGAAATGAGAGCTTATCTCAGAGAAAAGCGTTGTTATTCATTTAACAAATCCTTTCAATAAATATTTACTGATCTCTGAACCGGTTCTCTGAGGATGGTGAGGCATTTTATCAATGGAATTAAGTATGCAGCAAGGCAGTGTAGAATGAAAGATCAAAACGAACACAGGCATTAAGACAGGGAGGTATATATTGGATGGAAAATGGACCAACAAATTTAATTGGAACAAGGAATTGCTGTCTGGTCTCTTATCCAACTCTTGGGCTCTCACATGACCCTTAAAATGTTATGCATGTGTGCATGCTTGTGTATTCCTGTAGGATCAGTAACCATGCTCTGTTTAGGAAAACTGACTGTCCTTGGTAAATTATTTTTTAAGTGTACTCTTTTTTTCCTGATGAGCAATTCAATCTATAAAGGGTAGTAAGTGAATAAGGGTAGTTAGGTTAGGGGGAGCAAGAGAAGTAAAATGGTAGAAATAAAGAGAGAGGCGTATCTGGGAAAGTACAGAAAGAGAGTGGGGGGCCACAGGAACAGGAAGGGGACCATTTCTCCAAGCAGCATCCATTGGAGGACCCCTTCTTGTCAGTGAGTTTGGTTGACCTACCTTTCTCTTAGTTACTCAAACCCTGTCAACAGTAATTTCTTCAGAGCCAAAGTTCTTCTCTTTTATTCTTATAAAGCTGTTACAATGTCACCAACCCAGGCACACAAACATCAAGGAATACAACCACAAGGCAAGAGCCGAAGGAACATGTATACATTACATTACATGCATAATGTAGTATGCATTTACATTAAGTCTGAGCCTGCAACCTGGATGCTTACTCTGATTCTAAAGTTACCTGAGCATTAATTAATATGAAGTCTTTTGAAGGAGTAAATATGCACCATTCCTGGCACGTGTTAGCCATTCGTGTTTGTTAAGTGTATGATGGGCTGGAGAGGAGAGGACTCAACAACAGTATAAGAGCACAAAGGGAATGAAAAGAGGCCCTTTTATCATAACTGTCTGGTCAGAACTGGGGACCTGGCCACAGTTATCTTTCACCCCCTGTCTTACTTTCCCAGTGACCCTTATACCTCCTACTTCAACTCCCAAATGTGCCCTCATGCCACCAGCAAGATTCAGTAGCAAAACCAGTTTAAAGGAATAAATCGCAATTGTCTGTGCAAAAAAGGTGTAAATTGTTGTTTATTATTTATTTGTTTGGCATGAGAGATTTCCTACTGAATAACAGGGAGCCTGAAGGCATATGAATTTCAGACTAAGAAGCCAAGGTCATAACCCTCTTGGTCACGTTCTAGTCATGAAGCCTCTATGGCATTCAGTTTTGCCTTTTTCCTGTGGTGGTTATTATAGCAATTTATGGGGTTATTTTTATTAAATGACCTAATGGTTTAAAAGTACAAAGAATTATGTCTGACACAAAGTCACTTATTAAAAATACGAACGAGTGTCGCAATGTGGGATCACTCAATGAATGTTCATTTTCATCCCATGTTTTTAATTTTCTCTTTCTTCTCTGCTTTTCTTTTATTGATCTCTTTCTTCTTCCTTGAAAATTGGTAGTCCCCATAGCATTTAATGAAGTGTCTTCTGCTGTGAATTCTCGGAATGTATTTAAATGAAATTGAATGCATAAGGGAGTGAATGAATGAGGAATTGAATTAGTGTCTGATGGTAATGCCCTGTCTTCTCTTCCCCATCTACTTGGGAACCTGTAATCATCTTTTGAAGTATCGCTAGTGGGACACATCCATCTAGGGCCCAAAGTTTTCCTGATTGTCATTTTTTAATTAACTATTCTATTTTAAAACTATTGCATTGTTTTTAACTCCACATTTTGTTGCAGATGATGTACTGCTCCAACCTCTATGGTCTTTAAAAAAAGGGAACAGAAGATCCTAGTTCTGCTTTTTCAGGGATATAAAATTTCACCATTGAAGAACAGTTAGGTTTTTAATCAAATAGCTTCTTTGGTCACAGAGATAGAAAGGCCACTGAAAACCAAAAGACAGTGTGGGCAATAAGCATTTAAACAAAGCTAACTACACAATGACTACTGTCAGTGGAATTCAGCAAGTTTTGATGGTTAATATTAATCCTGAAAGCATAGCTTTGTGAACATGTAAGGGACCAAAGACCTTGAAGGTTGAAAAGAACTATAGATCTTCAAAGTCAGACACACAAACGAAAAAAAAATTAAAAATTTAAAATAGTGGTATGCAATAGAGACCTTAATAATGTAAAAATCCTTGGTGAGAAGGGGAGGAGTTGGAGGATGGACTTGCAAATCATTCTATTTGTAGAACTCCCACAGAGCGTATATTTTAGGTTTACTTAATGAGCAATGGGTTGACAGCCCCAGTTTAAAAAAAAAATAAGACTAAGAGATCATCATTACAGTGTCAGATGTTAAGGACAAAGAGTAGGATGGTGGAGGGTTATGATTAAGGGAAACAAAACCCAGTCAAGCCTATGGAAGTCTTTTAGGAGAGAATTTCCAAAGAAGGCAAAGGCTAGATGCGGAGTTAGGAAGTCAAACTGAAAGAAATACCAACTATGTATTTGTTTACTCTCAAAGGGGAGGGTCAGTGATACAAACCATAGTACACTTGCCTATGGAATGTCAAGTTTTTTCTGCAGTATTTGGTCTTAAAAAGAGGGGACTCCAGCATTGGAGGCAACATGAGGACAATAATTAAAAACCAATGCAAATTTCTTACCATTTTCATTCTTAACTATCCCAGAAGACTAAAAGGCCTGTACAGCAGGAAACGGTATAGGATTCATAAATGCTTTCTGATGAACATTATTTTTTACTAAGATATGTTTTTGTAAATAATCCATCATGTATTTTTCCATATGAATCAAATTAGACTTGGTTTCAAGGGAACCTTGAGAGAAATTCCGTTTTAACTGAGAAGGGAAAGAGGCATATAGACATAAATACACCTATTCACAGCTACCTGTGCACCAGCCTCAAACTCATCCTTACCTTCTCATGCCCAGGGACAACTCTGCTCTGATGCCAAGGAATGCCTGAGAATCCTATTGGGAATGTCCTCCCTTCTGGGAAAGGATTATTTTGTGATGTGACTTTTCCTTTTTTGTAATCTCACTCTCTCCTAGATTAAAGTTTATGAAGCTTAGATATTGAGCTGGTTGAGCAATTCCACATAATATGAAATTTTAATTGAGCTATCAATCTCTATGTGAAAAATGAGTGCTATGTGTTTTTAAAGAATTGTTGAGTTTGTTTGTTTTTTTTAATTTTTCACCCAGGGAAGTACTGACCACATCTGATGTACTTGGGCAGTTCAATGCTAAATATTTACTCTCACCTGATGAAATAAAGTGTCAGATTTTGACTTTCTTGGAAGCTCCTGAGTAAGTCCTAGGGGGGCCCTAATGGCCCTTCTCAGGACTAGCCCTTGGCCAGAGCTGCCACTTTGATACTAACTAAATTACACTAATGGCAACAGTCTTTCCTTGGACTGATGGAAAGGACCCAGCTCTCCTAGGACCTATGGCTCTCAACGCCCCCTGCACCACCTTGCCTGTTAGCCCCTGCCCCTTTTCTAGCCTGGCTTGTGTACTTTTATAATCCTAACTACCTCTTTGAGAGGGCTTACTTGAGTATATGCCTCTGTTTAAATGTCCCCTTAGTATGCGTGTATAAGAACTGGTTTATGTTTACTTTAGAAATCAGAAAAGATTAGTACCCATTTTTTTTTTAACTTTTGTTATCCCAGAGCACACACCTTTGGATAACACCTTTGTTATCCCAAAGAGAGCTCCCTCTCTCTTACATTCTCTTTAAGTCTTCTGTCGGGTGCCTCAAAATAATTTATAATTAGACAGAATCATGGAAAACTTGTCTGTGTAGATGGATCACCAAAGACTTAGGGAATCCAAATTAACATAGTAGCCACCTCGGAATCTCTGGGGATTCCCAGTGGTCAACCAGAGACATTGTGAAAATTAAATAAAGAGATTACAAATGAGAACAATTAATCCTGGGATGCTAAAAGTAGGGTTATAAGTATTACTGATTTGTAAACTGAAACTGAGAAACATCAAGAAAATTGCCAAGAGTTACATAACCATGACAGATAACACTGAAGTGTGCTGCAGTGTGGAAAAAAATTATTGAAAGATGAAAGATGTTCAACTCCCACCTTTGAGATGCAAATATCAGTCACAGCTCAAGGATAACAGTGCTGTGAGAGAGGTCCGTAGTGCAAAAGAATGACAGTCTTCTTCCCGTAGTTGAAGAAGAGGATTTCAGGAAGAACACGCACTAGACGTGGAACTTTCCACATTAAAAGAAAAATGGTGGAAACAATATTAAAGTGAATGAATATCCCTGTTTGGATGGCCAGTCTCCAAATATACCCAAGGGAATCTTGGTGAAAATGCCTCCATCATGCACCTCTAGCCACATGTCTGCAAACGCCAGGAGAGCCCCGCGGCCTCGGTGCTGGCTGGCAGCGGATGGAGCGGGGGAGTTTCTCGGCCGTTTCAGTCCAGCCTCAGTTCTAGAAAGGCCCTATGCACCAGCTTTGGGATGGCACTTTCTCAGCTCCCTGCCTCACCTCCCTGGAAGCCAACTGCTTTGGACTTGATGAGTCTTGCGTGCTGCTGCCCCCCTTCTGCCCACCCGATCCCGTGCACTAGCGCATCTGTCTTTGAGAGAAGATTTGGTCCAAGAAAGCTTCTTGCCCCTGACTCTGGCATGGAGAGTTTTCTATTATGCGTCACCAGGTCACTTTCACTGCCCGTGCTCTCTGTGCAAGTGGCTTTTTTGTCCCTTTTTCATGGACCCAAAGCTTTTGCTTCATGGTAGGGAATATGTAGGTACTTTATATGTGCCCCTGTACTGCAACTCCCATCTACTCCTGCACCATCGGTGGACTTAGTCTTAGTCTAGCTCTGTCCCAGGCTTGCTCCTGAGCACATGTGATGGGGGCCCAAGAGAAAGATCTGGCAAGTGAATACAGAATTTCCTTCACTCAGACGCCCCCAGCAGTACTTGACAATGGCTTGCTCACCCACATTTGGCCATTAGGAGTTTTTAAAAGTTTTAGCTGATTCTTATGTTCTTGTTTTGAGGACTACAAGGAGTCCTTCTTCTTGGGATCTGCCATAGGTAAGATCACCTATGTGAGTTCTCACTGGCAAGACTTTTTTCTCTTAATATTGTATGTTATTGGGTTGCCTTGCCACCCCAGTACTGTAATGGGTGTAAAGATTATAATTTTGTAGTTTATCTGGATTTTATTCCTTATTAGGATGGGAGTGATTTTCTTTGAAGCTTTCTACAGCAGAAGCAGAAGCAGAAGCCCACTGCAAAATACTGAAAGCAGAAAATTCATAGTACTAAGAGTAGAAATAGACAAACCCTGACTGGTAGCTCAGTTGGTTAGAGCGTCATCCTGAAAGGACAAGTTTGCAGGTTCAAAACCTGGTCAGGGCACATACAAGAGTCAACCAAAGAATGATAAAAAAAGTGGAACAACAAATTAATGTCTCTCTCTCTCTCTCTCTTTCTTTCTCTCTCAAAATCAATTTTAAAAAATTTAAAAAGAGAAATAGACAAATTCTACACAATTATAGTTTGTGATTTTTACCACACTCCTCTCAGTAACAGTAAACAAGCAGACATCTATATTTATGTATTCCACAGATAAACTATTAGACTTAATAAGTGCATTAAGAAAACAATTAGGAAAGGAGATATTTTTAAATAGAATTTAAAATAGACCAAATTCATTAAATATCTAGGAAGAAAAATAAATCATTATTAAGAAAATGAAAGAAGACCCACATAAAAGGAATGATATACTGTGTTTTTGGATTGGAAGACAAAATATTACAAAAAATGTCATCTCATAATTGAGCTATAATCAGAAACACACTATTTATAATTCTCACAGATTATTTTTGTGAGAACTGACAGACTATTTCTAAATTTCAAATGAAAATGAAAAAGATTAAGAACAAAAGAGACAATCTGGAGGAAGGACAAAGCTGGGGAATGGACAGCTACCAGATATCAAAATTCATTAAGAAGTTATAATAATTAAGATGATCTGACATTAGTTCAAAGAGAATCCCATAGCCTAATAAAACACAACAAAGATTCCAGAAGTGCATGAATACACCTATTTCATAGGTGCTATTGGAATGCAGAGGAATGCATAGTATTTTCCACAAGACTGAATGTGCAAAATGAACAATCCACAAACTATATATAAAAATAGAACTTTGACCCACAACTAACAGCAGCCAGCCTGGAAGCCAAACCACAATCTTTGCAACAAAATGTCCAGGAAGTGCCCTGACCAGTGTGGTTCAGTTGGTTGGAGCATGGTCCCGTAGACCAAAGGGTCACAGATTCCATTCCCAGTCAGGGCACATGCCCGGGTTTGGGGTTCAATCCCTGGTCAGATGCATATGAGAAGGCAAGCAATCGATGTTTCTCTCTCACATTGATGTTTTGCTTTTTTTTATCTCTCTCTCTCTTTCTCTCTCTCTCCCTCCCCACCCTTCCTCTCTCTCCAGAAGCAGTGAAGGAACATCTACAGGTGAGGATAAAATAATAATAATAATAGTAATAACAATGAATGCCCAGGAAGTCAAACCACAACCTCTATAGCAATGGACCCAGTATGAGCAGCACTTACTTGATCACTAACTGACAGCTTTCCTAAATTTGACTGCTGCTACCAATGTATGAACACTGGAGAAAACCAAATATGTTTCTCTAATTACATAGGATGTTTCACATCTAGTTTGCTTGCATCCAGCTTTCCCATGCCAACAGCCTCCAATCAGGGCCTGCCTCAGTTCTTCCCCTTTTCCTACTATAAAGCCTTCCCAGTCCTCTGCCTGCCTTTGAGTTTCTGCCAATTGCAAGCGAGGTGGCCAACTCACTTGTTATAGCATTTCTGAATAGTCTTACTTGTTTATTTTGACAGATATTACAGGATCAACTGGATATCAACATATGAAAACAATGCACATAGATCCCCCTTCCTCACAATATATACAAAAATAAATTCCAGCTGAACCATTGAAATAAAAAAAATAAAAATAATGCAGTAATATTAAATAATATGTTTAAGAACTTACAGTGAGCAAATATATTATTTTCAACTTTATACCAGAAAACCAAACACAAGAGTAAAACTGATGAATTATGCTTCATTAAATTTTAAAGCCCATCGTAATTCAAAAAGTTCGTAAGGGAGTCAGGAATATGGTGGTGACAGCAGAGTTGAGAGTTTAGCAGAAGTCGTATTTTTAGCGGGCCTGTCACCATAATGGTAGCATGGGAGGTCCAACAGTATTAAGATAAAGATTCCTCCTCCGCTATTATGTGCCTCTAATTTTTACTGCCTAGATTTCTTTAGTTCTTGCCCAATTTTGTGAACGTGGTTCTCCAGCATTCCCTTTGATTCTGCAAGTTATTCAATAACTCCTAATATCTATTTTACATAAATTTGCTAGAGTTGATTTCTGTCCCTTGCAACCAAGAATCTCAGTTTTCTTTTTTTTTTTTAAAGTATCAGAAATTAAGTTTTGCAAACTACTACCCCCAAAACATAAAACAAGCCAACCAGGGAATGTATAGTGGAAGAGAGAGGAGGCCTCAGTATTCCAGTCTGGGGTATTTGAAACACTTATTATTTGATAGCAAGAACCATGTTTGAACCACAGATTTTGTATATTGGAAGTTGGATCATGTATCTACCAAGCATAACAATAGCAGGGGAAAAAGAAGCAGTATTTTGGAATACTTGCCAGCTTTAGAAAGAAACAAAGATGAGAGCTCAGCCTAATAATAGCTATTTTGAAAGCAGTAAAAATTAAAATACATTTTTTTAAAGATTTTATTTATTTTTAGAGATAAGGGAAGGGAGGGAGAAGGAGAGGGTCAGAAACATCAATGTGCAAGAGAAACATTGATCAGTTGCCTCTCCTCCGTGCCCCTACCAGGGACCAAGCCTGAAACCCAGGCATGTGTCCTGACTGGGAATCAATGTCCAACCAAATGAACCGCACTGCTCAGGGCTAAAATACATCTTTGTTAACAGGGAACCTCTTGTATTGTCAGATTTTTGTTAACAGGGAACCTCTTGTATTGTAAGACCCTTGATCCTTACATTGTCCTAAAGGGCTAAATGGGAGTTCCCTTGTTCTGATTAGCTATGCCTCTCTCTTAGAGGAAAAGGCTCCCACTAAGCTAGTTCTTCTATTAGTCAGGCCAGCTGCTCCCTAACTAGTCCTCAACCTAATGGGCCTCACGTCCTTATCAGCCCTCAAAATCATTCAATGAAGTCAAGTACATACTCCCATGGGAACCACTTCACCCTCCTGTTACTACAAAGCTTGCCTCCTACAATCCCTTCTGATTCACTCTGTTCCCAGGTTGCAACTCTTATGACCCTGCATGGCATGCAGTGTCCTCCTTTCCAAGGTTGAGAGTATCGGTAACTAATAAACTGCTGTCACTCTCCCCTCTCCAAAGTCAGATGTCTTGTGTTCTGCCATTTTTGTACTATTTAGAGTGGAAAATACTTCCATACCACTGTGGTAAATAGGAGGCAATCAGCTATCTTCTCTGCCTACAGACTGAACCACATGGCTCAAAGTCTAGACAGATGGAGCCCAGAAGGACTAAAGGAACCAACTTCTCTTTTTTCCAGCTAAGATTTGCATAACGAAAGTTAGGTAGTAGACTCCATAACATAATATGACACAGTCCAAGCCTAACACAGAGACCTTTCCGAGGCTCTCCTTTAAGTATTCTATGATTACAAAAAAAGGCAGGCAAGCTACTTAGGAAGGGGCAGTCTGGGGACCAGAGCATGGCTGGCCTCTCTCTACCAGAATCTGCCTTTGTGAATCGCCTAAAGGCAGAGGCCACGTTTTGTATATGCACTTTTAAAGTAAGGGCCTCAGAGATGGCCCGGCTTGAAACATTTTGCTTTGTGTACCAAGATGCCTGGACTCAGGTACTCTGATGAGACAAGATCTGCGACACTACCTCAAAGCCTAATTGCATTCCAAAGCCGATGTGCTAGACAGCTTGGTGTGGAGATGCAAAATCTGACATGGCTGCAGAGATTTTGCCATTATGAAAATAAACCTGACATTATAGAAGGCATAGCAAAAAGCACAGAAGAAACAGTCCTCTTGGCATCCGTAAGCTACTGAATCAAACAAATTCTAAAAGCAGCTTTGCTCTTGGCTTTCCCAGGTGTATGGGACCATAAATCCCCTTTATTGTTTAAGTAAATTTAAGTTGTTCTTTCTGTAACTTATTCTTGTTATAAGCATTCCAGTCAGGAGCCATAAATCGATAGTTTTCTTAAATACTACTAAAAAAAAGATGAGATTGTAATTATTGGAATATTTCTAGGCAACTTAAGATTAAATTATAATTCTATAGCTCTGAAATAGTCAATTCCTGATGGTTTTTAGGGAAATAAGGATTCACAGCTATGTGACGGTAAAAACTGAAGAGTCTCAGAGGCAGATGGAAACAATAGTGGTGGAATGGCAGGGAAGATATGGAGACATTTAAGACCAGGAAGAAGTTGAGATGAGTGGGTCTTAAGAGGAACAAAAGTAAAATAAAAATTTTTCAAAGCTCATGTAGACAGGAAATACTTGCAGGTACAAGTCAGGAAGTAGGCAAAAGCTCTTTTAAAGCATCGTGTGGATTCTGAATGGCATAGCTATAAGTAATCCTTTAAGAATCTTGGTCAATGTTTCTAAGTATTTCTAACATTTGATTAACAAGTGGGATGGGGATTCTCATTCAGAGGAACACAGAGAAAGGCAAAATTTTAGCTGTAATTATGTACTTCAAAGTTGTGACATATCCAGGCTTAAATTTTAGTGCATTTCTGTTCTCTTTGTGACTTTTTCCCTACTTTTCCTTTTTTGCTTCATATTTATATATCTACAGAAACTATTTTTATTTTCATAAGGTTATTTCATGGACTCAGTGAATAAAAACAAGTATTCCATCCCATTGTCCTGGTGGGTTTATCCAAATACAAAATGAATGAATTTGTATACACCTCATACTTATGGCTTACTTGATAAAATATAAGATGAGGACACAAAATTGCTAAAGGAAGGCAGACTCTGTGGGTAGAATGGAAGTCTCTGAATAGAGCAAGGTTTGCCTGAAAGGAACAGGGTAAGTGAATCGGCCACATTTCTGCTCATTGTTCTCATGGTTTCCCGTCACCTACAGAATAAAATTCAATTCTGTGCACAGCATACAATCACCATAAATACCATTCCACCTACCTGACTGGCTCAGTCTATGGCCATTTTATTTTTTTACTTGACACTTCAACAAAGATGAAACATGCATGCTTCCTATAATGTATTTTCCCTCATTGTCTTAAAATATAATGTTATTTTTGTTTGGAATGTATTTCTACCTACCTATCACCAGGAACACACACTCATAGGTAACTTACATGTAACTAGGAAATGCTTCTGAAAAACACACCAAAGTTCCTATTTAGATGCAGACATTTAAATATTACAATTCTTTTTTACCTTAGGACTTTGATTCCTATTAAATGTAAATGTTCCTTGAAAATGTAACTCTTTATTACCCATTTCTAAGCTATCCTGGACTTTGCATGTTGACAACTAAATTCACTCCCCTGGGGTTACCTACTCTTCCTTGACTCCCTTTGACCTAAAAATGCTGCTGCCTGGGGGAGGTGACCAAACCCTGTGCTCAGGGTCAATGTTTTTGATTAATTTTGGTTTTAAGTTTCTGACAAATTACCGAAAGTTTCTTAGTGATGGGTACAAAAATGCATACACTCCTGAAAGACAAAGGAGAAACTCCTATGAAAAAGTCTGAAGAAATTTAGGGAAATGAAATTTCAACATTTTAAGTGCAGCACACTGAAGGTCAACATGCTTGTATGGAAAGTCATTCATTAATGGTGGATTTCCCTGGTCCACAATAAATTACAGTATTTTAACTGACTCATTAAACTATAGAAATAAAGATATTCCATGTAGAGAAACTGGGATTTGAAATATAATCAAGATCCAAAATAAAATAATATCAGACTTCCAAAAATGACCTAAGTTTTTCCATTTGAACCTTTGCACTTTGACCTCCATTAGCTTCTTTTGTTTGCTTCATAAGTGGAATAGACATGAAGTAAAACCCCTTGATAGGTTTCCATGCAGAGAATGGATAGTGATAGCATCACAAAGCCCTTACCAATAAGGCCACATTGCTTATCACCGCCAGATGAATTATTCACAATTTCAGCTTTCTTTCAACATTGGGATATGGAAAGAAGGTGAACTTTACAGTCAGCTTTGTACTTCTGGGGTCAGCCAAGCACTTATCTTCAGAGTGACAGAGAAACATTAATTTCACAAGATCCTCTGCTTCATTCTCCTGCATGGAAATCCAACTAAAACCTTATCAGTCCAAGAGATCAGCCTTGGAGCTATATGAGAATAAACTCACCTTGAATTGAATAAACTCAGGTGGGGAAAAGGATGAATTTTATTGCAGTAAGTTTGCAGTTTCAGATATGAAGTTGCCTTAAATTTGTGCCTAAGTATCGTTTTCCCTTTTAATTGACATTTCCTATCTTTCTGTAGCACCTCAGAAAATACTGAATTCAAGGTTTCCCATTTCTCTGACTTCATTACCCTAGGATGCTAGTAACCCCTCAGCCGTTTAACTGTCTACTAGCTGCAGGGCGTGTTTAAGGCCCAGTTATAAAAATGACCGCATTTGTCTTTCTCCTTCCTCTTTGCACTCCTTTCCTCCCTATTGGATCCCTTGGTCCTCCTCACCTTTGTTTTACCCGCACTTGCTGCTCTTAGCAAGTGAAGTAGTTACTGATTTATAATGAAGTTAGATGATTTATATGTTCTTCTATCCAGAGGGACTTTTACTTAAGGAAGGCACAAAGCAGGAAGTAACTCTAATAGGTTAGTTTTTTGGTAGTTCTTTTTTAAAATAATTTTGATTACATTCATTCTAAAACTGTTAATTCAACACTTCCTATGCACCACGCTGCAAACTGGAGATAAATAAAAAACACAGGCACTGCCCTTAAGGAAAGCGTCTTCTGGTGAAGACACAAACATGAGATAATTATGACATAGGGTGATGAAGGGAATCATTGAGACAGAGTGGGGTATATGTGCAACAGTCTTTCTGTTAGGATTCCTCTACTTCTCAGGGATGATGCTTTGCCTAAGAGTGTGAAGGCTTGGGGAGTATTTGAAATATCAACCTCCAGACCTTCAGCAGCATGTGAGTTATCTGTCTTGAAGCTGCTCTTTTGCCTGGGTTTTCCTTTTCTGCCTGCATCCTCACAATGGTCCCTCTCTAAGTGTAAAAAAGAAAAACTAAGGCATCCCACCGACAGGTATCAGAATCGACATCCAGGACATCAAACAGAGTAATAATTTAAAGTGTTGGTTTCTGGGCTGAGAAAGTAAATAGCTCTAATGACTAAGAAATTGTTTGACAAATTAGGTGTTTCCAAGGCTTTGGAGACAGATTGAGTTCTCATAAAACTCATAAAACTCAGCCTTTTTTCTGAGTGCTCAAAAGAGTTTGCAGTCAATTAAAGTCTAATGATTTTGAAGCCTTGTCAAGAAGCCAGATGAGTCGAGTCTGAAATTTCTCAGATTCTCCTGGATTTGGAAGGTTCAGCTAAGAGAGCTGTCTCAGCAGCAAAGAAAATGAAAGTTGGTAGTGGTCACCACAGTGTTATAATCCGTGCTTCCATTTTCTCACCTGAAATCTTTCCAAAAGACCCACGTCCAACTAGTCAACCTACTGGGAAAGAGTTAAATGGCAAGAGTTTGTCATTATTTATTGCTCAGTGAAGAATTCTATCTAATATGTAAGAGTCATAAAAGAGAAGAAGAAGAGGAGGAGGAGGAGGAGAAAGAAGAAGAAGAAGAAGAAGAAGAAGAAGAAGAAGAAGAAGAAGAAGAAGAAGAAGAAGAAGAAGAAGAAGAAGGAGAAGAAGAAGAAGGAGGAGGAGGAGGAGGAGGAGGAGAAGGGGGAGAAGAAGAAGAAAAAGAAGAAGGAGGAGGAGGAGAGGGAGGGGGAGGAGGAGGAGGAGGAGAATGGGGAGAAGAAGAAGAAAAAGAAGAAGGAGGAGGGGGAGGGAGGGGGAGGGGAAGGCAAGGAGAAGGAGAAAAGGAAAAGGAAAAGGAAGAGAGTGTTCCATAATGCATTTATTCAAGAGCTGTATCTTTCCAAGTGAAACTGTGGGTAAGAGAGTTCGTCTGACACTTGGTGACAACTGGCTTCTAAAGATACATTTGGACAAAGCACAGCAGAACCAGAACAATGTTGATAAGAAGACTGGAACTTTCCTTCTGCTTATATACATGAAGTTCACAGGCAAGTTTGTTAATTTTTAACTCCCAGAACTTCAATGGTAAACATAGATAACTAAATATAATCTTTAATTTCTTTAGTAGAGCAGGAAGAGGCAAAAAGAGAAAAAGAGAGGGAGAGAGAAATCAGTTGAAGAGTCTTTAAGAGTCTGAAACTAGAGGGTTCCAGCTTAGGTTGCAGATATGAATTTTTAGTGGCATTGATCAGCACAAGTGTGTATTTTTCTCCAGTTCTAAATACCTGACAAAGAAGGTTCTACAGAGTGGGTACGATAGAAAGGTGAGAGGACAAGAACATGTAGGTAACTGGCAAAAGAGTGTTCAAAACCATGGACTCTGGCATTAAGGCTAGATGGAGACTGGACTAGAGACAGAGGTTGTGGCTATAGCTGTGAATGCACACAGGTTCATGGATCCTTGGAGGATGGGGCTGCAAGCAGGTTTGCAAGACAGTGACAGGGACCAAAAAGAGTATACAAAGTACAAATGCTTGTAGGCCAAAGAGTGGGAATGGTCAGAGAGAGATTATATAAGATTAGGGTGTGATTTGGGGGACTTGGGGCATTAGAACAGAATTTAAGGAATTAGATAAAAGCCAAGGGAAAAAATATTTTGAAAGTTTCTAGGGGGCAGTAAATCTGTTAATTTCTGCAGTAAAGATAATTCTGCCTTACCCTGAGCACCTCCATAGGAAGCTGGTATGTTGTTTTAGGATTTTATAAACACATCATCTCTTTTTACATATGTAAAGTAAAAGGCAAGAGTCCCAGACTCTGGAGGTATCTACACAATTTAAAAAAATCAAAAAAGAAGAGAGAAAGAGAAAGATATGAAAGAGAAAGGGAGGGTGATGGGGATGAAGGCAGAGAAGAAGAAGGGGAAGAGACCTAAAATAAATATAAATCTAATTCTGTGGATTCCTTTGTACAAATTAACTCAAGTTCTTTTTCATATCACCTTGACCTTATAGTCTTACTAAGAAATGAAATGAAAAAAATTTTGTCCCACTTTTAAGATGGGAGGCAACCATGCTGGCAAAAGACCTACCACTGAGCCTGCTCAGGCCCTTCTCTTGCTTCCCACCTTCTGCACACACCCATGAAAACAGCAATGTGATATTTCGTTGAACATTTACTGTGAGCCAGAATCCAACAATATCTAACTACTTGGAGTTCTTGTTGTACCTATTATACCTCTCTCTCTCTCTGTCCCTTTCTCTCTCTCTCTCTCTCTCTCTCTCTCTCTCTCATACACACACACACCTGTGTGATCTCTGTGCCTCCAATTTTTTTCTCCCTAGAATACACTTTATGACCTTTTTCTCCTGAGACATTTCTACCCTTTCTGCAAAACTTAGCAAAGCATCGCTTGCTTTATGTTGCTGACTCTCTGGGCAGACAAAGATGCATGTCCCTCTATTAAATTCATTACTATTGCTATTGTATTGCAATTGTTAATGACACTTTTCCAGCCATGAGATTGTGTTTATCCCCCAGACCAAAAACACTATAAGATAAATGGATGATATTAAGTGAATATTTGTTGAATTAGTGATCTGATGCATGGATCAGTAAATGAACAAATCTACACCAATATCTTCTGAACACTGCTATACAAATAAATTGCTACATACGAAGAGGAAAACTTTGAGCTCCAGTCATAATTTACAAAAAAGTAATATTTCTTTTTTTTTATTTTAAGAAGCCCTTCCGAAGACTTTCTGCATTATTTGCATTATAGTCTAATATGGGTCGTGACAATTATAGTATTTTTATTGATAATTGTAGAAATCTTGACACCAATGACAGTGTCAAATATAAGAAATAAAACAGGGTGAAGAAGGTTGTTAGAATAGGCATAGTGAATCGAGACCTCGTGTTTCTGCTACATATTGTGTGAGCTTTTATTTATCCCCCTTTCCTGCTGACTCCTACCTCTCTCACTTGTTAGGCTATTGTCTTCACAATTTTCATGGAACCAACCTGATACAGTTGGAAATGACACCCTAAGTAATTTAAGTACAGGATAGCAGGGCCTGATGAAGTGCTGTAATTTAATTTCATTGTATCAGTGGCAACACTAAATAAATGCACAGCATAACATGCTGAGATAGTCTATTGATCTTTTCAGTCAATATTGGATGAAAATTCCTAACAAAACATAAAATTACAATATTGTTAGAAAAGATATTTTCAGCTTTTAATACTACAAGCAAAATTGGAAGGGTAATTGTTTCATTTCACACACATTTAATACATATGTAGATGACCAAGCACTGAATTCTCAGCAGATTACATTACACATAGTAACAATACATTACAGGGTTACTTGTTTCCTCTTGGAAGCAGTCAACATAAGAGTAGGATAGGCTTATATGCTTATGTTCAGCCGAAAAGATGTCAAAAAATTCCAGTACCAAGGGAACCTGAAAGATTTTCTTCTGAGATAAAATATTTTCCTCTAAGGTTCATTTTCAATTTTTAACCTTGATTATCTATTCAACATAATATACAGAAATGTGCATTGGATATTAGAGAGGACTTCAAGACAAAGACAGTCTTTCCATAATGATGAATGGTGGTTGCTTTTGTGAAGAAGGCTGCTTCAGAAAATATGGTTAGAAACAAACCAAAAAACAAGCAATGAGCTATGAAACCTTTCAGCATAGGGAAGATTGCTTCACATGCCTAAACAACTGGCTTGGATATTTTGGATTTTAGTTTGCTTAGAAAATTATTGATAATAATCCTTTCTTCATTGGGAATCAAAATTATTTTCAAATGTATACACATTTGACCTGAATTATGTCATTTTTCAAAATTGACTTCAGTTTTTCTGTCACAGTGAGTCATTGACTCTATATTAAGATATCTTTGCAATTATAAGACTTTTCAATTACATTCACAATAGATGCCTACTATGTGCCAGGTACTGAGATAAGCACTTGAAGAGATGGAAAGATGACTGGTATACAGTTTCTGTTACTATGGATTGAAAATTTTAGTGGGCCACTTACACTTAAACCCTGGGAGCAGTTGCCATGCTGCTTTGAGAGGCATATGAAGAACTTACGTTATTCGAAATTTGAGTTGGAAGGATTCAGGAATATATCACAATAGTAAGTTATATCATTTTTGAACTATTAGAATTTTTTATTTAATACCTAAAATAAAGGTTTGAGTTTTTAAAATTATAATTTCTTCCAAAGGAGTATATTTTTTTCTACCCTGGATATTACACACAGTGCATCTTTTTAGAATCTAGAGCCTTTTTCAAGAAAGAACTTTTATTTAAATAAGGCATTTAGCTAAGTAATTTTGAAAAGAATTATCATTGTGGTTAAAAATTAAATGACTCCTTGAGACATTTCCCCCTCGTTCTCCCATATTTCTTCTTCCCTTTGACATCACTGCTTCACTGCTTCAGATGCTGGGGGAAAGGACTAGTCCTTCCACACGTGCGGCAGGACTGGGAATCAAAAGCGAACTCTAGGCCAAGATAAGTTGGAAGGGTACTTTGTTTAATCAAAGGGTATTTTGTTTAATAGAAGGGTAAAATTATGGAACGAACCATTTGTGTTTGTTCTGGGGCTTTTAGGTTCCTCAAATTCTGTCCTGTCAATGGAATTAAGCTCACCTTGGGAGCTCTCACTATAGAAGATGATAAGTGAAGGGATCATTCTTGGGGGAAGCAAGTCTATCAAGTGGCTGCTAATTTACTAGTAGAAAAATGAACATCTATGAATTCTGCTGGAGTGAAATAGGGCATTTCTTCTTTTCTGTGGGTTTTTTCACACGTTTATTAGGTATATAGGGGGTTAGAGATGTTAAAAGTGCCCTCCAGCATGAGAAAGTAAATACCAAATCAGAGACAAGGGAAACCTTCAGAAATTTGAGGCAATACTTGTTTAAATGAGTCATAATATACCATAAAATGAGTGAAAGCAGTCATACCCATAAACAACCATAGTTTCTACCCTACTAAATAGTATTTTAAATAATTTTTTTGAGGAAATGAGAGTAAGTTCTCTCCCCAATCCAATCAGACTAATTGGGGCCAAACTGGTAAAAACTGTAATCTGTTTTTACGTCTTAACCGACCTTAAAAGAGCAAATAAGTTTTCATGATTGAAAACACAGTTAATTTAACAATAAGAACTTGTCTTTATTTAGCAGCATTCAAGAAAGAGAATATGTATAAACGTCATCCAATCCTATTTGTTCTAGTTTTTGCCAATTAAACACCATTTTGTTACCAGGTTGGATTCCAAGATCCTGGAAAGGTCTCATGGTTAAATGACACAAAGTTAGGGAACAGAACAGCTCCCTGGTGGCTGATTATGCCAGGATGACTGTAAACATGGCACTGGGAATGGGGTTAGGTCAGTCGTCACTCCCAGAAATCTTGGGTATGGCACCCTTTTATTTAATTGTGTTTTCTTCTTTCTGAAATATACACCAGAATTACCATGCAAATAAAATGTCTCAGAAAGAAAACCTCATTGTTGGCTACCTAATTTTTGCTTCTAAAACTCAGATAAAAGCTTTTTGATTGCCCGAATTTGGGTCAAAATTGAGAACTCTAAGGGCTGCCCCCTGATAATTTGTATTTCTAATGAAACAAAAGTAAACAGAAGGCCAAAAATAAGCATTTGATAAAGTATATTTGGAGACTTGCTATGTTCAAAAAGCCATTATCAATATATAAGAACCAAATTTTTAAAATAAAGCCATTTGATTATAGTTTACTGGCTATTAAAAAATAATCATCACTGAAACACAAAACTAAAAGACAGACTTATAATGGGCCTAGAAAATGATGAAGGCCTTTATTTTCCCCTGCATAGGAGAGTGATAAGAGAATTTCTCTTGTCATTCTTCTCCTGGAATGACCAACCAGGAGGCAAGCTCCCGCTGGGATTGTTCAGAGTTGTAAGGTCCACCCTGCCCAGCCTGGGCTGAGTTCCCTCTGTGATCACGGAAACAGCTGAAGGACTTTGGAAGGCATTGTGTTTAACCGAGAACCCTGCACCCTCACTGGCTCCTGCCTTGAGGGGCTGTGTTGTTCTCACCGATACTGAAGAAGTATTTGTTGTCATGCCTGATTTTATTTATGCTCAATTCTACTGTTTTGTAATTGAGCATATGTCTCTACTATTACTAACACTGGCATATTAATGACAATGTTAATAATTATCCTGATAATGACATTTTAAACTTGCATATCCTTTCCGCATTTCAAAATGTTTTCGTTCTGTTTCATCTGAATCCTCATTGGCAAGTCTATAAGCAAAGAAGAGAGTGATAGTCATCTCACAGGGCAGATGAGAACTCTGTAAATCAAAGTGGTTATCTGGATTCCCAGCAACAGGTTACTTCTGGGGGAGCCTGGAATAAAATCCAGCAAATGACTGATTCCAGCTTCTCCTCCAGAGGCACTTTCTGTTATTGGTCACAGCCAGGCACTCTGACCCACAGGACGCGCTTTCCTTTGGGTGCAGGGAGGGGAGCGCCAGAGGCCTAGAAACAAGAAGTCATAAAGGGATGACACACGCCTAGCTTTATTTCTGTCACCCTTTACATAACTTTTCTTAACCTTCTAAGGTCCATGTGGTCAGAGGAAAAACAGCAAGTCAACATTCTCCTTAACAACTGTCATAAATTTTAATTCATTCTATGCATGTGCTTGGACCTGCACTGCCCCTGCCTGCTAGATGGTTCGCACCAGCAATGCAGAGGTTTCCAGTCACGTGTGCAGGGTAGGGATGGAGTTAGGGAAGGGAAACATAGACATGGATCAATGCAAAAAAGAAAATAAAAATGAAAGTTTAAGGTAGAAACATAAACGGCCCATTTAAAATACTTTTATTTCTCTAGATCTTCTAAGAGGAGACAATGAAAAGCTTTTAAGTATTTAGGGGGAAAATTCAGGGAAAATTTAAAAGACAAGAAAGAATTAGAGGATGATTTTTAAATGGTACATTTTAAGTGCTTTCCTTTTGAAAATGTCTCAGAGAATTATTCTGTGTACACAACCAAATGTGCAATTCCCTTGGGCATTCATTTTATTACCTTAGCAGGCAGTCATGTAAAGGAAGCAGACTCTGGCTTTTTTCATTCTAAAAAGTAGAAAGCAAGCTTCAAGGACTAGAGATTACAGTGTAATTGGAGAGAAAAATAATCACAATTAAAGAGGATGAAGTGTTGAAGGGAAAGAGAAGGGGCTAGAAGAAGGGAGCTTAGCAACTTGTGCCTGCAAAGAGTGTCATTGGTGACTTTATTGCAAGCCCTTGAGACCAGGACGTTGACTCTGTCACCTTTTGATTGCCTCCTACGGCTAAGGAAATACTTTGAATTTAATAGAACAAGGTTAAATGTATGTTTGGATGCTGACCTTGGATATCTCTCCTTCTGGTGAATCAAAAACTGTCATTGCTCATCGTCCACTGAATTCCTACAAATACAGGACTAAAAGACCATAGAAATACAGTTGACCCTTGAACAATGCAGGTCCACTTATATATGGATCTTTTTCAATAAATATGTACAATACTGTCAATGCATTTTCTCTTCCTTATGATTTTCTTAATTTCCTTTTCTCTAGCTTACTTTTATTGTAAGAATATAGTATATAATACACACAGTATGCAAAATATGTATTAGTCAACTGTTTATGTTATCAGTGAGGCTTTCAGGCAACAATCGGCTATTAGCAGTTCAGATCTGGGGGAATCAAAAGTATGTACAGATTTTCAACTGCACAGGTGGTTGGTGCTCCTAAGGCCTACATGGTTCAAGGTGGCAACTATAACTAGATTTAACTATACACCATGTGTAATATAGGTATTTTTTCCTACTTTGTATCTTCCACTTCACTTTATTAACGAGGTCATTTAATAAAGAGAATTTCTAACTTTTAATGTACTTAATCATTTTATTTATATATTGAAAAGATTATCTTTTCCTGTCCTGTGGGACTACCTTCTCATAAATCAAATATAAATATGAAATCTGAACCTTATTTTATTCCAATGATCTACTTTTCTGATTTTACACTACTATCACAGTATGCTAAATAATTATTACAGACTTTTAGGAAGGCTTGATTATCTTGTCATATAGGATCTTCATCTTTGTTCTTTATTTCAGCTTAACCTGGAGTCTTCTTGGCTCTTTGCATTTCTATATATAGTTTATCATTTTCCATAAAAATAAACTACTAACATTTTGCATTGCGATGGCATGATTGCATTGAGTCTATACGTCAATATATGGAGACTTGACTTAAAAATATGAACTTTTCCAACTCATTAATGTAATAATATTTTATATTATCTGTGAGAAGGCCTTGCCCACCTTTCATTCTATTTTTATAGGGATTCGGTATTTTATTGAGACTATTGAAAATAACATATTTTAAAAATATTTTCTAATTGATGTTTGGTGTTATTTAGGAAAAAAATCAATTTTTGTAAATCAACTATGTATCTAGCAATGCTTCTTATCATTTGAAAATTTTGCTGATCACTGGAAATAGTTAATCTAGATGTATATGTGTATGAGTGTATACAGTCAATCCTCATGCAGAGATTCCATATTTGCAAATTCGCATACTTAGTGAAGTTTATTTTTTAATCCTGTAAAAAATTCCCATGTGACTTTCATGGTCATTCATGAATGTGCACAGATTGAACAGAGATTAGAGTCATCAATGCTTACAAGTCCCATATAGACTCGACAAAATGACACTCTGCCTCCTTGTTTCACCTCTCATGCTGTAACAAGTGTCCTTTTGGCAGACCGTTTGGCACCACAATTTTTGCATTTTTGTTGGTGATTTTACTGTTTAAAATGGCTGCCAAGCCTAGCACTGAAGTGTGTCTAGTGTTCTTCAGTGTAATTAGAGTGTGAGGTCTTTACAGAAAAGATAAATGTGTGTAAGTAAGCTTTGTTAAGTAGTGATAAAGTAAGCTTTGTTAAGTAGTGACAATGTAATGAATAATATATATACATATATACAAATATATATATACACATATATATATATATATGGGTTGGCAAAAGTAGGTTTACAGTTGTGAGTACATGAAACACAAGAGTTTATTGTTATATTATCATTTATTATATTATTTATTATTATTAATCTACTTTGTCTATATACATACACGAATGAATGTATACAAAATAGCATGGCTTTAAATAGCAATACATATAAAACAAAATTAGGGATTAATTAATTAATGAAAATGTTGTGAACAGAGGCTCTCAGATACCTACCCCCGTATCCCCTCTAGAGTAATTGTTCGGTATATACTAGTTCAGTATTCAGTCACTACATGGTGACTTCATAGACCATAACAACCACAGATAACTAGAATCAACTCTCTTTACATAGGTATCTATAGATATTTCTCCATTTTGTACATTTATCGTTATCATTATTATTATTATTATTTGCACTATGCTTTGGATAGGATCATCAATATAATGACAAATATTTGTAGTGAAAGTAAACATCCTTACCTTGTTCCCTCACCTCAGGGAAAAAACTTCTAATATTTCACCACAAAAATAATATTTCCTGGTCTTGGGAGGAGTGACTCCAGTAGGAACCTCTGAACCTTGTGAGTAAAAACTTTCCAAAAACTTTTCCCATAAAAGTAATGAGAACATCAGCAAAATACTTTCAAATCAAATTTTTCAGAATTCTAGAAATTAATCAAAGGATTTCAAAAGCTAGAGATAATCTGTTAAAGAAAATTGTCTGAATTTGGTGATAATAGTGTGCTTTATGACATTTTAACTTGCTTTAGTCACACTTCCCACCCCCAGTTCTGTGGTAGCTTAAGGGCTAACCATTTTGGAATCAAGGCAGAAACCAGCAAGCTAATAGCTACTGAAAGTGGCAGAATGGCACCGGACCATCCCCGAAGCCCCATCCCCACAGAATGATCACATATATCATTTGTCCTGTGTGCCAGTTCCCTGGAAAACCCCGTTCACTGGGCTTGGGGCTAAGGTGTATATGAGAAATAACTGTTTCTTCCATTAATTTTGCTGTGAAACAGGTCTGATAAAATCATTTATTAATTTAAAAAATAGAAAAATTTAAAAAATTTTTCAAAATAAATAGAAAATCAGAGATTATAGGTCATAAACAAATGAACCAAGATATGTATATAATAGGAGTCACAGAATGAAAGAGGAGAAAGGGACAGAAAGAATATTTTAAGAAATAATGGCACAAAATTGCAATATTTGATGAAAAATATTCCTCTACACAGTTAAGAAACACCAATTACAAGAGGGATCAACTCAAAGATTTATAAATATGTTAATAATACATAATATTATTCTATATTATTATAAACATTAATTATAATAATATAAATTATGTTAATATATTATCATTTGATAAATATCATTAAATATTAAAATTATTGAAAACAAATAAAGACAATCTTCAAAGCAGCAAAAGAAAAGCAACTCATAATGTATGAGGACTCCTGAGTAGAATTAATTTCTAGTTTCTGATCAGAAACCATGGAGGCAGAAAACAGTGGATGTTTCACCGAATTTCATATACTTTTTAATGATCTTTTTGTTTTATATTCATCTGCTTTAACTTCAATATTTTCTAATGATGAATCCTTTTTTCTCTTATATTTAGTCTACTATTAAGCTTTTCTATTGAGTTCTTCATTTTTTAATTTCTAGAATTAACATTTACATGTATGTATGTAGGTAGGTATAGCACAGTTCTCTGGTAAATGTGTCTGTTTTTTCAGATATAATTTATCTGGTTCACATCTTAGCTTTCTGATTTTCTTCAATAGTTTTCTATTTTTTCATGGATATTTTAAGCCTACTTAATTTTATAGTCCATAACCATTAACTCCATCATGGATATTCTGAGAGTTTATTTCTACAGTCTTACTTCTCTTGATTTGTAAATTATGCTATCTTATCTTTTGTTTTCCTTAATATTTTTGATTGAGTACTAGCCATTGTATATTGATACTTTGAAGGAAGATGTTATTTTCCACTAGAAAATATTTACATTTAATTTCCATGGCTAGATGGGAACTAGCAATTCCAAATGACTTCGATTCAATTAGAGATTAAGATGATTTGAGTTTGGGATTTAACTTCCGTCTATTTTTTGTTGAAAACTGGTCTCACCTCTTTTGGGTTTTCTTCTTACAGGTTTCAGGCTCACAATTTTTCACTCATTTGTTTTTCCTGAGGCCTGTAAACCATTTTATTTCTATATTTGGGTCAATTTTCTAGGGTTTTTTCAGTGGGAAGTTCTCATTTTTTATTAGTATCGATTAAATGTTCATTCATTTCAGAAACGAAACACCTACATGTATAAAGGTATTTTTTTTTAATGAGCATCTAATGTTGGGAAAAGAAAATAAAAGTAATGGGACATTAAAAGTGTTTAGAATTGATATATAGGCTGGATTTTCAAAAGAGTGCAAACATATGCACACTTAGCCTATACTTTTGTCTTTTTGGTTATTGTTCATAGATATTACATTACTTTCAAGATAAAATATATGAACCAGTAAACTAACCCCCTTTTCTAAAAGTTGTTCTGTGAAAGAGATATTATTTTGATTTAATAATTTTAAAGAATAAGGATGAATTATGCGCAGATCCTAACTTTTTATCATACTGTAGAAGAATATATTTAATAAATAAGAGGAAAAAAAGAAAAAGGGGAAAGGGACTAGTCAAAGAATGTGTATGAATGACCCATGGACAGGGACAATCGTGTGGGAATTGACTATGGAAGGGGTCGGTTGAATAGGTAGAGGAGGGCAAAGGGGGAAAATTGGGACAACTGTAATCGAATAACGATAAAATATTACTAATTAAAAAAATACTGAACCAATATGGTGAGCAACTGGTCTGCTCATAAGATGCCTTGAGAATGGAGTCAGTGATTTGACAGCGTCTGTGAACAAGTTTTGAAGGTGACCATTTGGTAGTGATTAAGATTTATCTAAGAGAGTTATTCTTTCCATGGCCAGCAACACCCTCCTTAGAGGGTTCGGAGTACATCTACTGGTGCTCTCTTCCATTACATACACTGTCTTCCCAGTCGATGAGCTACTCCCAAAAATGCATGTTATGAATATATGTAGCGTGTTAGTTTGTGAAAGAAGGAGCTCTTTGTAGAGACAGAGCTTCCCATGACCTGTGCATTGACCCCGACACTTCTGCTATAGTAAAATAAGACATGGAGGTCAGACACAATGGTGGCTGTGGGCTCTCACAAAAGCAAGTATCCATAGTGGAACCCAGAGACAATAGGAAATCAGAAAATGTGTATGATACTGAATATGAGGACTGAGATTAAGTTGCAGGAAAAAACTACACATAGAAGGACCTTTTAAATGTCTCTCAGAACTCCCCCATATCTCTTGGATATGATTCCCCAGGACTTTTTTGTGTTTCATTTGTTTTCTACCAAGAAATTTTTCACTTTTATTCTCTGGTCAATTCTCAGTCACCTGGGACAAGAATGAAAAGATGAATAAATTAAAGAACATTCACCAGGTAATGATTCAACTTACCACCTGTGATTCTAGCAAGAAACTTAAACTTATTTGTCAATTATGTTGATTTATCCAGTTATGATATAGCTAAATAGATGGTGCAGTATACCAGATATATCAGTATGACAGAGAAAAATGACCTGTAATCTTGGTATTTAAACACTGAGAGAAAAAGTGTGGTCAGTAGCACTGTGGCTGACCCTGTACATGTACCAAAAAAACAGACCTCAGCACAGTCAGTATAATCAGAATAGTACGGCATAGATAATATTGGTTGCTAATTACTGTCGCTAATGCTAACAGTAATAAAAAACAACTGGATGTGAGCACTTTGTGAAATTCTGGATGGGAGAAGGGTAGTGGGTGAAGTGCTTCTGGTGCCTTCCATTAAGTAAGAAAGAGCCATATTTAGCATAACAAACCATTCACAGAGAAAATTGGAGAAAATTGTATGTTACAGAATGGTATGTTGAATAATGAAAATTACTCAAACCACATATATTGCCATTGAAAGGCACCAAATTGAAAGGTAAAAATAAGAATGAAATCGTTTCTCAAAACTGTTGAGTCAAGTTTTGAAAAAGTATGAGAGAGGACTTGGTACAATGAAGGCAAAATGATCAAGAAAAAAACTAAAAATGGTTCAAAGTTTGAAGATACCAATAATGTTAAAGAATGACCAGATTGGTTGAGCAAAAATAACAGAATTAAAACATGTGGTTGCTAATCACTGTAAGGCTGAGGGTGAATTTGGATGGGTAGCCATGATTACTATTATGTAATGTGAATATATGCATATACCCAGACAGATTAGATGATATGTCTATCTTCCGATAGACATAATTTAATCTGGCAGATTATTTTAAAAATATATCTGTAATAATCTTACTTAAATCATGCGACAGCCCTATTTTATTAAAGCAATGCATCTATAGGCTGGTAGTCCTACTTAATTTAACATCTACAGAAATTCTAGTGGAATCGTTCAGTGATTTACAGAGAATCACCTTACATTAATAATCAATGGTGGCACAGTGGTCCATGTGGATTGTAACCTTCTTTACTTTTTCTCACCTGGTGGTGAAATAAATTTACAGATAAACTTATAGTAAATTTCATGACTTTGTTTTCGTTTCTGTTTCATTACTTAATAATACATTTCAGTGAGTTCCTCTACCTATCTCATCCTGAGTCTTTTATGTGTCTCTTGAAATGTTTGCCATTCCAAGAACTGCATAGCAGCTGTTGGAATCACTTGATATTGCTCAAGAATGTCCCAGGGCACTCTGTAATTTTGTAAAAAGTCAGTCAGAAAAGGGTGGGTGGAGCTTTTAGACATGCATAATGGGAACTTTTTTTGTAAAGAAAAATGGGCACCATTGCTTTGCTATTTGCATATAGATTTCCCCCCTACTGCTACCTGAGAAAATTAAGAGCTTCCACCCTATCAGTTTCTTAAATAAGTTCTTGAGAATGTCCACATTTATGTCAGCACTTTTTCGACATCCTAATGATGCTTTTGCGAGGACTATGGCATCTATATGGCTTGTTACCAGCCTAATGAAAAGTTGCTTTAGGTGTCAAAATAAATCTAAGAATGTTCTACACTTTAGCTGACTGTAATACATCATCACGGCCTGCTTAAGTAGTACAAACTGCAACATGATAAAGCAGCTAACAGAAACCTATGAGAACCAGTAGCTGGGATAATGGCCATTCAGTGTAAGGATAATATAGCAGCAATAAAAATTTCAATAACCAAAGGTTATATACCATACTCTTTAATGGAGTTCTTGGCTAGCTGAGCTTTCCTCAACTGTAGACACCTGGGTAGGATGATCATTTATAAGCATTCCTCTGACTTTCTTCCCATTTGGAATGATATTAGTGAACTCCTTCCTCAGGTCTTGAGGTTCTCTTTCATATAAACTGTACTTTTTGGGAATTGGATTACATTTTAGCTGTACTTATAGGAAAAGCTCCAAATTGGATTTTCCTGAAAATGTAGGGGAATCGATGGTTTTCCGATATTTTTCAAATGAACATAATTATTTTCCGTAAACTGAAAGGCAGCTGTCAGACTAACAGGAGAACACCTTCCATTGTTTGATGGTTCCTTACTGACTTCTTTTTATCATGCTAGAGTCTCACCACTCGGAAACCCACACTGTCTACCACTGCACTTGACATCATGGTATTATTCTCTTTGTTGGGGTTCTCCTTCACCAGCACAACTCACTGAAGCCTTACCCATTTGTTTTTCATAGGTACTACTCATATCAAAGTCCTTCGTTTCTGTGAAAACTTCTCCGATAGTCTCAGCCAGAATTTTTTCCAGTCCCCACAATGCTTATTGCGTACGGGAGGGGTGTCACAGAGAGGTTTATCCTATGGTAACTGATTGGGCCAGTCTTCTCTTCAGACAAAGAGAAGACAAAGACTTATTATCCAATACCACCGATACCTGTGGTTGGTTTGCTAATTGAAAGACTTAGAATATGAAATAATTTTTTAGAAAGATTGCTTTTTAATTTGTTTCTCTACCTTAAAAGAGATACATAAAATAATTCTTAAATCTTTTGGTATTGCCCAAGGCTTTAATTTGAGTATATATCTGGCGATCATAATTTATCACTGTATTTCTGATATAAACTGTTCCTTAATGCTTCACTTATGATTTCCGTATGGAAGTTCCTTAAAATGGAATGACATCTAAATATGCTTTTGTAAAAATCTAAAGAAAAAATGCATTTTGACCATTACATTTTTTTCCTCAAATATTTATTTATTTTTTTCCTGCCTGGACTGAATTTGACAAAAGGATTACATGGTGGCTCTTTTGGTGACTAACAAATGAACTTTAATAAACCTTTCTGAGGCATCGTGTTAGTTTTCTATTGCTGCATAACAAACCACCCCACGCTTAGCAGATGAATGCAGCATATGTTTATTATCTCTCAGGTCTTGAAGGTCAGAATGCCTTGGTACCGCTTTGTTGGGTCCTCAGCTCAGAGGCTCGCATCAGGGTGTCGTGCAGGCTCATCTGCGGCTCAATCAGGAAAGAATCCCCGTTGACGTTCCTTCAGGTTGTAGGCCAAATTTATTTCCTTGTGGCTCTGTGACTGAGGGCTCTTCTTTCTTACTGGCTGTTTGTTGGAGGTGACCCCCATGTCACAGAGGCTACCTGTAGTTTCCTGCCACATGGTTCTCTCCTTGGGTTGTTTATAACATGCTATTTTCTTCTTTAAGGCCAGCAGAAGAATCTCTACCTCTAATGTGCTAACACGGAGTCTTATATAATATAGTCACAGCAGAAATAGGCCATCACCTTTGCCATATTCTATGGGTTAGAAGCAAGTCTCTGGCTTCACCTGAGCTTAAGATGAGGGATGTACAAGACTATGACTGTTTGAGGTCACCTTATGGTATGTACATCACAAGCATTCAAATTAAATGACTTTTATTACAAACAATAATGTTTGTATTCATCTTTCAGCAGTTTATCTTATATACCATTAAATTATATACTTAGAATAATACATGAGTATAAACCAATTTGGAGATAAATATAAGTGAGCCTTGGGAAGTATACAACTCAATTGATAAGGGTAATATTCAATGTCCTACAGGACTCCATAACTATGTTTTACAGAAAGAATTGACAGTGTTCATAAATGTCAATGGGACAGAGAATTTCATTGAACTCATTCATAATCCATTTCAGGTTATGGCTCATGACTTTATACACACACGCACGCGCGCGCGTGCACACACACACACACACACACTATACGTGCAGTGCTTTGTATGTCGCAAGCTGTCAATGAATAGGACCCAGGTTAAAAAAGCTGGTCAGTCACTGCAATGCAAGGGCCATACAAAATATTTAGAAACAGTAATTGGAAAATACAAAGTGATGAAAGTTTGATATTCTACTAGTAAATCATAGCATTTTTGACTTAATGGGAGTATTAGGTGGCACGTATTCTAGTTCGCTCTGTTTATAAGTATGGAAACTTAAACCAAAGGAAGTTATCGCTGAATCACTACCATATACCTACTTTATTTATAAAAATAATTTATTATAATAAGAGGGGGAGAGAGATAAACCAAGAGCTGTGAGAGCTTGATGGAGCACATGCACAGTGAGGTTGCATGCAGAGATCTGAGGGAAGTTAAAAGTGGGGTGATGGAGGTGGGCTCAGCAGAATGGGGACAGAGAAAGAGAAAAATGAGTAAAATCTTTGTCCTGATAGGAGACAGAATTTGCTAAGGCATCGAGGCATGAAAGTTTCATAGTTTACTCAGAGAGCATAAAGTGAACTATTTCATTTCTAGAGAAAAGGGTGTTTTCAGGGAAGGTGATATGGAAGGTCAAAATGAAATTGTGAAGGGTCTTAGACTCCATGCTAAGGGGCATAAATAATATTCGCTAATGCACAGTGAGGATCTATAAGATGTTTTTGGTTAATATGATCAAGGGTATTAGGAATAAACTTGTGGATGTAGTTGATAAGATAAATTGAAGTGACAATATGTGACATGAGTATACACTCCAAGCCCAAGTGTGGCCCACGTCTTGGACTACTGAAGTGGGAATGGATGGAAAATGTAATTGGAGTCAAACTCAAATCCCACGGTTCTTAAGTGAGCATAATTGTGAATGTTGAATACTCACAGGATAAATAGAACAGAAATGGGTCCAAAAAAAGCTAAAAACCATCACTGACTGTGGGTGTCATCTGGACATCAATCAGTGACAATGAAAGGTGATGAGAGCATCATAGTTAGAGACAGACTTCCAAGAATAGGGAGTTAGGGGGAGGAGCCAGTGGGTGAGTAGCAGCCAGGGAACAGTCATGTGGACCCAGGGGAATTTCTAGCTGATGTTTGGCTCTAGGAGGATGCTTGTGGAAGGATGAAATACTACCACTTAGAAGTCCTAAGAAATGGTGTTGTTTAAAAAAAAAAGTTAACATTTTAGAGTTATTGAAGAGGTACAAGTAATTTTAGAAAGAGTTGAGAGATAATAGGAAATATTCTGGATAATGAAAGAGAAGTTCCTGGGTGTGTAGCACTGGGTTAGAAGTTGCGGCAGGCAGAATGAGGTTAGGAGAAAGTGACCATCAATTTATAAGCTCAGGCTAGAATTTAGATCCTCTGACTATATATAAACACTATATCAAATAGTTACATAGCCTATAGCTAAAGGTAAATGTCCATTAAGTGTCTTCTTACAATAAGACACAGCTTTTTTTAAAATTCAGTTGGGTAACATTACTAAACCAGCATTTTTATTGTTTTACTGCTATTGTCATATTTCTGAAAATGTCTTTTCTGATTGTGGAGTCCGCAAAGATGCTGGAGACTAAAATATTTCATGTGGAAGTTTTGCATACACACTGCTCACTTCAAATCATTTCTCTTCTTTATAAGTCTACCATATCTTTATGTAAATCCATACAATACTCTCAAAAAGGTGGTTTCAATTTCTTTTATGAGACATTGAAACCATCTGATGACAGAAAGGGAGTTCTCTCTCAAAGCTCTTTTCTCCACTTTAACACTTTTTCCCTCCCATCTACACTTTCTGTATTCCCATTACAGTTCAATTACTGTTCAACCTCATCTTCACCTGGTAGCCCCCATGCTACTTCTTCAGGACTTTGTCTTTTGAAATAATGCACTCTGCTACTCATTTCATCATTTTTCTTTCAAGTTGACTTCTCCCTGTCAAAGAACACAAAGCTCAGTTCTCTCCCATTCTAAAAAATTCCATTTCCAAACATATTGTGTAATTTAACTCTAATAGTCACACTTCTTGAAACAACTGCCCACACTTTACCATAAAAAATTTACTTTATTTTTCATCTGATTCTGAGGCATAATGAAAAATCTAAGTCTTCTCTTGAGAGTCCTCCACAACTATACATCAAAAGGAAAACATTTAATGATTTTCACTTACTTTCTGTAGATTATTTTCTTCCCCATTACTCTATAGCATTTTAAACTTAGCATTGACTAATATTGAACTTCAAAACTTTCTTACACAGTCTATTTCTCATCTCTTGGCAAATTCTTTTCTAATAGACCTGCAGAAAACAAGACAACACATTTATTCTACGTAACTGGACAATTGTTTACTCATGTTCTTTCTAGATATAAGTAAATCAGAAGCTCCCACAAGAACAAAAGAGAACATTCTATTAGGGTTATTAGGAAGTGAGAATGGGATTCAAAAACGATAGCCAAGGTATCTCCATCTTCAGGTATGTCTCATTAAAGAGTGATCACACAGTAGTTCTGTCTTTCTTCATTCACTTCCATTAATGCTATGGACTTGGTCTGTTTTGTTTTCTGCTGGGTCTCCAGTTTCCAGAATCACATCCAGCATGTGTTAGCTGCCTGATGAATATCTGTTGAATAATGGAATAAACAATAGCCTTATTTTCTTACCAATTTATTCTCCCTCTTAGCTAAATATAGAGCTTTCAAAACCTTAAAAAGAAGTTCCAAAGGTCTCTCCTTTATTCCATTGTAGTTGGAATTTTAGATTCTTCTTTTAATCTGGTTGATTTTACACTTACTCTCTTCAAGTATTTGATTGCTTTGTAGTACTCTGAGTGGGTCCTTTCACAGAAATAGGGCCAACATTTAGCTTTTCCAAAACTGCTTCTCGGGTTATGATACCCACCCACAATCCTCATAACCATTGATTATATTCTCTTTTGTTGAAGAATTTAGGTATTGAGGTGCTAAAAGCTATATAAATAATTAATGGACTGGAGACACTTGGATGCATAATTCAATAGTATTAGACAAATAGATGAGATACGTTAGAGCGACAGCACCGGCAATAAATGGGAGACTTCTTCAGCACTCCTGAAATACAGGGCTGAGAGTTACTGGTGTTACAACTAGGATGAATTACTGTGACCAGCCGAGATATAATAACGGTATGAATTATTGAATTGGCATCTTCCTGAGACAGCTTTGGTCACAGCCTTGCTATGTTCTGGAGATGATAGAAGGAGATTTGTGTGATGTAAATTTATAATCAAAGGGTGTTCAGGATGAAAGATGACCTCCAAGGTTATGAACCTGAGCAGGAGACTGCATCATCACATGAGAAAGGGACAGTCAAATATGAAGCATTCTTCAGTCGGTTGGAAGCCAAAGAAACTCTACTCTCTTACAAATTTAACTCTAGGAAAGTTTCAGAGAGGCAGAGATAGAAAGTGAGATACCAAGATAATCTTGCCCTGGGCAGCCAAGGTGATGAAAGTAGATCTGTGCAAAATCAGCTTAAACATGTTTCTTGAAATTATGCCTAAAGGAGGGATTAGCAACTAATTAAAACATTTGGGCTTAGAGGAGCACAGAGACCCATGGCTGCACACTCACTCACACACACACCACACTGCACTTGCCTGGTAAATACTTAGGTAATTTGGGTCCAATATATAGTTAGATTCAGGGTATTTTGTAAATGTACTAATGGTTTCATTATAACTAGGTTAAAGGGATACCATTGCTTCAGAAACTGATCCGAAACATGTGCTTCTGACCCTGATGACCAAGCGTTCTTTTTCTTCTTCTGTACAAGAGGACCCCAGACACACTAGGAACACGTTCTTTCTTCTGCCATCATCTCTTGACGTGCTGAATGATGGAGATGGATCTGGGAGGCAGCATCTCCTTCCTGAAAACAAAGTAGCCTTTAAAAAGGGCTGTTAAACTGCTGTCTCGTGTTTGATTATTCTGTCCTCGGTAAAGTCCTTTATTTTTTACTACTAAATGGTCATTTTTACGGACGACATTATTTTAGTCTGATGACTGTTTCAAGAAACAATAGGTCAAAAGCAACAAACTATAGACCAGAGCTGGGACTCTTGAAAAAATTATCCTGAATAATAGACCATGGTCAGTTCAATCTAAGAGAATGTCCTCGAGGACATTGTGTCATATATTCAGGGAAATTTTAGGGTAAATCTCTTACAGACATGGTTTTAATTTACTGTAATGAAATAGTAATGCATAGATTTATTCCACACAATAAGACATTTTTATGTCTATACATAATTTCAAATTACATATGAAAAATACGGTAACTCAAAT
The DNA here is from genome assembly GCA_004026545.1 of Mormoops blainvillei. Lineage (NCBI taxonomy): Eukaryota > Metazoa > Chordata > Mammalia > Chiroptera > Mormoopidae > Mormoops > Mormoops blainvillei. Next base: position 281,914 of record PVJD01000326.1, on the reverse strand, counting down.
TAATGCATTTCTAACATATGATCAATTGCATTACATTCCCTGGCTGTTAAAATTGTGTTTTATAGCATCAATAACAAATGTAATAAAATATATTTCCTTATTAGGTCCGACATCCATTCTTTTTTTTAAAGAAAGGCAAAGCCTAAAATTGTTGTCTTCCAAGTTACTTTTTTTTAAAAAATGACTTAATTGTTCTTATATTGTGTTATAAAGAGAACAGACGGTATTGACAAAAATTAATTCAGAAAAAATAACCCATACAATTTTGTGCTTTTATCTTTCTCTAAGACAACAAAGATCCATTAAAAACAGCTGAAAAACAGACTTCAAATAAGGAACTATTATTACCTACAGAATGTAAGAAGCAATAAATTATAAATTCCTTGCTATACTGACATGAAGGTATTTAAATCACTACTTTTATTTTTAAATAATTACTTTTATAACTTTATTTACTTAAATAGTAATTGTTTAAAACTTATATTCAAAAGAATTAGTATTTACTTTCTGTATTCTTTTATCTCCAATGTGGACTATGCTTTTTTCCCCATCATATGCATGTAGTCTTCCAGCTATGCTGTTTTCCTCTGCTGCTGTTCTTCAGTCTAATAAAAAAAATAAACATTTTTACTGAGGAAAAAGGAAGATAATTTAGTAAAAGAACTTTTGGAGGGGTTTAAAAATTTCTGGCCTCTAGCCAACTGGAGAATTGATTTGTATATGGATTGAGAATAACACTAATGTTTTTGGACTCCAAATGCTTATTCTGTGCAACCCAAGAATTGCTTGCATCATCACGTCATTCAGTGGAATAGAATTTCATGGTCATGATAGTATCATAACTTATGAAGTAGGTTAGCATCCACATCTTCACTTAAAAAATCTAGAAGGCAAAAAGGTATTTGGCAAAAGACACAGGAATCAGTATTCTCTCTTATAGTTCACGGAAGAGTAATTTATACATTTTTTAAAATAAAATAAATCTGCCATCCAAGTCCATTAAGATTGACTTGACATGGCTTTTCTTGGTCTGTATACCCATGGGAAGTTAGGGATTGCTCTTATCCTAATTATCAGTGAGCTTGTGTCCTACATCCAATGTGGGCAATGTCCGCTGTTGTATGCTGAAATCCCTACCTTTGGGGACTATGAGATCCAGTCAGGGGAAAAAACATCTTACATGTGAAAATACCAATAATAGAGCATGGGAATAGATACTAAGAGTTATGATGAAGACCCAGAATAAGATTCACAATGTAGACTATGTTTTAAGCTCTATACATTGAAAAGCAGTTTTCCTTTCACTTCTGTTGTTTTCTCCCAATAGGTAGATTCAGGACCGTAGCCTTACCTTTCACAGTAGTAGTTTGCAGTTGTAGCACTGTGTGAGGATGCTTTTGCTCTCTGAACTTATTAAGGGTGGCTGACATGCTCATCTTCTACAAGCAAACATTTTCTAGATTCTTGGTTTCTCAGAAACCCATGAATGAGCCTTGCAATTGACATCGTTAAATTACTGATGACCTGTAGTGTTAATCCTTTCACCTTGCTAAGGCATGCCTGCTCAGCCATAGTAATCAGGCTTTTTTGCTCATCATAATCCCATTAACAAATTGAAAGATAGAACAAGAATTTTTTTAACCAATCCCTCTGACAGGAGGCAGTGCAAAGGGGTTATAATTATGGATTATGTCTTTTATTATACATTGGTGCAAGCACACATTAGCCTAATTAAAAACACAGTGTGAATATTCAACTACATGGAGCTGCAAATGTTTAAGGGCTGTCTGTAACAGCTGAAAATGTATTTTGGTCTATAGCAAATCTCATCAAGTTGTATGGAAAACTGAGTTTAGGAATTGAAGATTGCACACTTTTGTGTTGGCAGATTTCCTGAGACCTCATCTTGTAAAATGCTTGCTAATCTGAGATTCAGAGAGACAAAGCACACCTGGATGAACCGCAGGATTAGAAAGTGAGGCTATGCTGAGGTCAACTGATGTGAAGAAGTCAGATATTTACCTTTATTAAACCTCCCAGTCTGGTTTGGATACCTTTAGAAAAACCCATGAATGAGCAGAAATCTACCTCAGACCTACAGAGAAAATACCCTTCCAACGCCTACTGTCAATTTCAGATATATGTCTTGGAGTCATAGAATTGTAGAGCTAGATTAACATGTACAGGCAATACAATCTGACTCTTCGAAATCAGGCAGAAGATCCAACAGGTGAGGTGACTGGTCTAAAGTCAAGAGCAGACAAGGGGCAGAGCTAGGTTAAGACAGTGACAAATGGTCAGGTTGCTCATTGCATAACTCCAGGAAGTGCCAATCATAAAAACTACAGTGAACAGTCTGCAGAACCCCGTGCAATAGCCCTAGGTGCTCCTAGGGTTCATAGTCTATATCATGGCTCAAACTTTCTTAACAGACCTCCTTTAAGTATTCAATATTTTTTAACTTCTTATTGAGATACTCTTCTATCTCTGACCTAAATTCTTTTTATTGAAATTTAAATTGCATTTTCCTTGTTTTATGGAAGGTTCTTACCATCAGATACAATACTTTTTTAAATGTGCTTTTGTGCTATTGACCTGTACTAGTAAAAAACAAAAACAAAAACGTCTTTCCCATTTCAGATAAGCAGTGATTCCTGGTCCAGAAAATGCACTTTTATGACTTAGCTTTGGTGCACTGATACAAATATGTTCATCAGTGCAACTTACATCTGGACCAAAACTAAATATAAGATTACCAAGCAGTGATCAGTAGAAATATAACCCTGCCATGCAATACTGTGATGAGGAAAACTCAATGAGTGTGATACATGCTGTTATCTGTTTGTGTTGGCAACAAGGCAACAGGGTCTAGGTAACAGGGTGGCATCTAAATAGACTTGTATCTTCCCTAAACATACATAAAGTTCAATCCTGCTATGCCTCTCTATCTTGAGCTGCCATCTTCTTTCACTTGGATAATTTTGATAGACTCCACATTGATCATCTAATTTTACAGTTGCCTACCTTTAACCCATTCCCCATGCAGCAGTCATAAAATATTCTTGAAACACAAATCTTGCTCCATCTTCTTCTCTGTGAACTATTTTAGTAGCTGCCTAACACTGCTAAAACAGAGACCAAACCCATTACCATTACCCCCAAGGTTAGGCCAGCTCTCCTGACCATCTCTTTGCCTGTTCTGCTCTAAATTCCCTTGCCATCTTTCTTTTCCCACTTATACAGTAAGATAATCCCTGTTTTAGCAACTTTGAATCAATACTTTCCTCTTCCTGGAGAGCTTTCTCTCCTGTTTTTGGAAGAATCAGTCCAGCTCTTTATCTTGCAAGCTTCAGCTTAAATGTCATTTCATCGAGGAACTCTTCCTGTTCCTATCTCACAACAGTGTCCCCTGCCTGAGGCAACGCATTGTACCATCTACTTTCTGGGATTTCTTATAATTAATACATTTTTTGTTACTATTAATTTACTATTTGTCTCTTCTATCAGATTAAAATTTCCATGAGGTCCCAGACCTGCTCTTCCTTTTTCATCACCCTCTTCCCAACAGAGCAGACAGTGCCTCCCCATAATACGTAGTAAATGTAGTAAATACTGTGGAATGAGTGAATGAGTGGATGTTGGGTGGCATTGTATATTAGCCATACACATAGGCTTAGAAGTTACTTAAATCAAATCTCTTAGACAGCAGGGGGCTTGAAATCCCCTTTCATCTACTTCAACTAATCTTTCTGCTTCCCCTTTACTTCAGTTTAGTCTTCAGAGCCTGTAATGCAAACACCATTTCATGGTGATTTACACCCCCAGGCTAGTTCCTTTCTTTGGACTCTCATAGCATATTTCATTTCCATTTACAGCATTTTTATGATAATTTTGCATTTAATTGTACAAAAGTTTGATTATTATCTTGCTTGCACTTATACTTAAAGAGAAAAATTAACATGTATTTTGCTTAACAATATGCTAGGTTCTCGGGACAGTCCATACTACATAGTAGGCTCTAAGAAAATGTTTATGAAATAAGTAAAGGGATGAATATTCAGTAAGTTTGTTTTAATGAGATCAAGATGTCCACTATGAAAAGAGTCATTATGACTAAAATAGTGGTTAGGTGTGTGGGAATGTTTATCCATTAACACTAGCTAAGGTAGTCCTGACCTCAGTGGGACAGTTCATTGTTTTATTGAATAAAGGTTCCTTAATGCACTCGTATGTATTTTCTATGTTGATTTAAGGTTTTTCTTATTGTCCCAGGCTCCTCAGGGATCTATGGGGAGGGTCATTCTTTTTGTTCAATCAGAATCCTCATATTGCATTATTCATATGCATTTGTCCCTCAGATCCAAGGCGAGATACAACTCACAGACAAGTATATCCCACAAACATTCTAATAACCTCTATAAGGCCAATAGGCAGAAAGGAAGCTGCCATCAGGTCATATTAATGACTTCATTTACACATGGCCTAAACAAGAAAACTAAGAAAAGCAATCTGGCTTAGATGCTGAGAAAATGCCCCAGGAGATCCTAAAAAACCCTCCCTCAGTATTCTTTTCTCCAGGCTAAATGACCTAATTCTTCTAGGATTTCGTAATAGAGTTTATTCTAGAGTACTACTTTTCCTGGCCACTGTTCCCAGTTGGTGCAATAAGTAGTTTCTTTGAAGCCATGTTTGTTTGTTTTTTTGCCCCTTACCAAAAATTATGGTACATAAACACAAAATCATGGACTCTGAGCTTTAATGATATGTGGAGAATATGTAAGTGCATTTTCCCTCTAATGATGAGGAACCTTGGGCAAGGCCTCCCCAATAGGTACAATGACTATCTTTCAGGCACTCATGAATATGAATATGGTGTCTCAGAAACCTATGTTTTTAAGAAGAAAAAAAACACATATATATATTTGAAATCCACCAGGGTCTCTAGTTTTCTGACCACTGTGGACTTGACAATGGTATTTCTAGTGATACCTGTATCATTCCTTAATGACCAGTTGTCTAAACAGTTATTTAAACAGGTGGTTTCAAAGTTTGTCTGTGATGCTATCAAATAGTAACAACTCTCCTCAGATGCTTATCTACACTCACATATACAGGCTGATAAGTCCTGGGTATTGGAAAAATACATATAGCAAAATTTGGAAATATAATTTTTAAATGAACAGGTTTAAGATTTTCAATTTTAGACATTTTAGCACTCAATAACCAGCCCTTTATATATCAACTACTGTAATCATTGTTTTCATGCAACTATTATTTTATGACTTTTATCATTCTAAGTAGTACTTAATATGAAATTTAAGAATTTTAGGATGCCTTAAGACTAATAGCTCTTCATGTAGTACTGAGCTAGGCCTTCATGGGAATGGGAATGTATGTAGAGATTCTTGAGAGAGAATTTCCAAAGTTAGCCATCCAGGCAGAAATATTGGGTACCCAGACTCACGGTTGTAAGCTAGGGTTCTTCTCACATCCCCAGTTATTTCCCTTCAGTGTCCCATCATAAATAAGACAATTTTTTCATGGGTAATATTAAATAAGTATGATAATTGCATAAACCATTTAATTTTATTTCTTCCACTATTTTAAATATATATTTAAATTCATGACTCCCTGAAATCAGTTGATATAAATGATATTATTGTCCCATAGAAATGATGTAAATTATAATCATAGGATATCATGTAATAATTATAATATGAATGAAAATAAAACATCCCAACTATAGGAAATCACAGAATATCTGGGATACACTAAAACATGTAGAATTTCATGCAAATTGAAGCTACAATGAGATACCACTATGTACTTATTAAAATGGCAAAAGTTACAAAGACTGCTGAGCATACAAAATGTTGTGAAATATGTGGAGGAACTGAAACCCATGCACTGCTGAGAGAAGGTTAAATAATTCAGTCACTTTGGAAATGACTTTGGCAATTTCTTAAGTTAAACATACAGCTGTCACAGGACCCAGCCATTTTACTCCTAGGTATTTTTTGAAAAAAATGAAAAAAGTTTGTGTTTACAAAGATGGGGACATGGATGCTTATAGCATCTTTATTTGTAATAGCCCCAAACTAGAAATAACATAAACCAAAGAGAAAAAAAAAAGAAAGAGTACCTGCTGTATGATTCTATTTATATAAAATTATAGAAACTGAAAAATAATGTCAAATGGCAGAAAGTAAAGTGCTGGCCTGTGAGTGGATGGAGACAAGGTGGGATGCTGCAAAAGAGAGAGATAGAGAACTTGCGGGAGTGATGGAGCTGTCTGTTATTTTGATTGTGACCGTTGTTTCACAGCATATCCACTTTTACAGTTTAGATATTTATTGCTTGTCAAGCATGACTCAGTAAAGCTGGTAAAATAAATGAAAGAATTTTGTAAAATTGAATTATTATTAAACAAAAATATATCAGTTAATTAGTCCAAGAGGTTAGCAAATGAAGCGATAATTTAGTCCTGTTGAGGCAAAAGGAAAATAATAAATAAAAATGAGACTGAAATAAAAGGATTATAAATTTTTGAAAATTAAAGTTGATAAATAAACCAGGAATATATTCTTTATATAAAGGAAAAAATACATAAACTTCCAATGTGCATAACAAAGAAAATGTTAAATACTAAAAACACAAGTTTAAGAATTAACAAAAAGAAAAAGACCATAGCTTTAATAAGCTAGTCATAAAAAAGAAATTTGCCGAACGCTGTAAAAATAATGTCCTAAGGAAATGAAAATAACAAAGCTGACACCAAAAGTGATTTTTAACAATAAAAGCACAAAACTCAACCATGGAGAAAATGTAGAATTTTTTAATAAATTAGAGTGATTTTTTTAAAAAAATGAGGCCTGCTTAGTTTGTTTCACTGATGATGCCTTCCTTTCAAACCTTTACAAAACATGCATTTTCTGTTACATTTATACTAATTATAAACAAATGGCAAAGCAATACTAATTTAAACTATTGGTCAGGATCAAAGACACATTAGTGGAAACATAGTTAAGGTCTCCTATAGGAAGAAACAAATAAGACAAATGCAAAGGCAGAAAGATAAAGGACAAAATACAGTTAAAAGATCAAATAAGTATTTTTACTTTGAGAAAACTATACACTATTATTCCATATTCACTGAATTAATAACTAATAAAAAGATGCACCAGGTTTTGCATTATGACTACAAGGTCACTGAGTGTATTCTCCCCGTGTGTTCTCCTCATGGGGCAGTGAGTTGATTCAACACTGCCAGAGGAACATTTGGCAAAGTGAATCTATTAATGAAAACTATGTACATCTTTTGAATCTTAAATTTCACAATTAGAAATTAATCTTAAAAATATTGCTTAGAAGGGTACATACTTATTCATGGTATCTGAGTGTATATTTGCAAAAGTTTAGCAAAAGACTAAGAACCTTTTAATAGGCATTGGTTAAAATAGTTATAGTGTATTCACATACATTAGTATGCTATGTAGTCATTAAATCATGTTGTAGGTAGGTATTTATTGACATGGAGAGATTTTTTTTAATTACTGAGCAAGAAAAATAAGATTATACAATAGAAATTAGAGTATGTTCACATTTTTAAATAGTAATTGGTATGTGTATGCACAGATTTACATATCTACTTCTCTCTTTAAAATATCTAATAAATTTTAGAGAGACAAAGGGATAGTTGTACTATAGTCTCAAAAAGGTTAACAGCATTATAATATTGATAAGATTGAGGTAAGGTTTTTTATTTTCTTTTTTATACTTTTTAGTTCTTTTTATACTTTTTAGTTTTTTAAAGAAAATAATAGTTTAAAATACTATTGGGAGAAACTTTTATTTTGGGAACCTAAATGGTATATTAATCTCCTACTCTCTGAGTAAACTGGAAAAGTCATCTATAGTTCTGCCGCAGAGGGAAGGGATTCTGACTGTGATTTTGTGCCTCTGGTTAACCTGCCCACTGAGCCAGCAAGCAGAACATCGAGGAACGGGAGCCGCCATGTATGGGGGAGGGACACAGTGCAGGATGTGGGGGAGACAGCTATCTGCTAGTAGGTGCTGATGTGACACTGAAGAATTTCCCAATGCATTTGTGAGAAAATGGGGGAATGAAACTTTAAAAATATTTTCCCCAAACCATGACTTTAGCTGGGTCTGTGAATACATGGTATTTACTGAAATTAAGGTCTCCAAGCTATTATTGATTGTAGCTTATTTTTCCTCCTTTTTAAAAAATCCAATAAACATAAGAGTATGGGACATGTAAGAAGTCAGGATGGCATGAGAAAAAGAGAGTCTACTTGGAAGTCCATTAGGAAAGACATTAAAAGCTACTCGCAGATACAGGTCCCACGGTTAAAAGGTTGTCTTTTTTTGTACCCAATAATCACACACTCTGAACCCAAGCCCTAAGCTGAAATCAGACAAACACAGAATATGATTATGGTGCTCCAGTGAAAAAAAACAGCTATGCAGATAAGCACAAAGTAGAAGGTTCTTCTTTGTTATTCTATCAATATGGAGACATGACCCCCTTTATACCCAATTAGAGAATAATGCAAAATAATGTGTGGTAGGTGTTCAGTGGTACGATTTCGTTAAGATATAAATTCAAAGATATAATAGTACGGAGCACAGAAGACTTCATCCTCAAAGTGAATCTTCCAAAAGGCCTGTGGCCTCATATTTTCAAAAGAATAGCACGACCAGTCACCCAGAGAATGGACTGACCCAGAGTCCAGGGCTTCATTGCTGGCTCCCCACTGCTGGCTTATGCCCCATAGTTCGTCAGTAGCAAGCCAAAGCCCCATGTCTCAGAAAACCTTTACTCATCTTCATTGCCACTGCTATTACTTGAGTTCAGTTGTCTGTGAAGTCTTGCTTGAATTATTGAAGCACTTGCCTAACTGCTATTCCTGCCTCTTGCTTTGTCCTCTTCTAATCAGTCTACCCGCTGTGATCTTTCTAAAATGCACCTTTGAACCTACCAATCTCCTCCCTAAAATACTTCAATGACTCCCCATTTCCAAGAGCATAATATCCAAACCCTTTAGGATGACACACAAATTTCTTTATAATCAATCCTCTCTGCTTGTCCCTCCAGGCTCATCTCTGCTGATCCCCTGACACTCTGTCTCTTCATCCTGAATGATTTGTTATTCCCAGCATGTAGCAAACTCTCATCACCTTGGGTCCCTTCCCACATTGACCCCCGCCCCACCATCAGATATCCTCATGCTCCCTTTATTACCTGGTTAACTTCAATTCATTGTTTATGACTCAGTCTAGTTGCCACCTCTTCCTGGATGTTTTGTCTGACCTCACAGTTCAGGGCTTGATAGTCTTCCATCTCTCCTATAACACCCCTCATGTACCTCGATTTTAGGGTTTGTCTATATAACAATTTACTTGTTTCACCAGGTGCCCTGTCAACACCATGAGGTCAGGAATTAGCTCTTATTCATTGTGGTATCCCAAGGCAGATTTTTGAGCAGCTGATGGTGATTTCCCCAAATATCATTAAATTCAAATCTGAATGAACAAATAAATGAGTACTAAAGAGTGTACTCTGTGAATAAAATCATCAAAATGTGTATGCCATCATGAATGTAGAATTAAATGACTAAGGGAGTATCGAGTGATTCGAAGAAAAATAGACTATGATACAACAGCTTTCTCAAAATTGTCTTTTATTTAATGTTCAAATCACAGAAGTTAGAGTGAGTCATGTATTATTTATATAAATATTTGTGTGTACTTTATATGTGTGTGTGTGTATACACACAGTACTGTACACACATTTTCTCTCCTTATAATTCTCTTAATAACATTTTCTTTTCTCTAGCTTACTTTGTTGTAAGAATACAGTAGGTAATACATTTAACACACAGGATGTGTGTTAACTGACTGTCTGTGTTACCAGTAGAGCTTCCGGTCAACAGCAGGCTAAACTTAGTTAGGTTTGGAGGGAGTCAAAAGCTAGATGTGGGTTTTCTACTACATGCAGGTCAGCGTCCTTAAAGCCCTACATTGTTCAAGAACTAAGTGTATCCACATTTTGTATATACATGTGGAAATATATATACATGTATACACATGCATTTCCCATATTCTTAATGTATAAATTAGAACAAGTTCCCACCAGTGTGCGAACTCCATATACCAATCAGACCTGCAGCTTATGAAATAGTCTTCACTGCTCATTACAAGTTTTTCTATTCAAGTCATTGCAAGATTCTTGAGATCAAAATCTGTTATTATTTTACATTCTATTCTGTGTCAGGCATTGTGTTAAGCCCTCAGTAGTTATATTCATGTGAGGAGATGGACTTGATCTCATGAGTGAAGGGGTAATTTGTTCTTGATAATCAGAAGGGTGGGTTCCAGGAATACAGAGCAGGCCCAAAGCAGCACACCCTGCATTTCATGAATTTAGGGAAGTTTCGCAGAAGACTTCTAGTGCACAAGAGTTGACACCTTATTAATAACGTCTTTCTTGAGAGACTCGTGCAAGCCTGGGCTGTGTTCGGCTCTTTCAAGTCCTCTCTTCTGCTGATGTAGTGAGAAGCAGCAAATTCAAAGTAATGCTAAAAGAGGCCTGGGAGCTCAGCCTCTGGGCAGCCATTTTTAGTGTTTATGAGTGTCTGTAAGTGGCTGGTGACTGGTGGTAGCACCATTGATTCTACTTTTAACAGTTGACTTCCTCACAATCAATGGGATTGACCAAACCAATTGTCAAGTCAGCAGCAACTGGGGGGCAGACCACACTGAGGCACATTAATGTGGCCTGTGGCTCCAGGGGGCCACTACCTCCAACAGAGTCCGAGCCAGGGAAACATGCCCAACCTCTTTTTTCAGTGCCAGCTGACCCCATTACCATAGAAACTTGGTGGAGAAAGACCCAAAAGTAAATTATGCAGCTCTTTAGCACCCTCTGGTGTCCAGTCTTCCAAAAACCCAAAATTCTCCTGGGTTTTTAAAAATGTAGCTGATCATTCCTGCCCAAAGGTTTATACCTCCTTTGTGACATTCGGGAATCCAAAAGGAGACTTTCTTCTAACTGACTTCACCATTCATGTTCGCTAAAGAATACTAGCAACGGGAAAAACCTTTTCTCTAGCATGTAAGGGGAACTAGTGTCACCCAGGTAGTATATTTTTGTGACTTGGTGATAAGAAAATTGCCTGCTGTGAAATCTGAAATCTATTTTTGGTTATACAAAGTAAAATTTTTTAGAAAAATTGTTTGTAATGGACTCCTTAACTATTTGAAGAGCTCCAGTAAGAGGACGGAAGGTGAAGTACCCCAACAAAGAGCTACTAACCAACCTAACATTGATTTTTTTCTTAAGAGTCCTGCTCCCCACCCTTATCTACTGGGAAGTGTCATAAAAGAGAAGTGTTATGAAGTGGTAATCAGATTTGGGTCCTCGGCTTGATTCTTTTTTCAGGTTGAAGTATGACTTTGGATACCTTACAATCTCTATGAACCTGTTTCCTCAACTATAAAATAAGAAGGTGGGTATAGGTCTTCTTTATCATCTTGAGGAAAAATAATGAAAATCTAAGATCCTCTGGGGTTGCTGGGGTTGGGTTTCCATATCACCTGAAGAAGACAGATAGAAACAGAGATTTCATTATCTACTTGTGCATAAGTTTGAATCTCTTCATAATAAAAAAAGTTAAATAACTTGCAGTTGGAATCAATTTCCATGTTCTCCTGAATATCAAATTAATGAGACTCAATGGCAATCCTGAAACATAAGAAGAATGGCGGATTCTCATTTTAGACTCTCTTGTGATTAGATACTTTAAAATAAGCATTGGTAGTTCAATAAACTTTCCCCTTTTTTAGAGTGGCCTTAAGCAATGTATGAAAAGAAGTGAATTAGAGAGAGAGATTTCTGCAGAAAAGCGCCAAATGTTCTTCATATGTTTTTATTATAACAGTGCTCACTTATTAAGATCCTACTAGGTACCAAGAGTTTTAGAGACTTCATTTTATTTAATCCTCCTAACATTCTTGCAAGGTAGAATTTATTATTCTCATTTTGTAGAAAAGGAAACTAAGCCTCAGAGATACAAAGCAATTTGTCCCAGTTAACACACAACCTGTGGAGCTAATATTCAGACCGGGTCTTGTCTGAATCCAAGCCGTTTTTCTTTCCATAGAAGTAACCTCTTTTCATTTAGAGAGCAAAGGAGGGAAGAGAAAAAAAAAAAAAAATCCTGAACCTGTTGTTCTAACAGAGCAGTTCAAAATATCTTTTCGTAACAACAGATGACATTACAAAGTCCCAGAGGGAGGCAGTCCAGGGTCCTTGCCTTGCCTCCCTGGTGGTGAGGGGCTTGCAAGCTCACTGAGACTCAGATTTTCCCTCGAGCCCTTGTCGCTGCTCTGCCTTCCAGTGCGCGAGCCTTTCTCCCCTCCCCTCCCCTCTCGTCCACAGCAAGGCACTATCGACAAGGAAGCGGCTCCACTCAGGTGTTCATCTTTCCACAGGTTTTAGTTGCGCATCCACTGCGAGCCAGGTTCTTCCGGGACAGTAAGATGAAACAGGAGTTGTTTCTTTAAAATTCTTTATGTGTCAGAAGAAATATCCCAGGTGCCTCTAACTGGGAAGTGAGGAAGACCTTGCTGATCCCCCTCTTAGAATACAGAGGAGATCAGCATAGTGACAGAAATTTGTGCTCACGCCCATTGGCTGGCTCTTTAGCCCGGACACCCAAGTAAGCTCTTTGTTCCCAGACTCCCAGGAAGTGAGCCTCAGGTAGACGAAGAGTTGGAATGGTCTCCACATCTTATAGAGCATTAAGGGAATTCTGTTGCCAAAAGGGCTTGTAATCACAGTTCAGTCCTTGATGCATTACTGAGAAGCCTAAACACCTGCTTTGGTTTCAAATTGTCTCTCTACTCTACCTTTTGAAGCAGCACACCTCACTCTAACTCATCTAAGAGATCTGAGTAGCAGGATTGATGTTCTAAAGCCAAAGAGGGCCTCCTCTGTATATTATATAACCTCTGTGGCTTTGCCTGGTAAGAAGAGAATTAAACAGATGTCTGTTGCCTAATATTGCTCTTTCCATTAGCATACATTTTCCTTTCCGGATTTTGAAAAGATTTGTCCCATCAATCCTGTAAAGTAGGAGTTCAAAGGCATTCACCACAGTTTCCTCCAGCCAGGGCTGTTATGTGCCTTACTGGGCATTTGGAAAAGAAACCAGTTTGTCATCAAGATCACTGATAACTGTGGGAGGAGGCAAAAGTGGCTGGACCTGGAAAGAAAGAGACACTCTCCCTGGGCAATGGGTTGGAAATTCTTGGCACTGCGGGGCTTCAGCATTTTTAGAGTTGAAAATCCTCTCATGATTTACAGACCTAGAAATTAGAGACTATAGGGAAGAAAAAAAAAAAGGCAGTGTGGCAGGGCAAACACAGTTAGGAAGTTTAGACTGGAACGCACAAGTACAAGTGCAAGGACAGCCTCCCGCTGCAAAGCTCCAGAGACATTGAGAATTCAAGCTTTCTGAAAAGCAAACACCGTTATCGTATTTAACTCTTTTCCATTGCATTTTTTCTTATCTCATACTAAGTCCTCCTTTTCCCTTCTAGTTCTTTATTTCAGGATCGTTGGATTCTACTGCGTTTGAGGGGGAAAAAAGGAACTATAAACCTAAATTATGGCCAATCACATTGTACTCACAGCTCAACTACTGGACAAATTGCAGCTCATGAAATTTGCTATGGGTCAGGAGACTGAGTAATTTTATTTTAATCAGTCTTATTTGAGCTGGAATGCCATTGCCTCAAATCCTCTGAATAGGATTGCAGGGGGGATAGAGACTGGTCTTTTTTCCTCTCTTCTCACTTTTTTTTTTTTTCCTTTTTCGTAGTAAAGTATTTCAGGTCTCTGGGAGATAATGAGAAATAAAAGTTGAGATGGTCAAATTTTATTTTAGTTCTGAATGAAAGCACATCTGGAGCTTATGTTCGCTTCAGCCTTTCTTACAATGCAGGATTAAGCTGTCCGAATCAGGTCCCCAGCGCTCGTTTACACGGAGATGTCCCAGGTGGACCAGGGCCCCTAGAACCACAAATGCTCCACTGATCTGCAGGCCATGCCTTCTGTTCGGATTTCTGGAACATTATTCCATGTCACAGGAGGCCTCTCAGGCTGCTGCAAAGTCAGGTGGACCCACATCTCCACAACACAGCTGCCTCCTCAGCAAGGGGGAGCAAATAGGCCTTTCAGAGTCACCGGAGTGCGGGACAGAGACAGCGTTAACGCTTCTCGGCAAAACCCGGGATTTGTAATGTGATCTTTGCCTTGGCTTACATCACAGAACCAGACCTCAAGGGAGGGGCAGTCAAATGGCCATGGCGTTAGGTCGAGATGTCACTCACCCTTTCCTCTAAATCTGAAGCCCAGTTTTGTGGAAGGATCTGCACAATGATGGAATGTGTGAACAGGGACAGCTTGCTTTCCAAGGAGGAGAATTTAGCAACAGCCTCACCTGCCATTACACATCAGCTCACAACCCGTGAGTCCTGCACAAGCTAGTTTTGCAGAACCATTGTCTTTCAGTATTCAGGTCTACCCCAGAGGCATGAAAGGGTTTCTCGTGTGAGTGACTAAAGGTCTGGAGCAGCCTATACCACTGTTCCTCTTGGTAATGCTCTTTCTTCCTCATAGTTTTCATCTCAAGTTTCTTCACTTTCTTTTTTAGGCCAAAGGAACTGATAACACTGGTCAAATAATTTAAGAGAGCACAGTAACTCTGGCAAATCAACAAATGAAGAAACACATAAACAACCAGTTTGATATTTCAGGAAACTTATCTATTTGCATGTGTGTTGAGTTAATGAAGAATTATTAGCTTCTTTTTTCAGGCCAATACAAAGGATAGAAAAATATGAAGATGTTATTAATGATCCCAAGTAGTTGAAACTTCAAGTAGCCAATTGCCTGAGGTGGTGTGAGACAGATCAGGAATAGCTCTGCATTTCTACTAGGTTGAGGCAGACAGTGACAACAAATCGAGCTGGAGAGAGTCCATTCTATTGCAAGATGATAACAGACAACCTAATCCAATAATATAATCCCTTTGATAATACTAATAGCTAGCACTTATTTAGTGCTTACTATGTACCAGGAACTGTGTTAAGTGCTTTACATATGTTACCACATTTAATTCTCACAACAGTGCTATGCCGTTGTCATTGATGTTGCCATTCCCACCTTATACAAAAGAAACTGAGTCACAGGGTGTTTGTAACATAGCCCAGGTCAGCCGGCTCATGAGAAACAGAATCAATATTCCAATTCAGGCAGTCGAACTCTAATGCATGTGATGCCAACTAATGCACTATTCTGCTTTCAGTGCAGAGAACCCAGCATGAAATAATGGTAAAGCAAAGTAAGAAAGAATTGGGAAATTATTTGTAGACACTTGCATGAGCCAAGTCTTTCAAGCAGCTACCAAGTTCTCAGTAAGAGCTTCAATTTCTAAGAGAGACTGGCAAAAGTAAGGCAGGGTGCTGTCCCCAGAGGTAACTTGGGCAGGACTCAGCAAATCACATACTACAGTTACTGCTGGTAACTTTGTACTCCTCAAGAATGAAGTAGAATTGCAGTTTTTAGAACGAGGGCACCTGGATGAAGCTACATGTGTGGAAAGTCAGTCTTATTGCTGAGTCAAAACTTGTGCTGCATAAAGTACCTCAGTCTACCTACACGTGCCTTTGGCCAAGGTGAATGTAATCTACTAGGGAATACTGATTCATGGTTACTTGTGGTCTGATTCTCCAAACACCTTCACTAGAGAACCTGAGATTCAAACACAGGTTCCTAGACCTTGATTGAATTAGAATCATTGAGGAGGAGTTCAGGAAACTTTATAATAAATCCTCTACAACTTCCGTATGGTTACTGAAGTTCGAGAACCACTGAGCTCAATTTCAGGGAGGAGTCAAAAGACACTGGCAAGGGGATGCAATGTCTGCGAAGCGAGCATCTAAACACCAGGTATGAGGACGTGGGCTGGAATAGGTAGTCCAATGGGCAACATGCTTGCAGTTGTCATATATGTTCTTAAAAGTAATTCAAATTTACTTATTTATTATTTTTGCCCTTTGGGGGTTTATAGCTTTTAAAAATAATTTGAACAGCAAATAAATTTTTAAATAAAAATATAACACTGGCTTAGATCATTAGTCTTGGGTTCCATTTCTAAGAAGCATTAAAACATGATTAACTTTCTTGACATGAATCTAAGAAAATAAACTTCCTTCCTTACTTTATAGGAGCTCAACATGTGAATTTGTCTAAATCCTCAAAGGTAAAGTCCAAATATTTACTTCTTAATGAGTGAATTAGAATAGCCATCTCTACATTAAACCTACCTGTTTTTAAGCTTAATTGGGACTCCCCTGAAACTAATAATGGTGTTTCTAATAAGCTCTCATAATTTTCACTTAATGCTTTTGCCCCTTTATCTAAAGCCTCTTATAATAAAGAGAAAAGAAGAGATAAACAAACAAGGAAAAAAATCTGCTTATCTAAGAACCATTTCTCTTTATTCATTTACTTTTTAACAGGGAACACATATAGTTTGTGTTAAAAAAAAAGTTGTTTAAAAAATGTTTTTTCAGTTTTTTTTAAGAAATTGATTTTATCACAAAGCAAGTAATTATCACAAGCATTTAACAGTAGCTTAAATGATTTTTCTACATCATTGTGAACTCCCAAAGGGTACATTTGTTTGCTGTAGTCTGAGCTAGACATTGCAAAATGTATGATCCTCAATTTGTATTTCCCTTAGCATTCCCAAACTCAGCCTTCCCTCTAAAACTTTACTCACTGTTCTGACGCATTTTGTTGACTGAAAACATTTTCTACATAAACTTCATGGCGCTAGTGTTACGTTTCTGCAGTGAATGCATTTTTCACGATTAAAAGTCACAGCTTGCTTTTTGTCTGGGGATCATAGTTCTAGGAGAACAGTCATTCTGAGTTATGAGTTCCTAAGTCACAAACAGTTTTAAACTTTGATTCATTCCAAAATACATAAGTTTAGCAACAGAATTTTGGACAAAGAATTCACCTTGCAATTATATTTTCACACAACTTTTGTACACAAGTGACACATTCCAGATATACCTGTTTTAGCCACAGCATCAGTAGGGAATAGATGGCATATTCAGATTATGGTAATTCCAGGAGGATCTAACACAGAGGTGTCGGCTGCCTCAGAGGAAGCGCAAATAGTACAGGCACCCCGATTGGCACTTGAGAACTGTCACCATCCCTAGGCCTGAAGCACAAGGGGAGGAAGAAGTTACCAGGGTCCAGAAGCACACTGCTGTATTAAGCAAACCATCAAAGCAGCGGTCTCCTGTTGAGAAACACAGATATCCCAAGGAGACCTGATTATGAAGGAGTTAGGGTAATAAATACCTCCCTTCTTTTCACTCCTCTTTCCTCTCATCTCCTCCAGAGGCTTTTATCAGTTAAACCCCAGTAGAAACCAGAGGACATGGGAGCTCCTTAATGTGGTCCATCACAGATCAGCCTTGCAGGACTGAGAGAAAGATGGAGAAGGTGGAGAGAGGTTACAGAGGCAAATGGAAGATTTCTGGCGTAGCTTGCATGACATACTGGCTTCAATACCTACTCTGGCATTTAGCATGGGAGTTACCTTAGGCAAATAACCTGGGCTTACTAAGCCCTAGTCTCCTCCTCTGCAGTATGAAGACTCTAATTACTCCTTTGCAGGGGTTAAATGAGAGAATATGTGCATATCACCAAACCCAGTGCCTAGAGTAAAGGAAGAATGAGAAGATGAGTTTCTTCCTCTGTGACCCCTTTCCAAGTGGCAATTGGTTTCATATAACTAGTCTTACTTTCTCCCTGGTTTCTCCTCTGACAGACATCAAATATAGACAAAGGGAATGTCTTACTTTCTGAGAAAATATGAAGGTGCTTGTTCAATAATTAAACCCACACCTTTAGCTTCTTTATATCAACACTAAACCAAACAAATAAACCGGCTATGGAGTAGAAATTTTCTGATAATACCTTTCAAAGAATTGCATCCAATCAGACACAAATTGATAAATCTGGATTTTTAAAAATACATATTTTCTATAGTAATTGATAAGAAATATTTCTCAGAAGTTTCTGCTTTGTGGTCAACTGATATCAAGTCTTTTAAAATATATTATCTTTGGTTACCTGAATAGCAAAAGTGAATATGTATTTATTTGCTTCTCTTCATAGATGAGGAAACTGGGACTCACAGAGGTTATAGGACCATAAATAACAAAACCAGGGTTCTGTCAACAAGCATAAAGTATGGAATATTATTTTACCCAAATTCTGATTAAAAAGCTGCTATGAGCCAGACGCTGTGCTAAACACAGAGGTTTAAAAAATGTAATGTGTAAGCCATCATCATCTTTTTCTTAGGTGACTGTTAAGAATAATAATGGTTTCAGACTAAACAATGATCTAATTTTACTTGAATCTATATTCTTCTTGACTTATTCAATATTTATATGTGATTGATGTACCCAAGGATCCACATTTTTTTAGGTGTTTTTCTTGGTTGGCAGCATAAGTATAAGAGGGTAGGTAACTAACCTCCCTATCGAGGTAACATAACCAACCTAACTCTTTCACCAACCCCAAACTGACAAACGAGAAATCCCAGAACAATAACAATTACATGTAGATTTAATTCACTCACACATGGATATTTCTTCTTCTACCTCCTTCTTCTATTTTTCTATTTCTTTCTTCAATATTTTCCTCTAAAAACACTTATAAAACAGTGCCTAGTCTTTTGTAGGCTGAAAAATCCAACCAAAGTCGAAAATCAAAATTGCATCTATGAGAAATTTCCAATATATAGGGAAACCAGGCAATCAATTCAACGAGTCATAAAATATAATTGATCTGAGATGTTTAAGCACAGGACTCTGTGGTAGCATAAATAGGGTGAGTTACTGCAAAAGGCTGTGTTCAAGTGTATTTGGAAATTGAGCAGGAGAGTTCCAGGGGGAGTTCATGCAGATAGAGCAGAAAAAATCCAAGGGCTCTCTGAGTAGTTAGCAATGACTGATGCCTATTAATGAGTGGTAGGAAGATAGAGGGTGAAAAGGTAAACACTAGCAAAATACTCAACAGCCTTATTTGTCGTTGAACAAAATGTAAAATTCCAGGGCCTTCTACAACATGAATATCAGGTTAACTAATATTAGGTTTACTAACGAAGATGCTGAATTGTGAGGTGTTCAGAGAAACACACATAATGCAGGAGGACTGTATCTTTGAAGGATAGTTTAGATTTATTTTAGATATGCAAAGGAGTGCTTTACAAAATTGGGACATCTGCTCTGGCATGGGTACCGCCAACAGAACAGGGGTATAACCAATCAGAACAACGGATAGCAGTAAGTACACACTGAAAATCAATACTGGCTGTACAGGAAGGAAAAATGCTGCTGAGGACTTGGGAACACTTTTCAAACCCTCTTGCCAGAATAGTTCTTAGCATTGTGAGTAAACAAGAGGGAAAGAGAAAAAAAATCAAACCCGTATTATTGGTATCCATGTCTTCATCAATCTTCTAACTGAATTGATCACACAGCCTCCACTACAAGAGACCATTTCCTAAAGCACCAAGTTTCAAAACTAATATTAGTTAGTTAATGAATCCTCTAAAGTCCTCAGTCAGTCATTAGTGCAGCATGCAAGTCTCCTCTAATCACGGGATCATTTGAACCTACCCCCCACGTGCTCCCATTAGATGAGCCCTCTGGTCAGATCAAACATGGCCTGTACACCTTTAGTATTCCCTTGAGAAAACTTGGCTTAGCAGAAAGAACGTGAGCTTTGGTTCAGCGTAGTTCAATGTGAATCGTATTTCTAACTTTGTGACCTTAGGCTAGTTCATTAACTTTGCTGAATTCATTTCCTCATTTAGAAAATAAAATGAAAAATATCCACCTTTCAGAGCTGTTGTGAACATTAAAGATCATTTTATAAAATGTCAAGAATGTGCCTCTCACATAATAGCGTCTCAATAAATGGTGGCTGTTATTGTAATTCCTTTCTCCAGGTTCCTATTTGGCAGTTCCCAAGCATTTCTGCACTCCCCAAGGTGCTGTCCCAGTTCCTGCTCTATGTTCAGTTGATGTCAATTAATTCCTTCTAAATTGTTACCTGGTGGGGAATCAAGGGCCCTGGCTCTGACTCTGCCATTGGCTCACTTAATAACCTTGAACAAGTCACCTACATTTTCTGGGCTCTGCTTACATAGCTGTAAAGTGAGGGTTTGAGTAGATGATTTCTAATGATGCCTCCAGTCCTATGGTTATATAATTCCATGCCATTAGTTGGCCAGGAAAGCAGCTCTTTCTCATGTCTTCTGAGTTCCTTGAGCTCTCTAACAATTTCTTGTACTTCATTGTATACTGCGAGTCTCCTGAACATACAGATCTGATTAATTGATTACTTTGGTGATAATCATGGTAATCAGTGTATCAAACCTGGGCTTTTCCTAAGGTTATGCTGATAACAGACAAGGAATGAAAATGACCTCATATATATGACCTTAGGATTTGATTTTGATCTTTCCATATTGGTTCAAAAAAACTGTCAAAGCCATTGGGGGACATTTGGATATAACCAAAGAAATAATAGGAAGAAAGTTAGTGTGTCTTTCTGATAAAATTTTAAGGTCCTTTCCTTTTGACCTCAATTTTTTTTTTATAGACAGAAATAAAAACAAAACAAAACAAAACAAAAAAAGAGAAGGACCTGAAAAGTCGCTGCCAAACTGCTGCCAAAAACATGTCTTTTAGAAATTGGTTACCCATTTGGTATCTAATAATAATACCATTTTGGCAAGAACCCCATGTAGGTAGCTATTTAACCACTGGTAGCATAAATAAAAGCAATCATGCCTGTCAACTGAATTAGGGGAAAAAAAGGATAGTTATCTCCAACGTCAAGATGGTTGACAATCAAGTAGACCACACAATCTGAAATAAAGGCAATGAACTGAATAGAGCTACTCCTAATAATACCTTTCCTCATTAGTCAAATTTAGCTCCAGGCCACGCTCAACTGCCCAGAGCCTGTAAAGCCTGGACCAATTTGTTCCATGGAACTCAATAAATCAGTCACCTCTATTGAGTCATTTTTGTGCCCAACTCACCAAAAACTACATCATTTTCTATCTGTTTTAAATACACTAATTGTTTCTAGCAAAATCTTGCTTTTAATTTAAAATTAATTAAAGTTTTAAATTTTGTTTATAAATGGGAATCAAAACTCTATTTTGAGTTAATTTATTACATAGAGGAGATTTTCCCAAAGGTTTATTTCTATCATTATCTTCTTCTTCACCATTATCTTGAGAATCCAGATGAATGATTAATATGTAATTCGATAATAAGTATTTATTTTAAAATATTTATTATTTATGTTTGAAATATAAAATTCAGATAAATACTTTTGAATGAATGAATATGCTAGAGAATGAGCTAAACTCTGGTTGTAAGGTAAGGAACAGAACCTGCAAAGTCCCTTCTTTAATGAACATTTTGGTCCAATAAGAAAATAAAAAACTAAAGAAGCACATAAAGTAAATTATTACAAAAGAGTTGCTATGAAGCAAACAAAGGGGATGCTAAAGAGTAGACTAGCCCCTTGGCAATGTGGAGCACTGTCTTAGTTACAGGTTACCCCGTAAGACCTCATCAGTAAGATGACATTTAAACTGAGGCCTTATGTCTGAAAGGTGGCCAGTCTTGTAGCAGCCCTAAGAAGAGAGCATTACTGATTCATCTGGGGAGACCTTCTGCCAAGAGTGAGTATTACCGAAAGGTATCATTCTAGATCCCCAATCTCAGAAATTTCACCATTTAAGTAGGGAGATGGGGAATGTACAAAAAAAAATAAATATCAACTCTGGGAAAGTTATTGAATATTTCATCCAATTGGACCTGAGAGGTGAGGAGAGCAGGGGTGGAAGGGGGGCGGGGGCGGGGGCGGGGAGAGAGACCAGCGTGCATTGGAACGCAGAGCAGTGACAATGACCTGAGGGAAAATCTGAGTCTCAGGAAGAAGGGGGAATCAGTTCTCAGAAGATGATGTTTTAATTAGAGTTCTGATTATGATTTAGAACAGGATGTGTGTATTAGCTCTACCTATAACATCCCTCCTCTGTTCCAACTTTAGAACCAGGAAAGAAGTGTTTGTGTGTTTGTTTATTATTTAATTGCTTTGCTTATATTGAGTAAATTCAGTGTCTAGTAGAACGCCCTGTTTATGGTGGTCAGTCAGCAAATGTTCCCATTTGCTTACTCAAAAGAGGTTAAGACAGAGGCCCAGGCTCCAGCCTCCTTTATTCGTTGCAATTAATAAAATAAGCTGTGTTAAGAGGTAAGTTCACCCCAGGCCAGGATTCCAAGGCATCCCAGAACTATCTCATAGAGATTTGATTGGGATGGCTGGGGGAGCAAATGACCGGAGATGAGTTGATGGGTCAAGGCACTTTACTTTATTGAACACTCCATATATAAATAATAAAATTCAGGAGATGTCAGTTGTGGTCACAGAATGAGAGAACTCAGGGAGACTGGCACTGTAGTACTGAAACCAAATATAGATTGGATGAAAAATGTATCACCAGCTGTGTTGGAAGAGACATCCTAGATATTCTAACTCTTTTTCCTTAGAAGTTCAGGCCCAGAACAAGAGGGACAGTATTTTTCTGTCCTGATTTATAACTCTACACAAGATTCCTTAAATATTTGAGGAAGGATGTGGCCAACCCTGCACTTCAAAGTCCTGGAGCTCACAGGTGGTCTCGGATGGTCTCACAATGGAAAGTAGATCCTGAGAGCAATTGTTTGACTGTAAAACATTTCAGGGTGTATATATATATATATATATATATATATATTTAATCTATATATATTTTCAAATGCAATTAGAATGTAGTCACATTGCCACTACTCTATTTCTGAACAGTGAGCCGTATGATTTAGGACCACAGAAAGGTGGCTGATGGGTGGTCAAGATTCATTTCATTGTGTTGGCATTGGATAGCAAAACTATCCCCTAACACCCACACATCTCCTCAGGCTGCCTTTAAGCTCCCCTTCCTTCTCATGAATCTGTTTTTGTCTTTATTTTAGGTACTATGTCTGGTTACGAGTATAATGAGATAAGGCAGATTCCTTTTATTAAATATAAAGCCAATAATTTCAACTTTAGTAAACACCTCTCGATGATAGCACCTATAATTTGTTGAACAACGCTGGACATTGCTTTATAATTGTAGACACCTGTGCAGTGATTTGGTGAGCATCAGGATGATCTCTCTGACCAACAGTTCCCTCTCTCCATAGCACCAGAGGCTGATTTTGCCATCCGTTATTTATTTCAATGAAGGTATCTCAGTCTCTAGCAATTTATTATGTAGATATAAACATCTCACTGAAATCTAAGATTCTAAGGCACCGTTAGCTAGTCACCTTTTTCAGGTTATTATTTCATAAGATCTTATATAGCATAACTAAAGAGCTGAAACGTTGGATCGGAAGGGGAGAGCTAAGTCATTGGATTGGTCTGCAGCCAGACTAGGATGTTAAGGAAGAAATATACTGACCAGCACTCAGAGTTTAGGTGGGATGCATGGAGGTGATGAGAACAAAGGGAGGCGGGGGAAGACAAACACTAATCTCCAAACTTGCATGAGCTTGTACCACTCCATCAGTCCTTGTTCCCAGCATTCCGTGCCTCCTTCCCAACATGAGTGGGTCTTAGGCTTTCTTTTCATTGGCCAGAATCTCTGGGGTCTTGCTCTTTCTTCCCTTCCTTCAGTTTGCGTGTATAGCCATTCTTAAGTCGATGTTCAGGAAGCACTCATCAATATAAAAGATATTTCAAAATAAATGTGAGGTAATTCAAAACATAAAATCTCTAAAAATATACCGTTATTCTGTATGGTATTTTGCCTTAGACTATGAAACAGTCTATATGGATAAGAATAAAATATGCAAATTTATGCAATCTTTATTCAATTGATCGCACAGACCTAAGCAACATTTATACCTGCATGTGGGCACTCAACAAGAGTTGAGACAGTGTGTGGATTTTGTCCTCCAGCATACTTTTCTACCCCAATTTTGAAATAATAGGTCAATTCTGCTATTCCATGTCATGAGAGAGAGGCCACATGCAAATTTTCTCTTGTACTGCTGAACTTTTCCAGAAATGGGCAGTTTGCTTAACCACCTGAGAAAGAAGCATGAGCCAGATGCAGACACATGCCAGCAAGAACCCAGGAACACCATTGCTGGCTGCTGAAATTCACAAATCTGCAAAGGAAAGCAATGTGAGTCCATCCAGCTGTGCTGACAACAATGTTCACGAAATTTCCTTTCTACAGTGGTTTTGCTGAGGTCAGGTGATTACCTCACTAGGCCCGGCTTGTGAAATTGCAGTGGTCAGGAAAATGTGGGGTGGCTATAAGCTCATCAGCTGGGTAACTGGGAAAACCAGTTTCAGAAAGCTGTCAGTTGAGAGATGTTTTCAACATATCAGCGGTATGATGTCCAGATAGCAGATTGCATAACAACTAGTGCAGCAAATGGATTGATTTTTCTCCCCTCAGAGGAAAATCTTTGACACAAGGAGGTGATACAGAGCTTGAGCAGACTTTCTCTGTGCAGGTCCTGCTGCACTTACCACATTGAGTGCCAAGCAGGAGGCAGAACCCTAAGTGCCAGGCACTCTCATTTTTAACTGGAAATGAAAGACTAGCCCCAAAGTGTAAGAACATATTTCCCAACAAATATTCCTTTAGAGAAGGCAATAACCTAGTATCTTTCAGAAGCTATGCAATTTTGAACTCCTTAAATTTAAGTACTTGTTACATATCTTTGTAATGAACGTTTAGCTTGAAAATTGTTTTTTGTCTCTTAATTTTCTAATTTTACTTTATCTTGCCCTTTCCAGATGATAACTTAATAACATCAAATCTTTGACAATGACATCTTTAATTCCTTTTAAAGCTATTTTTCACTGTGTAGTTTCTGTTTCTGTTTTTTTTTTTTATACAAGTTATGGTGCGGCGGAGTTGATAGAATTCTAAGAAATTAATTAATAAAATTAATCAAACTGCCAGATGCTTAAATATAAAGCACTGTAAATTATATATTGTTTTTGACAGGCACCAAAATAGAGTGTAATGATCAAATGGGAAATGTTATTTTCTTTCCTCACCTTGTTTTCTGGTTTTTGATTTTTTAGCATCTAATTTTGGATTTACTTAGTCCAGGAATAAATTATTGGATTCAATTATGCAAATAGTTACTTTCAGCCAAAAAGACTATATGGTGGTAAAATGCCAGCTGTATGTCTGTTGGTTGAGTTGATGAAAACTGAGTCAGCAATGTTCTTCAAAGACACATAAAATCATGTATTTTAGAACTATACATAATTTCAAGATTTCATCACGTTCAAAGTGCTGCTTTCAGGAAGTTAAAATACTATTTCTATTTTATTATACCTGAAGTTCAGAATGGATGCTTAGGTTAGCACCCTGAGGTCATAAAATTATTCTGGAGCGATCTAGATTTTAGGCTTCGACTTCACAATACAACATATTTTTGGTATGCCAGTATAACAAATAGGCGTGATATATTTTACCATTCTCTTTACCCATGTGCTAGGTGGACATTATTAATCAATGATGACCTGCTTTTCTACTATGTATGGAAGCAGCATCAGAAAATGTTACATCTCATCAAAATAGTTAAGCAATCCTCTTGGCATATGAGATTAATCCTATTGCCTTTGTGCTGGACCATTCTCCCTTTCAGAACAGTCTTGGGGGGCTCAAATTCAAGCCTTCCAGTAAGAAATAGCTTCTAACTAACTTTTTTTAAGAGCAATTTGGGCTCATTAGTTGTAATAAATGTGCCACACTGAATGCAAGACCTTAATAATGGGGCAAACTGTATATGTGAATGAAGGCGGAAAAGGGGAATATGGGAACTCTTGGTACTTTTTTCTCAATATTTCTATAAACATAAAACTGCTCTAAAAATAGTCAATTTTTTTAAGTCAGTAGATTGTCTGACCTAATCCCGTTGCTGATCCAAATGGATCATCACATGGTACATTGTTGCATGGCTATTACTGGGGGCCAGAAAGGCCACTGTGATGGACAAGTCAACCGCAATTCTCATTATCTAATGAGTGTATTGCGAGAATGTGTTTGGAACAGGAAACCTAAATGTACCTCCTTCGAGTTAAATCATCTTTGATGTGTCATGGTATAAGTAATATTTTTCTTGATAATGGGATAATTACTAAAGGCATAACAGTTGTTGGTATAATACATTTTTTCTTTCCTTTCTGTTTTCCTAAAATTAGTAGGCTCAACCTGTGGATTTTGGAAGGCAATATACTTCAAGTACATGTACTATGATTCAAGGGTAGATAGGTCCCATAAGAAAAGTTTAAGAAAGTGATATTGTTTAGTGTGGCAAAGAGGAGACTAAAGGGTGCTCTGAGAATTGTGTTTGAAATATGGATATTTATTAAATGAAAGACAAGAACCAGCTGTTCTTCATCTCTAGTGAGGAAAGAATAAGGAAATGGACTCAATAGAAGATTTGGATTCAGGTCTAATAGTTCTTTCCTAGTTCACCCCACTCCTTTTCTGAACATTACTTTATCCTTCTTTTACTGGAGACTTGCGTCTCAGCATACAGTATACAATTCTACATATATTAATATTTCTACTTTATAATTCTTCCCAAGATATTTTAGTTTTTATCTATTAAGGAACATATTGAGTACCTGCCATAAGCTAAACGTAGTGTAAAGGATTTATTTCCAGCTCTTCAGTAAGTAACCCAATGGCATAAACCATTGTCCTAAGAAAGAGGTTAATAAATGCTTATAGTCTATTTGGTACCCTAAAACTTCATGATACAAAAACAAACCTAAACTTACTCAGATTCTCCCAGTGAGCTAAACACCAACAAACATCTCTAGTAATCACACCACCAACCCATCACATGCCCCACAGAGAGCACTTGCTCATTTCCTGAGTCCTGCACTATCACCACATTTATCAACCATGCACCATCTTCTAAGGCAAAGTAATTCCACAGCACAGAAGAGAAACCTGGAATATCCTTTCACTCTTTGTGGAATATTAATTACATCCAAATCATATCATTCAGTAAATATACAGCAAGTCTGTTATGTATAATATAATGATAAAATATAAAATATATTAAATATAGACACAAAAAGACCTGGTGGTCTTTTCTCTATATAAAGTTCTCTTTAAGAACTTACCCTTTAGAGGAGAGGGAAGAAAACTCAGGTGCGAATATTCCAGTCTGAGAAAGAGGCTGAGTAGACAATGAAGGTTTTCTGAAAATATAAGTCATTGAAAACAAAGGCAGCATCACTGATTATATAACACTGGGACCAAAGGTGAGGAAATAAGGCCTTCAGTAAGGAGAAGTTCACATTGCTTCTTCCGAAGGCAAGTCAGGAACTAGACAGGAGATTTGGTAATCCCACTTTTAGGAATTAAATCCCATTGCACAAGCCCATTCAACACAACCAGCAAGAAGAAAAAAGAGCGGGCATGATAAAAGAGCTTTAGAAATTAGGATAAGCTTGTCCTGTGTATTTCTTATTTTTATTTCCCTAAGTCTGCCTTCCTATCACCTGTAAAACCTCTAATGTGAAAATGGTTGGTGTACTTGAATAAACAAGCCACAAGAAAGCAGAACCTGAGGAAAATGTGTCTGCTGCCAATATCAGGCCCAGGAGAAAAGAAAACCATGGGAGAGAGAAGGGATTAGTGTAGAAGCCTGGAAAGAAGAAAAGTTGCCTAAGTGCTGTGGTCTTTCATGAATAGAGAATGTCAGAGGCTAAGAAACTCTTGGCTCTGGGTTGAGAAGTGGAAAGCCTCCTATGGAGCCCCCAGAGGGGCATAGGAAAATACAGGAAGCTCTAAAATTGGGGCTGAGTTACTTTAAATGTAAACAAAACACTATATCACAAGAACAAGTGGGGGAATCTTGGAAGACTCCTTGTAAGGAGTAGCTTTTGACCAAATATAGAGAAGAAAGTTTAGCAAATAGATTTAGGGAATGGACAATTTTTGAAAAATTCTGAAGTGTTTTTCCTTTTCCAGAAGTATCAGTTAAGGCTTTGTGTAGGAGGAGATCAGACTCAAATGTTAGCTTTAAAAAATGTCAGCCTCATAATTGCCCTCTAGCCCTCACTAAAAAATCTTTGAAAAAATTAAGAGTAAAGAACTGATGGAAATGGTGGTGTGTCATTTTTATGGGAGATAAATTATACAATAACATCTATATGTGTTATTACTTGAAAATAGCCCAGTCCTGAAGCTGGGAAAGGTAAGTGGTAGTAGGTAAGTAGATTTTTTTTTAAGATTCCAGAGTAATATAATATAAGAAGTTCGTCTTATTATTAAGCCTTATCTGTAGTCAACCTGTGATAGCACAGGCAGGGATGTCCCATATGAGAAGTCCCATCATCAGACAACCAATAGGAATAGGTGGTAGGTACTGTCAAACAACTTAATCATTTTTAAAATGAATCTATTTTTTCCATGGCACTGAACTATCTAATTAAAAACTAGTTGATTTCTTTACTACTTTGCTTTTTCTCTTTATCACTTCAGAGCATTAAAAGAAGATATTTAACTAATTGTTAAGTATATGGAATTGAACACTAAGTACTTTTTAATTTAATTCTTATCCAGAAAGTTTAAACATACACACACACACACATTATGCATTTGAAGTCACTAAATAAAGAACTGAAGTAACTTTTACTTCATGTCGGATTTAGAACCATCTTTTCCCAAAATATTGTAGAAATTGTGGACAATATATTTATCACTCTTTTGACATGAGCAGAGATTTTAGAAACTCTAAATCTTGTTCGAAGTCTCCACCTTGGTCAAAGCATTTGATTTAGACTCAATCTACATGTCTCCTGAAAGAATAGTCATATTAATTAAGTCAAGTTTATTTTATCTCTACAGGCTGACATTTGATAGATTAACCTTTGTTAAACTCAACCTCCATCAAAGTCTCTTTTTTTTTTTTTCATGACTGGTTTTAGGATGTGAGTCAGTAGCTGAGTTCAAGTGCATTCCAGGTTCCTCTTCCAGGTCCCCCAGGGTCTTTGAGCAGGATCTTGTTAGCACCTGAAAAGTTTGGCACACACTAAGGCAATTAGCTTCCCTTAGCACCTAAATTTACCTCCACCCCATGCAAACTTGCAGCTGTTCTCTTGCATTTGTTACTCAAATGATCTCACTGATAAACACTGAATCATGAGGATGAGGCAACAAAACTTTATTGGCCTCCTGGGGATCTGGTCCTATCCTCTTAAAATATTCTTGTCACTACTTTTACTTGGGGAGTCATTTTCCACATTTAGCATTGGGGACTTGGAGTGTTCGCAATAATACCTTTCCACATAATAATAGTGAAAAGCAAATGAAGCCCTTTAAACTGATTAGTTCTAAGTGTTAGATTTTTCATTGATTAACTGTTTTTTAGCTGGTGATTAGCAAGTATTTATTTCATCAAAGTACTTATTTATTTAATAGCTAATGTATTAAACATAACACAATTAAAGCAATTTTTAATACCTAATTTAGGAAAAATAAGGTGAACTATTCTGAATTTTGATAATATAAGAAGAGCGGCATCACAATAACCAGGTAAAGTAGCTTAGCATGAAGGGAATAAAGGTACCCTTTGGTACCCAAGTTAGATCTAAATTTTTTGTGGAATATTTACATCTGTGACTATGCTTATGTATAAGAGATAAATAATCATTATTGAAAGGCTTAAACTGAACTAAAAAAAAGTTCCAAAAATACAAACAGAAAGAAGGAAATAGAAGGAGAAAAATAAAGAAAAGAGGAAAGATGAAGGAAGAAAACAACTAAAGTGGTTATTTGACCAGACTGATTGTTTGGTTTGTCGTGGTTAAGATTGTTAAATGTCATATAATGCTTAACATCCTTCTTAATGTCATGGATTCTAATTGTGGAGTCACCAAGGCCGGTCCCACTGCAAATGCATGATTCACTTCAACACCCCTGGCACATTTTCAACCAGATTCCTCGTGAATCACTTTGTTGACAAAAATCACAATGTTTCCTCAATTAATTTGTTTCATTATTTCATGCTGAGCAGGTTATTTCTTATCTTCATCCTTTTTCTTTTTCATGGGACTGATATCTTTTCTTTTTTCTCTGGAGCAGTACACAGTGTCTTTAATTTTTAGTTTAGTGTAGATAACTTTTCACATATGTGAATGTGGCCACCAAGATATTCCCTTAATATTCCATTTTTTTCAGTCATCACCTAGAGTTTTCAACTACTTAATTTATTAAGAAGCCTTAAGTTCTTCCAGAATATTTTCCTATTCCTGTCTACTGTAGATAGTAGAGAAGAGACAAGATCATAATGAACAAAGTCCTTAGCAAGATACAGTTGGAGTGTTGACTTGCCTATGAATTTAGCTTCAAAGCCAGTTGCTTAATCAGTTCATCTCAAAGACACAGACCAATTTATAAAACAATAGATGAGTGAGCACACAATAAAATCTAAGTTGCAAAGACCATTAAACACTAAAGATCTATTGTGGAATAGAACTTGCTTAGGTAGGAACTTCCTGCCCAGTGCCATGTCATAATGATGAATGCATGCATGTGTGAACTTTATCAAAAAGATAATGAATTGATCGTGTTCTCAAATGATGCCATTTTAGACCTGTTGGGATTTTCTCCTCCCTTGGGAATAAACTGACCACACTCGGTTAAACAAACGAACATTTAATGTTGGCCATTCTGCCAACAAAGTTGGGGTAAAATGGAATCATTTATCAAGGGGAAAAGAAAGAAAAATAATGAAGTGGCTTCTATGCTGGGAAGAAGGTGGAGACCAGTAGTTAGTGAGAAAGGGAGGCTGTTGCAGTTTCTGATTAAAAATATAACAGGGGCGGGGCCTCAGGACTGCCTTCCTACTTTGGTTTCCACCGATTTTGGCATAATGGAGCTGATTCTGATCCCATCATGAATCTTTCTCTCATTTCTCAAAAACAACTTTCTTTGATACCTTTAATCTTATTAAGAGCCCCTGTAAACACATCTACTGCTTCTTGGTGGTCATCCAATTGATCGTGAGTGGTAGTAAAATAATTAGGGAATCCGTAAGTGGAGAGTGCAATTTTAGGGTCATTTGTGATAACAGACTAAAGACGCTTAGTGATATAGCTAACATTTAACATCAGTCCACTCACCAGTGGGTACTTATTGTACTTAGTATCTAGTCTAATAACTTAGGGGAATACATGGCACACATACAACTCACAACCCCTGCCCTCAGTTAAGAGGAGGGAAGGAGCTGTTATTGCTGGAGAAAGTATTTAAAAGTGGTCTTAAGAGGCTGTGAAAAAAACTTTTTTCTGTGTGATTTTATATATATATATATATATATATAGTCATAAAACATTTTTGTGATATATATCACAAAAGCATAATTAATGAATAGTTACAAATCTCAGCATAAAGCTGTACTGTTAAATAGAGGTTTTTATGCTAATCAAGTCATTATACTCACTCACTGTGTAAGTATGACAAGGAAGACCAGGTGAAAGGATGGGAAAGAGAATGTTGAGAGATGAATGCCAAGTTGAAGGCTTTTTTTCAATGATAGATGATGATGGTTTAGGACCTTCAGCTAAGCAAAAAGGTCAAGGCTGCTCAAGGATGGATCATCTTTTTTCTTTTTTCCCTTGGAAGACCCATTTGGCTAGCATTTTTACAGGTATGCTTATGAGATGGAGTTTGAGAGAATGAGGAGTGGGTTATGAGAGCCAAAAACATGAAAAAAGTTTTGTGTAGGGCATGAAGAGAATAGAAAAACAATAAAGCTGTTTAAATTTCCAATCAGAAGTGGATGTCTTTGAGACACTTCTAGATATAGTGATCCTTCCAGGCTGCCCACCCATCACTGTGGCATCTCCCTGATCCAAAATGGCTGCTCCACATAGACTACAGGCTTCCCGGGGTTCTTTCTCCTTTCCGAGTTAGGGGATTGCCTCAGCTGTCAGTGTCGAGACTGCTTCTACTTCCTCCATTTTCTTCAGTTTCTCAAATAGTATCAAAGTCCATAATTTTGTCGTTTTACTTTACATCCCAATGTATCTTAGATATATAATACCAATACTTATTCCTCTATCTTTCAAGGGAAGAAAATGGGTTGTTCCCACAGAGAAGTTATAGAGGAAGCACCCACCACATTGTGCTGTCATATCAGATCATCATTTAATCACTAACTAAATCTAAGGCACTGAGATTAAAGG
Source organism: Mormoops blainvillei (assembly GCA_004026545.1). Lineage (NCBI taxonomy): Eukaryota > Metazoa > Chordata > Mammalia > Chiroptera > Mormoopidae > Mormoops > Mormoops blainvillei. The sequence goes on along the minus strand of PVJD01000326.1, from coordinate 249,435 downwards.
ATTCAGGAACTCTGGGAGACTTTAAAAACCTTTCCAAATTAATATAGACAACAGTGTGGAATTATAGCTGGTGGGAGCAGGGAGGTGGAGAGTATAGTGGGGATAAATGCTGATGGAAGGAGACTTGATTTGGGGTGGTAAACACACAATACAATGTACAGTTGATATGTTGTGGAATTGTGCACAAGAAAAAAAAACTTTCCAAATGAAGCATTTATTGTTATTTCATTGTTCTCTTCCACTTAATTTTCCTGAATCTCATTTTAGGAGAAATTCACCCCTTTAGCCTTGCACACTTCATCTCAATCAATACACTGTTCTCCCTAGAGATCCCAAATTATTCTTTTCAAATGTTTTTTTTATCTATCCCTGGAAACAACACAAGCAAATGGAATTTGACTTCCAGCTGTCAAATCAAGTGTTGAGGCAAACCCTGTGAGTGTGAGTCCACTCGATCTTGCCTTGCTAACGCCGGCTCACGTGGCACAGTCCCAAGAATCCGCCCCTACCTCCAAGAGAAAGGAGTCAAAGACAAATAATATAATTTCAAAAAGTTGGACAACTTCTTTATTTGTTTTAATTATATGATACTCATTCACACACAAACTGGTAGCTAAATAATGAATGCTTATTATGTTCCTTGGACTTCTTTGATAAGGCAGGGTTAAAATTTGGAAATAAGATACTGTAAGTGGACCACTTTGTTACTGCAGTTTAAGAGCTGTACTTGGACTTCATTATAATTATGTCGTTGGAAATCCATACTGTGGAAAAGTGTGGTCTCAAGGTTCCTCTGTTTCTTTTAGGGACTAAAACTTCCTCATTGATAAAGGTTAATTTGCAAAGTGTTGATCACATTGTTGACTACAATATAAAAAGTTATTTTTATAGGCAGCGTGATTTGAAAATCTTGGGGATCATTATAAATGTGTTATTTATATGTCAGCTTATATGTTGTCTTTGTTTAGGTGCAATTCCTCTACTTCCTTGGTAGCTTTCAGAGGATTTTATGCCTTGTAAGGTGCAAAACAAACAAACAAAACCCCTCCGGGTTTTACCCTGACAACAGTTGTGTAAGGGCAGTGAGGATATTGTTGGAAATTTTTAAAACTAAATGTCTGACCAGGTTCAGAGACATTACCCAGATACATTTTGTGTGCTTTCCATAGTACTTCTTCCCCCCCCCCCCGCCTGCCCCAAATAAGATGGTAAAACAGAAACAGCAACTCTTTATTTTCTATCCTCCATTGTCGCAAATCCTCAGACTCCATCAAAGCACACCTCGAGCTCCACCTCCCACATTGTGTTCCCCACTGGTGCCAATCTTCCAGCTAACTCCGTTTCCCCTTTGTAAATGCTCCATGTGCTGACCTATTTAAAAATATAACTCAGGTGCCTGGCGAACCATGATGCCTGCCAGCTCTTCAGATAAAGAGGATCCACTTATTAATCTGCTCTGTCTCCATCTGCCTGCTCAATTGGGATTGACTGCTTGCTGTCCAGACTGATACCAGAGAAATCTGATTGAGGACAAGAATCTCTTTGTACGTTTCCCCCACTGATAAGGCACAACAGGTCTGTTGCAGCCAGGGAGTTAAGCTGATGTGACATGATGTCAGATGGCCTGCCATTGTACGTCAGAAATTAAAAAGAAAATATTCTTTCAAACTGGAATTTCTTATGTGATTTTTATTTCCTTGGGCTTTGAGCAGATTGAGAATTGAATTGCTTGACTGGAGCCCATGGATAATTTAATACCTGCAACATTCGTCCCCGGGTGAATTTCAGCCACATTTGACTTGTTCAGCATGGCGTCTCAGTTCTAACCATTTCATGGAAATCTTGTAAATATTGATTGATGAAATCCCAAAGAAATACTTTTTCTAACTCTGACTCTGAAATGCTCCAGAAGGAAAGGCTTGGTCTCTGTTCTCGTCTTCCCTACTCCACACAGAGCAATGTGAGAAGTAAATAAAAAGTGTGTTCCTTCTTTTATAATTCTCAAGTTAGAAAAGTCAGCTATTACAGCTTTTCAAAATATAAGGCGATGTGATTCGAGCCACTAGACTAGGACCAAATTAAAATAAATAAATAAATAAATGAGCATGAATAGCAAACAAATAAGCAAATAACAAATGAAGAAGCACACACAATGTCAGTGGAATCAAAATATTATTTCTTGGGAAGCTTTTTGAGTTTCCCAATTTGATGTATTGGCTGCATAATGTTAATTATCCAGAAGAATGTAAATCTAGTGCGTGTATATATGGTCTTCAAGTGCTAAATGGTTAGCATCCATGTGCAAAGTATTCGTATTTCAGTATGTGGTTGTGCTTTTGTTGAAAATGCAGGTAGAACTAGCCTTGGGTTGCATCTAAAGTCAAAACTGAGTGACTCACAAAACTGCTAAAAATCATTTATTAATAAAAAATAAATAGAGAAAAGAGACATATAACAGTTAAAGACCTTACAGGAATTCATGTTCAGTAATGAGGAACAAAATATTATCACATTTTAAATATTCAGCTTTTACTCTTTAGTCAAGGCTAATCATTTGTTAATTTGTGTAAACTCCAGTGCATAAAAATTCACATGTGAATGAAATGTGTGGCTGATCCTTACTCCTTATTATAAATTAAACAGTATGAAATGTAAATACTATTGGAGAAAATAAAATCTCATTCATCCAATGTAAATAACACTGAATAAATTAATAAATTGACTGGTTTCTCTTTGGTAATCATTTGTGATGAAAGCTCATGTGTGTGTTTGTGTGGGAGTGTGTATGTGAACACATAAAATATCTGAAGCACTGGAAAGAAAAAGACCTTGCTTAAAGAGATGAAAGAAAGTACTTTGCTACAGAAAAAGGACATAAGTAAAGACTCTATGTTTTAAAAATCTAGAAATTCTCTTAATAAGTAATAATTGTATGATAGAATATTTGCTCTACATAACGTACAAAAATTCTTTACCATAAATATTAAAGACTGAAATATAAGAAAATAAATCCACAAAAAGATTAGTGCAAGAAAGCATTGCTTTTTATTTTGTATTGTTTTGTTTTATTGAAGTATAATTGGCATAACATTATATTAATTTCAGGTATACAATACAATGATTCAGTATTTGTATATATTGCAAAATGATCAACACAGTAAGTTCAGTTAAATCTGTCAACATATACATATTACAAAAGTTTTTTCTTTTTGTGATAAAAACTTTCAAGATCCACTTTCCTAGCTACTTTCAAATACGCAGTACATTATTAACTATAGTCACCAGGTTGTGCATCACCTTCCCATGACATTCACTTTATAACTGGAAATTTGTACTTTTTGACAATCTTTACCCATTTTGCCCCCCTACCTCAGGAAACCACCAATCTGTTCTCTATATCCATGAGCTCAGGTTTTTTTTGTTTTGTTTTTAGTGTTTATGTTTTTATTTTTTGTTTTAGATTTCACACATAAGAGAGATCATATACTATGTGTCTTCTGTCTCATTTCATTTAGCATAATACTGTCAAGTCCATCCATGTTGTTGCAAATGGCAAGATTTCATTATTTTTTATGACTGAATAATGTGCTATGTATACACAGACACATACACATTTTCTTTATCCATTCACCCATTGATGGACATTTAGGTTCTTTCTCTGTCTTGGGTATTGTATTAAGTAGTGCCGCAATAGTAATACTGCAGTGAATACTGCAGGGTGCATATGTCTTTGCAAATCAGTGTTTTTGAATAAATACCCAGAAGTGAAATTGATGGATTATATGGTAGTTCCATTTTTAATTTTTTGAGGAATCTCCATGCTGTTGCCATAGTGGTTGGCTCACTGATTTACATTCCCAGCAAGAGTACACAAGGGTTCCCTTTTTTTCACATCCTCACAGATACTTGTTACCTCTTGTCTTTTTGATAATTGGCATTGTAAAAGTATGAGATGGTGTCTCAATGTGGTTTTCATTTGTATTTCCCTGTCTTAATCTTGCCATATTGATGGAACACTTACTAGGATGTTGAGTGACTCTTCCCTTTGTAGACTCCATCTCCATTTCTCCTCAGTCTGGAGTAGAAAAAGATACTCCACTCAATGCACAGACTTTACACTACTCAGAAGTTGGGTTGTGCATTTCTGGACTTTTTCTGGGTGAACTGAACTGAATAGAGGAAACATGGGAGGAAGCTATATTTACGATGTTCCCTAAAATCACACAACTTAAAGTCCACTCCTAGCAAGCAACTCCTTGCTTATTCTCCTTTGGGGACCTGACTCCAAGGTGAATCCCATGAAAACAATCTCAAACCGCAATGAGAAAAAAAAAATGAGAAAAGTAAAGGCAGCGGGAGAGGTCATATCACTGGGATCATGTAATTCTACGAGTTTTTTGGAAAAAAAAGGCATGTTCCTGACCAAAAGATAGCACTCAGAATGATCTAAAAATATATATATATTCATAGTACAAACTATGAGAATGCACAAAAATCTTCAGGACACAAGAAAATTAACATATTTTGTAGCATCAAAAGTAAAACAGTTTGTTCCATCTTATATGCCATGCAAAATTATATACCTTAAGATGCAATAACTATCAGTCAAAGCCTGGCATGAAGAACTCATACTGGCAAGCTTTTTTTAAGGCAGTGACATATAATTTAAGCCAGGTAAATGAAAGAAATTTTGAAATGTTTCTAGAAAGAAAATTATTTTGTAGACTTCTAAAAAATAAAATCACTGTAAACAACCTCTGTGGAGAAAGAGTAGAAAAGATAGGAATGAGAAAATAAAGGTTGTCCATCACTAATTTGCCATTTGGTTCAAGGAAAATGTTTTCAGGTGGGGCTGCTTATATCTTAATCTGAATGTTTTTCTCATCCACATGATATTATTCTAATAGTCTTTTTTCAAATTATTATTTTTCTTATCAAAAAGCTTTCTTGAAGCCAACCAACATGGGAGGCTAGGAAATTGAGAATGAGGCCATTATAATAACTCAAATGGAAGATATAAAACAATACCTTTCAAAGAGTAGGGACTGTTTCCTATCAACATGTGCAATATGATTGATTATTTGGCAATTTCCCCTTTTCCTTTATCTTATCCCCCAAGTGCTCTGTCATAGAAAACTTTGACCTTGCTAAGAGAAATAATAACACAGCATACCTGCACCATCCGTGTGATTAATACCGCCCTCTGAAAAGAGCACCTCAACTGGCAAAATACAACTAAATGCATGAACACACTGAGGAACTATTTGCCTTGTTCACCTTCTTTCTAAATAATTCATCAGTTTAATGATAATGACATTCAAATATCATAATTACAGCTGACTCTTTAAAAAACATCAATTTCAGGGCCAAATTGGAGTAACCAGCCCCCACTCCTTTTCTCACCATTAGCTGTTAATGCCAAAATATGATCTTTATTCATTTCACTGACATAATATAAAACCAATGCAGATTTCCCATTTTTCATAAAATTTTCATCTGCACTATTAGTTTCACTGATAGCAGACTGCAAAATGTTGTTAAGCTCCAAGATGGAAGACACTGCAAAAACCTCAGCATGTTAAGAAGCCATAAAATTTTATTCAGTTCATTTACTGCTACAGTCCAGTAACCCTATAGTAAGAGTGTGCTATTTTTATTGTGTATTTATTTAAAGGTTGAATATTTTGTTCCCCGGACTAGACATCTAACTGAGTTAATCTGGATTCCTCATACACTGAGTTGTGTTCTACTTTGAGGTTTATCATTTCCATGAAAGCGTTTTTATAATTTGGTTGTTGTGGAAGAGATGATAACAATATTGCAAACAAAAGCTTGGCTATGGCTAGGTGGCTCATGTGTGCTCAGAATTAAATCACCAGTGTATGGGCTTCACAGGATGCTGAGGAGAAAGACTCCTTTCCCCCTCCCCTTCTTCCATCTTCTGCCTCTTCCAAAGCAAATCTCGGCGCAGCGCAATGAAATGCTATGTAACAGACCTTGTAACAGGCACTTGGCTGGAAGTGCTTGATGACCCTCACAATCCTGAAAAAGTCATCCACATTTTACATTTATTTTTTTGTCAGCATGTCCTACCATTTTGACATAAATAGGTAAGATTTTTTAGAATAGCAGGAAGCAGAACCTGTTTAGATCTACTCATGAAACCATGGCCATCTAAACTTAGCTTGCCTGTTTTCTTAGCAGACTATGTTTATTATATTAATTTATTATATTATAATTACTATTATATTATATTATATTTATTATATTATGAAAGTGGCAGCAGCAGTTTTGCCAATATATGGAATGTATCTAAATATCCCAAAGGGCTTCCACAGACTTCTTTAACTGTGGAGCAATGACAATTATACAAAGTGGTAACTAACTCCATTATGAAAAAGGAAATTGTCAAGCCAAGCCAGAAAAACACAAAGGAGAGTAGAAGGGGCAGTTGTTCCAGCGGTGTCCGCACTCTCTCCTTTGGCACCAAGGCTTTGGTTATACTAGGCACAGCAAACTCCCGGGCTGTGCATATTTCTTAGGCCCTGGGAGGAACTGTTCCCTGCTCAGCCCCAATTAAAGGCCACATGGAAACTCCAGGTGCAGTAAATAGATAAACTAGCAACAAAAACTACAATAGCAAACACGCCAGACAAATGATCTACAACATCCATAATACATTCCTTCTGTGTCTGTGACTTGTTAGGAGCCTAGAAGACAAGCCTGTCCTTACTTGGTCCCCTCATCTATAATACTGGCTGATAAGAGAACCTATGCCAGTTGCAGTGTTTTCTCTTGAAAGTGCAAAATATGGGGTTGATAAAAGCAAAGTGTGCATTTTTAAAGGCACATGAGAGAGATTTAAATCACCAGAGATAGTCTGTATTTATTCATTCCAAAGAGGTACAAAGGCTGTCTGGGTAGCATTAAAGAGTAAAGGTTCAAAAGGAATATGTGAGAGTCCCCAGGAGACAGGAAACATAAGAATGCATTAAAATGAGATGGAGAATGTGTCCCAAAATAGCCAAATAATGACTATTCGTAGTTACTATCTTGTTAGCATCGATTGTGGAATATTTGAGGGCCTGGGAGAATCAATGTATATGGTAAACAATCACCTTCTAAACTGAAATGTCAGAGATACGATACGGAATAATGAATATAAAATCTAGACAAAACTAATGAACAAACAAGGTAAACAAATTAAAGCAGATGAACCAGGGAGGGTGAGTGACTGACGACGGAGTTAGGCATAATCCCAGTGAAGATCTGTCCACTGGAACAGCCTTTGCTGCGTTGGTGTCGGCACTGGCTGACAGCTGAGCCCTGCATGCCTCCCTTTAGCTTCTGTGCTATAAAATCTGGGCTATGGATATGAGACGCAAGAGCCAGGTATTCAGGCAGTGGTGGGGAAAACCATTTCCAGATTGTACAATTTCACGATCATCCATCTATCATTCCCAGAGATGAAAGGTTATATCTTTTGTTAACTGTGCACCTGGTACAGGGGTGGTGTGCTCAAGACTCCCCCACCCCGCCCCAATGGTTCCAAACAGATTTTTCTTTTTTTACTTTTTGGTTTGTTTTAAATTTTTTTAAAGCGTTCTAGAAGTCTTACATGATATCTCTTTTGATTCTTCGTTATTTTGTGCACCTTTCCTGTTTTTCTATTCTGAATTGATTTGTGAACCTCTTTTTGCGGCTAAATGAGTCAGCAGAGATGAGATGTTGATGGATCTCATTGGACCTGGGTCAACGTTGTTCTGAAATAAAAGGAGCCAGTATGCTTTAATGGTACACTCCATCACCGAAAAGGCTCTGCTTCTAGGCTGCAATCGTTTACAATCCCTTATGTCCTAAAAGAGCATTATTAGGCAAAACTGAGATTTTGACACAATCTGATCTCCACAGTATCTTTTTCTTCTTCTTCTTTTTTCTTTTTTCTTTTTGCCCTGGGAGTCATCTCCTGAAGCCTGTGTCCTTAAACTGCAATTTTCACTGTTCACCTTCCTGCCGCATACATTCCTCCATTTTTATATTTATCCCATTAGAGCTTTCTCTCTTTATTAGGCTCTCTTCAAAACTGAGTTTTTGTGGATCTCATTTCATAAGAAATTTCTTTTAAATAGGTGCTATCACAGTGGAAAAGATACCATATTAATTGAGAATGTGTGGATAATAAACACTGACTGAGAGCAATTATCCTTTTATCCTTAATATCCTTTTATTAAGGATATTAGCTTTGAGTAAGAATCCCTCCCTTATATATAGATATAGATAAGATATAGCTCCATGTATAGTTATATCTTAGAGGGATTGAACAAAGAGGATAAAGGACTCATGGACATGGACGACAGTGGGGGAAGGAGGGTAAAAGGGGACCAAATGGTAATGGAAAATTACAATAAAATATTTTTAAAAGCTGTATCTTATTTTTAGATATAAACACATCTATATTGATGGTGGGAATTTCAAATGCAATGGCAGGCAAGTGGCAGGAATTTATTTAATCAGAGTTGCTTATCTCCACACCATGTGGGGAAAGAACTATTCTGCCTGAATATAGGGATTTTGCCCAATTTGATATTTTGTAAACATTTGTTCTCATTTTTTTTAAATAAAGGGACCTAGAGGTTACAAAAGAATAAGACCTGTGCTTAGTAGCCTCAGCAGAAGCTTTCAATCATAATATTCAGACAGTAAATGAAATACATCATTTATCATACTGCAATTTGGCACTGTTCTAGCAATTTCATAATCAGATATGGTTTTGGAACCTCTCGGTTGAAAAGGAAGTGCAAAATTTGTCCCTCACTTACCTGAAGTGATCAATGACACCACTTCAGCCCTAGGAGGCATCCGGATCCACCTCACGTCATCGGCCATTTTTATGGATGGCAGGATTGCCATGCATGTCCTTGTTGCAGACCAAAGCGGAGTCTGTGCAATTATTAGAACAATCTGCTGTGCCTGCCTTATGACCTGGGCCAAGCAGAAAGGTTAATTCACTTTCCCCTTGGGCCAAGTGGTAACGAGAGAGCCATTTGGCTTTCCAAGGCAGACTCCAGTGGTTTCATCTTTGGCCAACTGGCTAGGATCAAGAACCTGGAGATATCGTTGAGGTAAAATATTACAGGTTGATACCATGCTGCTGCTTAGAATCCTATCAGATTCATTAATTAAATGCTGTATGAGATAAATTGAAAATTTGGCTCCAGATTAATCAAAGTGGTTGATGGAGTGGAATACTCTTGGGAAAATTTTCCAGAAGCCAAGATGATGTAAAAACAATGGCTGCTATATAGGGGAAGATTTATTTTCTCCACGGGTCTCACATATTTCTGCATGTGTTAGGAGCAAACACACTGATTTTGTTCTGGATTATCTTTTCAAGGATCTTTGTATAGTGAACTGCTTTGGAAAATAGAGCTGGTATTTCCCTCCAGAACAAAAGGCAAGTTTACTTACTGCCATAGAAGACAGACATAGAGTCTCCCTCCAGAGCAAAGAGCTGTCATGCTTCCTGCCCAGTGTAATAAAGACGATTCCCTCTGGGCCTAAGGGAAGGCTTGCTTAATGTCCATTATAAAAGACTTGGCTTCCCTAAGCTAAAAGTTTTTCTCTTAAAATGCAACTCGGTGCATGTGTAGGGGTCACTTGGCCCTCTTTACATCACCCTGTGGGATTGGGGCTTAAGGAACCAGCACAAGAAATGTTGATAGTCTCACTATTTCTATTGCTGTGAGTAATAAAGTCTTTTGTCTCTGACTCAGGAGTGTCATATCTTCTGCCCATATCCATGAAACCGGGGCAGGCTAACTTGTTAGCTGGCAAATAGGGTAAAATCACATCCTGTTCATAGTTCTTGACAGCCCCTGATGGAATAGTAGAGGACTGTCTTCTTCTAGCCAACCACAGTCATTCTGAGGATCAAGTACTATTAGTATTCCTTGTAAGTTGTGGCTTCGATACATGCTATCAGGGGATATGCAGCCTGAATGTGATCTTACAGACCATCCCTCATTCTAGAGGAAAAATTGAGGCTTAGATTTGTTTACAAATATATATATGTATGTATATACACACACACACACGCACGCACGCACGCACACGCACACAGCTATTTATTGGCAGAATTTGAGCAGGTGCTAGTTTTTCTTATTTTCTGTTTGGTACTCTTTCCAATATATTTTCTTACCTATAATAAAAATAAAACTAGAAAGTCTACTTTAGCCTCAGATAGATATTCAATGTATAATTTTTTAATGAACAAAACATGAAAATGGTGAAGGAATATTGCCTATACCATGTCATGAGAAAGTAATACGTTCAATTAGCACAGGTCTACGTTTGGATCTGGCAGTGATTTTCCAATCATGAACAGGAACACTTTTGACAAGCCACATTTTCCTCTTGGATAGATGCAGCAACATTCGCAAATGCTCTGAAGTATTTGTTGGACTTTAAACATGTCATATGCATGGACAACAGGAACTAGCACTCTCTGACTTCATCCAAAATACAGGATTAGTTTCAGCCATCTTTTATAGTATTGGGGAAGTTTTTCTTGAAGTGACAATAATCTAACCTAATTATTCATTTTCTTTTGAGTCTCTACACTCTTACTCTGAAAGCCAATAGCTTATTTTATGTTTTCCCCTCTTGGTTACTATACTCTTCAGAATAGGTTATGTTATGTACTGTGTAACAATCAAGCTCCAAATCTCAGTCTTAAAACAGGTTTTATTTTTTGCTCATTTTACATGTCCACCACAAGTTTTCTGGAGGTTTTATCCTGCTTTATCCTCACTCTGGGACCCAGGCTGACTGAGCCTTCACTCCCTTGATTGAACATTGTAAACTGTCATGGCAACAGCCTTTGAAACATTTGTCTTGAAAAAGTATTACCCTCACTCTCATTCCCGTGCCTGTGCATGCCCTGCAGTCATACCCAACGGTAGGTAAGAGGGAATCACAACAGGATCATGTGCCAGGAAGAGGAAGCGAAACCCTATAGTGAGCCATACTAATGACAACCACAGGTATATTGACTTTGACCCCAATGTTTGCTTAAGGTTTTGACTTAAATATTTCTTCTCCTTCCATGGCTTCTGCTCCTATTTGGGCTCTTCTCATCACTTATGTTAATTACCTTTTTCCTCGCTCCAAAATGTTTCAATGAATTGCCTTCAGGAATTATTACATGATGAGGTTACACGAAGAAAATCTTGGGTGAACGTGTTTAAAAGAGTGAAATCAGAGATAGAAAGTTAGAAAGAGACCTGAAGAAAAGCAAAGGGCAAAGGCGATGGAAAAGAAGGTTTTGAGAAGAGAGGGAATGAAAAGAAGGAAGAGGAATGAAAGAGAGAAGAAAATGTTTAAAGAAAAGAAAGCTTGTGGGAAATGAATACTGAGCAAAACTTGCACATTTCAACATGCTTAGAACTCTCTGGGGGAAAAAACATATGAAAACCTATAAGACATTATTTAAATCTTATGATGTTGTGCCCCAGGGCTAAAACCGAGTCCTGGGCTCATCATCTCCAGTTCCCTCATGACTTAAAAAGAAAAAAATATTTTTTAAAGTGACAAAGAACAGAAGTTCTGAATCTCAAAGCAACTCATGAAAACACACACATAAACTCCTCATATTTTTTTTCCTCTTCCCCAGGGCTCACTTTTTCTTAGAAGGAAAAAAATGTAAGAACCCAGCTGAGATCTGAATTTTTTCCTCAACTGTACAGAAAAAGAGGTAGAACATTGCTGACCCCAAACTTCAAATACCAGGAGACCAAAATCACTCTTCAATAAGTGGAGAAATTCTTGAATACATTCTTTGGTTGCAAGGTTTTCTTGTTTTCTTCTCTATTCATCTCTTTATCTTTCTAATGGGCGTGTGTGTGTGTGTGTGTGTGTGTGTGTGTGTGTGTGTGTGTGTTAGAGAGGGGGAGAGAGAGAGAGAGAGAGAGTGAGACTGACTGAGGGAAGTAGTGTTGACTGGAGCCTGCTCATACATGCTCATGCAAGCCAAGTTAGTCATAATGAGAGCATTTACACCATGGAAATTGGTAATGCCACAAACACAAACAAATTAGGTTTGTTTGTTTTCCAGAGATTTGGTTGCTGTTTACCAGCACATTCCTGGGAAGGACAGAGTAAAAGCTAAAAAAAGAACATGTGTGATGAAAGAGAAAACGGGGGATCTCTTAAAGGGAGGGGAAAAATTGGGTGTTTGGATTGGGAAGAAGAATTTAAAAAGTCGAACTGTCCAAAACTGTAGCCCATGAAAGCCTTCTTTCTGATAAGAGTTTTTGTTTCTTTGTTTGGTCTGAAAGTTGATTGTTTGTTTGTTTTACCGGTAACAGGCAAGTGAGCATCAAAGAACTAAATACGTTCCTTCCTAGGAAGCAGACCCAAGCACTGCTGGTACAGTGAGTTTCTAAGCGTGAGAACCAGGTAGGTAAAAACTCTGCTCCAGATAAATGTACCTGGCCTGACTGAACCTTAGGAACATTAATTCTTCCACCTGAAAGACAGGCAGATTGCCCACTCAGTCTGCTTTCAGAAACACTGAGAGCAAATTCAGTAATGTTTATAATGCCACTTGGAAGCTTCTATTTTTTAAGGATGATTTGATCTCCGTATTTAAATTGCAAAAATCTCATCCATTAATGCTTTAAACATTTACATCTAAGTTCGAATGAGCAGCCAGTATTTTTTAGATGGGGAAAAAATAGATGACCGAAGCATCTAAAGGCCAAATTCACTCTTTTTTTTCCCCCTTAGGTCATTCAGATCCCCCCACTTATATACCTTGAGGGGAAGCAGAGTTCACCACCCCAAAATGGCATATAAGCCTCAACTGCCCAGTGTACCCTCAGGCCCTATATTCTTAGGGATGGCTGCATGTACATGCATAATAAATTTGGCCTTTTCTCCTGTTAATCTGTCTCATTTTAATTTGATTATTAGTTCAGTCAGAAAAATTGAGAAAGGTAGAAGAAAAACTACTTTTTACTCCTCCATGATATCAAAAGATAACAAAAGGAGAAGAAATATAGTTTTTGGTTGCGGTGCCTTAAGTTACATGAAGAGACCTTGAAAGCTTCACTTCCTTGCCTCCAAGCTCAGCAGGTGGACATTAAACAAACAACAAAACAAAAAAGAATAGATTTTATATCTCCCTCTGCTAATCCATATCAAAGTTTAATGACTTCATATATATATTTATACTTCGTTTTCTGTTTCCTTCCTGTTGCAGAAGCATAACGCTCATGTTTTCTTTCTTATTGTTTGGGGAGGTGCAGGGACCTGGGAATTCTCAATGTGTGTGTGTAGGGGTGTGTTTCAGTGAAGGTGTTTGGAGGAGTGGCGACCCACCCAAAGCCCGAGCTCCTGGCAGGCTGCTCAGTTTATTGCGTTGGTTTCTTGCTCATTCTGAGCTTGGCATCATCTGCATCTCCCGTCCCTGTCCAGGCTCCCTTTGTATCATCTCCTTCCGTGTAGGTGCATACGCACCACATGTTTGCCTCTCTCACCATTCCTCAAGGCTTTTGTTAGTCTCCACTTACCAATGTCCTTGTTCCCAAGCATTCTATCTTCCTCTGAACTCTCCTGGAGTACATTCTCTCCCCTGAGCTAATTCACCACCTATATTCTGCCTTGAGTTACAATTTCACTCCATTTTTTCCGAAGTCTTATTTCCTTATTTAGATTATGAGAACCTCAGAAATGTATACCACCGTTTGTTCATCTCTGTACCCCACAGTGCCTAGCATAGCCCTGCATATAAAATAGCTGTATAATGAACATTTGATAAAAGAATGAAGGAAAGAATTCATTCATCACTCAGGTAATTGGGTCTTTAACTCAGAAGCAAAGGGTTACTATTTCAAAGATATGATAATTGTCTTTCACACATTCTTTTGTGAAGAGAATATACAATCTGTGTGATTAGAAAAGTATTCCTCCCACTTGATTACCTATTTTGAGTGAAATTTACATCACTTCTTGAGGTCTCCTGCTCAGATTAGATCAAATTCAATTGGCACCTTGATTTACACACCTATTAGGCTCTTCTTCCCTGCTAGATATTATGTATACAATGAAAAATGCTAAAAGTTTTTGCCCTCAATGAACTCATGTTGTAATGTGGAGGATAGGAAATAAGGAAATAAATTATTGCAATACTACAAAGATGCTTTTAAAAAGGCATGTGAAACAAGATGTTGGGAACAAAAAAAGAAACACTCTCTAGGATATGCCTTGGAATGGGTAAGGGAGGGGCTGGGAAGAAAGGGTTAATCATTTAGTTTACATGCTTGCCTTGCATATAAATGGCACCTAGGGAAAAAAATCTACTAGTACCCATCAAATAAGTAGATGTATTATTTAATTAAAGGTTAAAAATGCTGCAGTCTCGACTGGTGGTTGTTTAATTTTTATTTTTCAAAAGTGTAACCCAGTGTGTAAAATATTGAAAGTGGGAATACTCTGGTTAGATTGGGAGGAAGGGACCCATTTCCCTTTCCTTCATTTTTGTCTTAATCCTGGAAAAGGATCTAGCAGCACAATTCAAAACATTGATAAAACAAAGACTTAGAGCAGACATTTAAATATTCTGTTAAATCATGAAGACTAAGTGGTTGAAGTGAGAGCATGTCCGTGTAATATTGAAGTACGTGATTCAGAACATTATTGCCCCCTCCCCAGTTATTATGAGGTTAAAATAAACTCAAAAATTAATAAAACATATGGAGTTATCTTTGATTATTAGAAAATAGAGATGAATATCATTATCCCAAGAGGTGATACAAAGTAAATGGTGAATATTTAATATATTTGAATAGTTTAATGTAACCCTAACATGTACCATCAAGAAATATATCCATAAGAACAGCCCTCCAAGCACTGATGTTGCCAAGAACAAGAATCATTTCCCAAAATGGCGGTATGACACTCAGGAGAGTCACAGTCCCAGACTGAATGAATCATGTGGTTTACTTGGGATCATATTCTATGTTTCTGATTGTTTAGAAATTAAAAAGTTAATATTACTATTGGTAGAAACATTACCACAGTTTTTTACTCCCAACTACTCTTTCCTCTTTTTCTGCAGGGAAAAAAAAACAAAACAAAACAAGAAGAAGAAGTTTCCTTCTCCTGTCGGGGTCAGTGTGAACAGAGTCAATCAGAGTACGAGCAGTCACACATTAGTTTCAGTTTTTGTCTCTCCAACCCACCTGGTTCACAAAAATTTTAGATGAAGAGTTCAAATTGGATTGGGTGTGTACACAATTCATAAAGTTCTAAAGGAGAGAGAGTTGGCTACTTTCTTAAAACTATGGAACTAGTCATATTCATCTGAAGGAGTGCGTGTTTGATACTTTGTTCCATTATGCTGTAATTAACAACTCAGGGAAAAAGGCATGAACATGGTCTGAGACTGCAAATTACTAAGAAAACTGCCTGCTTTATTTTCAGCTGTTTACAAATCGTGTGGAGAAAAAGAAAAAAAAAACAACAATAACAACCTATATGGAATTTTGAAAAAAGAAACCGAAGAGCTTTGTTCCTTGTATTACAAAGCATCCAAAGGCTCTGAAAGTAAAAGAACTTGGATTTTTTTCTGTTTTGTTTGTTTTTGTGTTTTTCCCTTTGGGCCATCTGCAAGTGAACCAGTCTAAATTGGTTTAATCAATCAATAGGAATTTGCAATTCTATGCTAAGTGCAGTGAGAGATAGTAAAAGACTATAAAGTACAAAGAAGTATTCTGTGAAATTGGGGCTTATAAGAGGCAGGCTCAACTGATCCTTTTTTTTTTTTTAAGTTTAGTAAAATTGATTTTTTAAAAGGACTGCATTATTGTTGCATTGAATTTGCCTGCATTTTAATATTGTGAAAACATTCTCCTATATAACATCTCAAACATGTTGGAAGTTGAACAAAAGATGGCTAAGCCATTGTTTCAGCTGATCTTTTGATTAGGGAAGCTCTCAGACACCACCTGAGGGACTGGTTACCAGACCTGTCCCTACTTGCAAATACCCCGCCCACATTGACTGTCACAGAGGAAAGATTACACCTCGGTTGGTAATTATAATCTGGGTATTTTCATTTATAAGGCTAGGGATAAAAGTTCATATAAAGTGATAAAGGTGCACAAAGGTCATCTATAATAGGCAAAAAAGTCCCTTAAGTAACTAAGAAAAGCTGTTCTGCTCACATTTAGAGCACACATCAATTTTCTTTACCTTGTATAAAATAACATCAACTCAAGGAGGAACCCTGCTTGAAGTAAGTTATCTTGTGCCAATCATAAACTTTGGCAAATTACTACTTATGAACACTAAAAATGTCAAAAATCACACTGTTAAACAAAATTATATAAAACATACAAGACGGTGGGGGGAGATAGTGTGTGTGGGTGTTCACGTGTGTACGTAACAGAACCACAACCTTAAGTGCGTCATCCTCCATATTAAACGCTTCATAAAATTTTCCCAAACACTCTAGCTCAGATATGAATTTAAATTTTCTCCCATCCTGAGCTTGTGTTTGTAGAGAATATTTCTAGATTTAGGAACTGATTAATAAAGGTCACTCAGACTCAGATCAGAACAATTCATATAAATGGATGGGACCATCCATCCATCTATGACAACCTATTAAGAAAAGAATCTATTGTTAGGGATGATGGGTAAATATGGCAAATATTAGGATTTTTCTTACCCTTTAAAGGTACATGTCACAAATATGAAAGCTACATTAATATTAACCAACTGTATTAAGACAGCAAGATGGGCTCTCTACATCAAAGCATGAGATCCAGGTGGTATGAAGCAGAATTCTAGGTAGTGTGTAAAACCGCAGAGGCTTTTCTTGAAGGGGCAAGGTATTCCATTATTTGTAGGAGGAAAATTTTATATCAGCAAAGGTTGCTGTGGTGAGAAATAAAAATGCACAAAACATTTAAAATTCACTACAAGACTTCAAAAAAAAATAAAAACAAAACCCAAAAAACAAAACTAACCTGAAAACCAAACTAAGTGCTTGTATCCAATCGCTTAAGCCCAAATGTGTGATTTCTAATAGTGCATGTTACCTCTCCTCTAAATTTAACCAAATAATTGATAACATTAATTGATTACTATGTGCCAGTCACATGCTTAATCCTTTCACACATTCATTATTTTACTTAATTTTTACAACAATCCTAGAAAGTAGGTAGTATTACCCCCATTTTCAAGGTATGGAAACTCATAAAAGTGTTACGTAGCTTGCTTAAAGTCAATTTATAGTATTGAAATGCAAAACCAGGTTTGTTTGAATTAAAGGTATTTTTCTTGGTAAAATTAATTACTTTAAGAACCTGAGAATCACTGCTTAACTCATTGCAACAAAATCTAGTCTTAGAGCGTCCATTCAATTTTAACATTTTGACCAAGTTGTGCCTTGGTGGACAACTAATCAAGGATGTTATACCAGGATAAATTCTCATTTCCAAGTAACAAACAGTAATTTTGGCTATTAAAACATTTTCTTGTAATACTGATTAATGTCAATCAATATGCCAAGATACCCTTAACCATAAATGAAACAAAACCATTGCCAGTCTAGGGACTGAAGACAAGACCTGTACTCACATCGACCCCAGCGAAAATACCAGGAAGATAACTTTATGCTTCACTCAACCAACCTGTTTGCCTCCCCTAATCTCATCTAGTTTTTTTGCATTAAAAGTACATCTATATGACTGATTTCTTCTTAACACTGTCAAGGAATGACTGCCAGGTATTTAATTGGAGATATGAATAGATATTCATATCTGAAGGAGAGCAGTCCTATATAGACTGTCTCTGCAAACAAAGAGAAAGGTTGTTAAGTTTATGAAAGTGAAAACTGCAGGCTATCTGTGGATACAGTTCTGTGTTTGTTGGTCTGTTTTAATTTTTTGTTGTTTTCTCCTTGGATAAGCTACTTGGATGAAGGGCATTAACAGGACAGTTTGCCCCAGAGTCGGCTTAACAGAGTTGTCAAGAAAGGCATATTTTTTGTTTTGCTTTGTCTTTCAGGGTGTCCTGAAAAGCCTTGAGATGTCAGCTGTTGTGTTATATCTGTGTGTATGGGTGACCTAGTGTATTTGGTTGGTACTTATAACCTTATTTAGAGGAGATGCACTTTATTTTTCTTCATGACCATTTATCATCATTAATATCACAACTATGTCACCCTCCCAGAAAGGCATTCCCAATGAGCAACGGTAGCTACGTATTTTGTCTTCTTTGCATCCCCTTATTTAATTTTCCTCATAGAACATCACTGCATCTGATTTGAAAAAATTATTACTTCATTAATTACACACTGTATCCTTTCCCCACATGGGATGCATGTTGCAAGAAAGCTCAGCTAAATCCCCCAAGAACGGTGCCTGTGATAGAATCAGTGTTCAATAAATATTTGTTGCAAAATGTTGAATTGCTTAATGAATATCGGCCATCATGTGATTTATATTAGTACCGAGTTTCCAAGCCTAACTTCAGAACCTTTCTTAAACTGGAGTGCAAATTCCTTTACCACTCCATCCTACCACCACTCGTCGTGGAACCCCAGCCACCAGCTCCCCTCACCATTTCTGTAACCGTGTGCAGACATCCAGTTCCTGCTACTTTGTTCAAACTGTCCACCTGGCCTGTAAAGCCTAACTAACTGTTTTTCTTATAACTGTCCCAGTAGTGTATAAATTGATATTTTATTCTAAAAATCTCAATTACTGATGAAGTATATAGTCAACTTGAAGTCTCTTCTCACTTGAACACCATAATCTCACAGCTCTTATCAGAGGAAAACACTATAAATAATTGGCTTTTATCCTTTTAGACTTTAAATTTTTTTTTTCAAACAAGAGATTTATTTTCTTTCAATATCAATATTTATCCCATGCAAGTCTCTTTTTCCAGAAAAACTTCCCTGACCCCTAGAGTTCAGATCAGGGCCTCCAACACTGGATTGAATTCTCCTTTTCCTCTGTGTTATTCTTTTGTCCCTGAGAGGCCTGGAATTGGAAGTTAACTTTTCATAAATTGCAAAAGGTCATTTTATCACAGCGCGTATGAGAACTCCACTAGAGGTAGGACAAGTTCTTCCACTTTGAATTTACCACTGTCCTAGGCACAGTGATTTTTTTTTTTTAATATAAAGAGAGTTGATAACTTGGAATGCCTGCGAGACTTTTACAGAGAGAAACGGGAAGAGCGATAGAGACTGTGGAAATATCCAAGAACGCATCGACTAAGCCCACAGCCTATTATGTGCTTTTATTATCAACAATTGCTTTGGATTCTATGGGCCACTTTTATCGGAAAAAGAGGTGGTAAAGAGTATTTTATATCCCCTCCAATACATGTTTAAGTGAATAATTCTTTTAAAAATAGGACTGCAATAAAAATGCATCTTTCGAAAGTTTAGGAATGTTAGTAATCAAACCATTTCCATCCAGACTTCGCGGATAAAGCCTCTGAATGGCCACCTCGGTTCCGCTTGTGTTGTGGACTCTGATTTTGTTACTTTCCTCTCTCAGGGAGGATATGGTTAGTTTATTGTTGTTGCCTTTTTATTTTATTATTCTATTATTGACTAAATCATCAGAGAAAATCTGTGAATGGATGAGAAAACTGGAGATTTACTCAATTTGATCAACATCTAAACAACTTGGAAGTCTGGCAGGATACACATACATACACTTAAGGCTTTATGTGTATATATTTGTTCAGACATACATGATGCCATGTGTGGTAAGGTTGAGTAATGAAAAGAGGAACCAACCTTTGGAAGTTCTGTTTGCTCCTTTCATTGCTTATACTCCCTGATCATATGACCCTGGACATCATCTCTCTCTGGGATTCTCTGCACAAGAGGAAAGTTGCAGACCACTTTGCTAAGTTGCTACCTTTGCCCAAATATTTGGTTTCTGAAATCACATTTACCTTATGGAGAATAGATTTAAATGAATGTACTATTGTTACCTGACTTTTCTGCAAAATCCCAGGCTTGCTGCTCATTTTCATATCACTTCCTTCAAAACTAGAAAAATAACCTTATTTTTCCCTTTGACTCTTGGCATGACTACTGGCGACAACCCACTGCTGAAGTGCTTGAATAAATAGAGAAGAGATTTCTTAAACAAGTGAATTATTTAAATCTGCATATGCAATGAGACCTGTTAGGCAAAACTCCTGCTCAGTAAGACCCCCAGGCTCATAGGAAGATATTTGATATGTAATTTCCTAAACTGCTTACTGGAGTTTTTGCATCTTATTGTTTATTTTGCACGAAATTGTATTGTCAGTAGGAAGGTTCCCAGAGAGTTTTGATTGAAATATGCTTGGATGAGCATTAGGCTTTATTTTTTTGTGCGTGTAATAATATTAAATCTTCAAGCTATTGCAAGTTGGATATTTGCCAAGATTTGAATCAAAATGGTTTCTTTTTGTGTTTTCATTCTACTTGGTTTTTAAAAAATAATGCACATTTTCTCCTTAGTTAAGCAAAAAAGATGTAAAGGTAAATGAAATGTATTTAATTAGTAAGCACAAGCTTTCTAACACATGCGCGCTCCGTTTCTGGGATGGGATGGTGTCCTTTGATTTCCTTTGTCCTCAAAGCTTTAGCCTCACTTGTCTTTGCAAAAAACAAAAAACAAGAAGCAAAAGCAGAAAGCTGATACTGACCCTGTGTATTCAAGTCAATAGTTTAGCTGGTAGAACGCACAGGCAATGGGTCTAGAGTTGTGTTTGTCACTATAGGAAAACCGAAAGACCTATGGCCCTGCTCTTCCTGTTCCACTGAGCAGAAAAAGGTTTTCCTACATAGGACCAATTTTCAAATACAAACCGCTGTTGCGAAGTATAATTTTTCCTTCTGCTATTTTAGGTTCTTTGGCCGTTCTAATAATTAAATTGACATGAACAGGTTACCAGGAGAAAAACAATTTTTAAGTTTTTAATGTACAGGAGCTCCATAAAAATATGAGACTCACATCAGGCAGTTGAGGCTTATATACAGCTGAGCTAAGGAAAGAAAGAAAGGCCCGGGGCTTCAAAGAGGAGGTGGATACTTCACAGGACAATAAGAAGAGCAGATGTTTGTTAATTAGGAGTTCATTTTGCTATGCAGATAGGTTATTTACAAGTTAGCTCTCTGGTAATAGTTCTCTCTCTGAGACAGGCCCCCTATGTAATTATTTTAGGTAGGTAAAGGAGAGTTAAAAGTTTTTCTTGAATCTGCTGGGTCTTGATTGCCTTCAGCTCAAAATAATCCAAATGCTAACATGGCAAATTTGGGGGAGACATATTCTGTTCCTTTCCTCAGTCAATGGGAGCTGAAATACCAGTCACCAGACACAAGGTGAGGGATCAGTTAGAGAACCGCCAAAATACACATAAACACACGCACAGACTTCCAAACATACAGGACGTGCTTCTGAAATGTAATTTACACAAAAAACCCTAAAATATTTCAAATATCCTGATTTCTTTCTTCCCTCCAACTTATTTTTTGTTTTATTTTGTCCTCTCCTTTGATTCTCTTCCTTTCTCTTTGTCTTTTTTTCTCTCATTACTTCTTTTTTTCTCCATCTCTGTTTCTCTGTGCTTTTCTTTCTGCCCATTTTTATTCTTTTATTTTGAGAAATTTTCAAAATATATGGCTTTCTTAAGATTCCAACTAGTCTGGTACCCTTATTTACCTAGTTTTTTGATTGATAAGAACTAAATTTTAAATGATATCCTGTATATTCTATAGTAAACTAATATGATAAAATATAGTCCCTAGTGAGACTATGGTCCAGTTGGTTTTCAAATAGACTAAAAATTTGGTAACCATTTTTGTAGGTTTGCAAGGAAAATACAAGAAAGAAGGTGGAAAACAGGATCTTTGCTGTTTTGCAAAGAATTCCATTTTGAGTCAAGTTTGTCAATGTAAGAAACACCCAAACCTGTAGAAAATTTTTCTGAGGTTTTTTTTTTTTTTTTCTTTTTGAGCCAAACTGAAAACATATGCCAGGGAGCAAGATCTCAAAACTCCCAAGAATAAAAGTTTTTTGGCTTCTTGCATGCATTTAAAATTAAGGAGGGGATATAAAGAAGATTGGAGAAAGCAAGGTGGGGATTGGATTACAGAGGAGTTAACAAGATTATATATGTTCTCTTGGGGGTTAATAGCCCTTTTGAGGGGTATTACTTCTGGTGTTGTAAAGTTCCCTTAACCTATACACACAAGAACAATGGACAAGGCTGGCTTAAAAACCTTCTAGTAAAAAAAGTATATGCCTGGGGCAAGACTACCCGCCAGGACCTGCCCAGGTAGGGGTTACGATCAGATCACGCTGTGAGGTTACTGTCCATAGCCCCTGCTTTTTTATCCATAAATTCAATCCCAGTTTCTCTGTTCTATGTAATTTATCTTTATATAAGCTTCCAAATTATTTGATAATTTGTAGCTTGTAATTAGGCACTTAACTAGTCTATGATTTGCCAAGTGTCTTAGTCTTAACCCCACCCACCCCTACAATGGGACATGTATTCTTTGGTAAAATGGATGATACCATGGCCTGTTTGGGTAATGACTAGGCCATATTTAGGAGGCTAGTAAAACCTCATTAATTTTTTTTTTCAGTGATTAGTGAGTTGTTGGTTCACTAATGTCCTAATTATGAAGTTGTTGTTGTTTTATGATATAAGAAGTATACAAACAAGTAGAGTCAGCCAAAGTTACTTAACCCTATGCTATAGAGGCCCAAGTCAACAAATAATTTCTAAACAAAAAACTTCAGAGTTCCTATCTCTCTGTCCTTTTTTTTAAACTTTGACAAAACAATGTCCTCTCTGCTCCTCCACAAGGAAGAGATAAAAAAAGTAATAACCATATTCATTTTAGCATGGACCTTTAAGTCCCTCGCAGTCACATTTCCTCTCTGAGACTAGGTCAATTTTCTAGATGACTTGCAGTAACAAAAACCACTTAAACAAAAAGACCTGCCTCTACTCTATAGAGACTGGAGAGTTTTAAAAATCATTTGAAGAAAGTATAAACTCAGTTACCTGCTGTAATGAAAATATTAATAAACAGGATGAATTGTGACTTAACCTGAATATTGTACTGATTAGCTTTAGGTTTGCGTAATTCTTCGTAAGGGTCTTCCCCATCACCCTAGTAACCGAACAGTGGTTCCAGTAATGAAGGTAGGACCACTGTTCATACAATAAACTAGGAGGGGATTAAGTGCTTGGCAATAATGATTCACCTTCAAAAGTACAAATCTTGTGTTTTGGGGGAAAGGCTGATTTCTTGGGATTTGGAATCCATGGTGATTTTTTTGTGCATTTTTCTTCCATTATGAGTTTTAAGGCTGCTCGAGTTAGCTGTTCCAATGCTCTCATCTCCCAGTCCCTCATTACACTGAACCAAAGATTTATTGTTCCCTACTTTGGAGGGTGTTTCTTGCATGCAATTATGTTTGCTTAATTGTAGCTCATTCTTCCTCATATATTGTTGGGTGACCTAATGTGCATTTTACTGTGGGCTGTCGCTGTCAGGCCTAATCCCTGGGAAGATGTAAGTACATTAGAATTCATTACAAAAAGAGAAAACGCGTAAGTTGGGGCAGAAGAAAGCTCATATATGGGAAGCAGCTTAACCTGCTGCTACTGTCTTTAGAGACAGAAAAACAAAAACCCACAATGAGATGGTTCCCAGTGCAACCCTAATCCAAGTCTGCAACCCCTTAGTCACCTGCGTAAAGTTCAGTGTTAAGCTACAACCAGACTAGAAAAAGGGTAACATATTTGACTTCCTGCAATCTCTCAACCTTTTCTGGATGTTCTTACATCATCCTCATCTCTCCTCCATCTCACTGTACTTGCCCCTTGTCACTCCCGACTCCCAGCATTGGAAGCTTTTGTTCTTGCCCTTCCTCCACGTCATCTAAATCTGATTTCAGAAAAGCATCAGAAGCTCATTAACTGAATCTATGCATTGGGTGAGCCCTTAGGGGAACTGCAAGGTGGGTCAATGTTTCCCAAACTTGATCATGAATTAGAATCACCTGGAAGGCTTGTTGAAACACATTGTGGGGCTCCTATCCCAGGGTTTCTCATTTAGCATTCGTGAGGTGTGGCCTAAGAATTTGCATTTCTAACAAGTTCTGAAGTAATGCTAATGCTGCTGATTTGGGGGCCACGCTTTGAGCGCTAGCGAGCTAATGCTCTGCCTGCTGTCTTCAAATGTTAGCCTAGTGGGAAACAAGCTGACCACAGGAGAGCCTCATCCAAAACTGGCCTTTCCACCCTCTGTGCCTTTCTCTAAGGCTGTGAGTTTGCCATGCAGGAGGATAGCTCTCTGAGCACCTAATCCACAGCTGGAGTGAATTCCAGCATATTGCTGCTCCCCCTAGAAATATTGTTTCCCAGAGAAGTGACCATGATGGGCCATGATATAGGAAAAGAATGGATGTCTTGGGGTACAATTCAGTGACAGAAGAAGCTTGGAAGTATTTCAGGACAAAGGAGACCCGAGGGGTGGCCTTTCTATCTCAAACCTGGACTCTCCTACAGCACTGCCTACCTTTCTGAGGCTCTTGCACACCAGTGCCCTATCACGGAAGAGAACAGATACATGCCTCTATGCTTCAAGAAAAGACTGCGGTATTGTGGCATATTGTTGTATCTAAAATTTTATGTGATTGTCACTCATATATAACATAGATATATACAGTTAATATAAATATGCTTTTTTTAAAAATATAAAATAATGCTTTGAATTTCTCCCCATTGCATAAGATCACATTTCATGAATATGTTTATCGCTGTTGACAATCTTTTGGAAGAAGGCTCATTTTAGTTTTAGATTGATTCCTTCTAATTTATGTGGATGTACTCTTCTTGCATTTGCATGAACAAGTTGCGGCACTGACTCCTTTGTGTGTCTGCACTGTCGTCTTCTCCCTTCAGAGTTTCTGTCTGTGCTGTTCGTCCTATCATTTCTGGTATAGTCAATCTGTATTGGTCAATTTTACTTGTTATTGTTGTTAAACTACCAGAGGTCCTGGACATGTCGTCAAGATGGGGAAATTGAGAAAATAAGGCATTATGTTCTGATTTCAGAGGAGGCTGAAGGCTTTGATGTCTCCATCCTCTAAACTCACATTTTTAAACTAAAATTTAGAATTCTAGTGTGCTGTTTATAGCTTCTACTGACATGTAACAATAAAGCCCAGCCTAGTACATGACATGTAGAAGGTAATCAATACATGACTGAATAATATATAAGTGAGTGGATTTATTTATCCCAAAGCTTTGATTCAAAATAAATTGCCTGGTGTTCTTAGGTTTCTGGCACCCAAAGCTGGTTTCACTTACATGTCAATGTGATGAGGACTCTAAGGGCCAGTTTTATATGCAACGGCGCCTTGGTCATCAGGGCAGGAGTAGGAAAGGCGGAAATCCAGACGCAGAGACCCTGGAGTGCACCCTCAGGCTTACCACTCCAGTGGTTCCCACCTGTTACGATCCTGCTCTAGCTTCCTGTCTCCTTTGACTTGAACCTGAAGCTGAGCTAGTTAGGCTTCTGGCTCCTATCTGTGGTTGTTGAGGATGGGATCACTAAAAGACTGCTTAAATGCTAAAGCAACATTACATCTGAAATAGGAATTATATCTGAGATAGAAATTATACGTGCAATTTTATAGCACAGCATTTGACCCATAAGTGTCATTCAATATGCACTTGATTCATTGGAAGGAAAGCGCCTCCTCCTGACATTACTGCTAATTCTCTTTTTCCATGGCTGTTTTTGTTAATAGTGTAAGTTCTAATCTAATTTGTGATCTACTTTGGGAAAAATTCCCAGGATTCAGCCTGAAGAGGGGTTTGAGGTGAAGTAGGAGGGAAAAGAAGGTAGGGGCCTAATGCAATGAAGTCTAGCAAACTTAACTACCAGAAAATTGCCAGAAATCACTCATCAACAAATGCAAAATGGATCTATAATCTGGACTGGGCTCTTTACCAGGGTGTAGGACTGCGGGGGACCCCAGCTCATCTTCAGAAGGCTCCGATGGAGCAGTGACACGTAACACTCTGTCATTCTTAAATAATAAAGAATATATCTTATGCTCCTTCTCAGCTCGTTTCTCTGTCTCCTCCTTTACCTTCTTGCCCCTACTCCAGCCATCTCACCAACTCGAGTCCCACTCAGACTCATTACTTTAAAAATCAAGAAGTGATTCTAGTCTCCCCTTTTTCTCCTGCCCTATGTTATGTAAGTTATCTGACTCCAATGTTCCTGTACCACAACCAGCTTCGTTTTTCTCTCATGTGGATTGCGAACAAACCCTATTCTCTTTCTCACTCTCTTTTCTCTGTAGTTTTCCAGTAATAGCTCAGGTATTCCCCATCAGGCAACTTTTCACAACGTAAACACGTTTACTCCAGTTTTATTGTTTCCTTCTCTCTGTTAAAATTCTTTCCCAGTCAGTACAGTATATTTTCTCTCTCCTTTTTTATTACATATTAACATTTTTATCCCCGCCCTCGTCATTGCAATCATGATTTCAACAATGGACTAATCATAGCTTGAAATTTTAAAGTATTATTAGTGATATACCTGTAGTAAAGGCAAGGGCATCATGCAATTTGAAGTGACCATTAGGAACAATTAAGATCCATTGCCAATAACTTATAAACCCTTGAAAATGCTCCTAAGTTCCCATCAAAATATCTGCAAAATCTCTACCTACCTTTTCATTCTTCTTTAATTAAAAAAACTTGCCTCGGTATGAACTTAAAATATACATAACGAACATATGGTTTGAATTTCAGCATTTTTTGTTTTATTGAAGTACTAGCATTGTAAAGGTGTTGTGTTTTATTTTCTACCATTGTATTTTACATTGTTTCATTTTGAACATACAGCCTAATGAGTTAATTAAGCATTCAAATAGTCTCCCAGAAACCTCAGTCACTATAATATTGTCCCAGTGGAGAAATATAAAAGATTTCCGAACAACTGATTTATAGAGAAGTTTTTAGAAAGTAACCTATTGGTAGCCACGTTCTGCTGAACAGATAAAGTTAACTTCCTGGATACTGTTTTTGCCCCAATTTGATTGCTAAAAGATTTTTTTTTCCTTAAAAATAAGATTTTATATTGTATATTGTATACATTAAATGATTTTTGAACAAGTTGAGTATTCAAAATACAATAAAAGCAAATAAATTATTGAGTAGAACATGCCTTTTCTGTCTTCTTAGTTACAGTAGATACACCTCTGGTTGGAATTGCTGTTGTGCTTAGAAACAGGGAAGACGAATTCAGCATCAGTAATGGCTTATCCCAATGTACAGCGGAAAACTGAAGGCAGGTTTTGAAATCTTTGTTGGGTAAGCTAGTTTCAGAATATATATATTATTATATATATTCAACATAATGTAGATATATTATTATATGTTTGTGTGTATATATATGCATATATAAATATTTTCTGTGTCTCCAAATGAAGTCTTCAGAATATCTGCATAAATATAATTCACCAAGTAGCTCTTCATCCTCTTGAGTTTAAACGTGGCCCCAGTACTTGTTTATACATGTTTATACTTCTTATCCAAAGAAGTATAAAAAGGTTATTACTTCTGGGTGGAAAGTTTAAGAGCTAGTGAGCAGTTCAACACATTCTCTTTTCCTCAGTTAAAGTGAATGGAAACATTTCTGCCCTTGTCCCAGAGAAGAGCCTTTAGCTGAGATATGTTGCATATTTTGTCAGGAAGAAAATCAACTTTGATTGTTCAAAGTCCCTAAGATTTGAAAGTTTGTTTGTTACTGCATTGGAACATAAAATACCCTGACTAACAAAAATCTTTATTTAAAATATAGATTTCTGGGTCATATCTCTTGAATTAGAATCTGGAGCAAGTGAAGCCTAAAATTACCAATTTAGCAGATTTTAAAATGCTAGGTTTTCTAAATTTTTAATACTAATGGTATATGGAGATGTTAATTGTTTTTTGTTCTTTTAAATAGGAAATATATATATCAGGTCCAAATTATAAAATGTTTTAAATGCTAAGCTCGACTTTGACTTCTGACCTTAAGATAGTAGAAATGAGGCAGGAGATAGCATGGGAAGAAGTCTGAGACTGTGCTGCCATTGCTGGCCAGTGTCCAGTGTCCTGGTTGCCAGAAAATGCATTTTAGCACTCAGGTAAAATGGATAGTAAACCAGGGCAGGAAGGAGGAGGGAGACATATCTCACCCACTAACTCGGCAGTCCTGAGCCTGGTCTGATAATATTGTCAGGTGTTCCAATATCACAAAACCACCCTGCCAGCACAGGAAGAGGGAAGTCTTCGGAGTTCTATGTATCATTTCCACTATCTGGGAAAGAAAGCGTTAAAACTGTGTTTTCGTTCCAAGACCTGAAAGGTGGGGAAGGGTCCATAGTGCCCAAAGACGAAGCCCATAAAACAACTTTGGTTAATTGCCTACCTCTGGTCACTCTATGTTTTACGAGGGTGTACCTAATGTTTACAGAAAGAGCCCATAAAAACTGGGTAACTGCCTTAACTTTAATTAACTGCCCCCTGTCACTATCTGTTTTACAACGAGATGAAAAAATGGAGTCTGGAGCAAAATAAGGATTTGGGCAAACAGACCCCCATGCATACCTAAGTTTGGGAAGTCATGTCCCACCCCCAGGAAAACTGGCA
Organism: Mormoops blainvillei; assembly: GCA_004026545.1. Taxonomy (NCBI): domain Eukaryota; kingdom Metazoa; phylum Chordata; class Mammalia; order Chiroptera; family Mormoopidae; genus Mormoops; species Mormoops blainvillei. Next base: position 220,677 of record PVJD01000326.1, on the reverse strand, counting down.
CCACCTTTACCTGTCAATTCATAAGTAACTTCTTTACCCTCATCTTGCCAACAATATAAGTCCTCAGAACAAAGGACCTGATGCTCTTGACAACCCTGCTCTCGCCACCCCAGCTCTTTCCTCTTGCTCCTTACCTTGAAATGCCCTGAACCTATGCCTTTCTCCCCAGCCTTGGCAAGACCTGTTCTCTTCCATGAGAATGTATCACCAATAAACCCTACTTGCATGCTAATAGACTTGATGATCTGTAATTCTTTACTGTGTTGCCAGGAAGAACCAGGTTTCTCTGTTAACAGAAAGACTGCCTATATTTGAGCAAAAGACATTTGTACTCCTGAGGTACTGCAAAAGAGAATTTAGGTACAAAAACAAAGCAATCCCTCCCAAAAAAATCCACCAAAAAACAAACAAACAAACAAAAAAACAGTACCACAATTAGAAGCTATTGCCACAACTCAAGATAGAATGTCGCTACATTAGACATTTTAACTCTATCTTTGGTTATGAGTCTTTGAATACAGGAGAATAGCCTCTTAGGTAGGCCTGCATGTTGAAGGTGTATAAGGTAAGAGATAAGTTACTTGGCAATTAGACTGAAAAGTTAAGGTATAATTTTTTTTTCAAGGTTAAATCTCATATGGTGAAATCTAATATTGAAAATTGCTTAAATAACCTATCCCTAGAAACTGGGACAATTGATACTCAAAAACATTGAATTAATTTAAAACTTTGACTTTGTCTTTAGTTTGAGAACTATATTTCCTTAGGATTGTAGAAGCCAGGTTTCTGGGACATAAAGGGATAAATAGATATACATAAATGATGGATATACAGATAGATCGATCAATTGATCTTGGTTTACACATTTTTACATCTTGATTTTTCCAAGTATGTAGAGTGAAATTAATGTAAATTAAGTATAAAATGAGACATTCCACTGTATCTGTTATGCAGACTATAGTTATGTATAATCTTTGCCAAATCTCTTCTCTCTAAACTCTCCTGTCTGAAACTCTGTTCATGTTTGGATGGAGGTAACCCAATTTCTATGTTATTCCTACCACCTCTACTACATTAACATTTGCCTCAGGTCTGGATAATTAGAGCATTCCGTTTCTTTTTCAGAATGATGGGTTCAGACTGGATATAGAATCCACATGGGATCACCGTGAGTCATGCTCCTGACGTTACTAAAGCCATCGAGAAAGAACTCTCTTCACTACAGGGTTGATGATGTATTTTCTCTTCTCCCTAATGTGCTTTCTTTCTTTGTTGCATTTATGCATTTCTGTCTCCCAGGAAGGGAGAGGGTATTACATAAAAGAAATTCATCTCACAAAAGAAAGGGGAATGAAAAAAGGCCTTAGTTCTGGGAGAAAGACATGAAATAAGGAATGCACCATCATTGCTGTCTACCCCTCAAGTGGATTTGAAGCAAGGGAGAAGGTACTTTTTGAAATATCATGTACGTTGAGTGAAAAATCCTAAAGAGGAAGGATTTGTAGCCTGCCTCCCTGTTGATATTGGGGGAGGAGATTGATTCACACAGTGCTTGGAACCAACACTGAGTGAAATGAGTAGTAAAACAATGGAAGAATGTCTCCAGTGGAAGGCAGCTGGCCCCAGACTGCATGTATCCATCCCCCCAGCTTGTACCTGATGTGGAGTAAGCTCTGGTAAGTGAGGCAGGAGAGAGCTGGGAGTCGAGCACCGATAGCCTTGGCCGAGCAGGCAGAGGACATCCTTACAAAGGCCAATGAAGGTGGCAAACAAACCAGCCACTCTACCCATATCCAAATGAACGCATGAGTTTTCTCTAAACTCAGCCACCACTCGGGATAGGAGAAAATAAATGAACCAGTCTTTGAGTTGAGAAAACATTTGAACTTTGAAGTTGATAAATATTTTTCTGTAATACCTTGAAATATCCTAAAATAGGCTGGTTTAAAGTGGCAGAGGCCCAGAGTATTTTCAATAGGTGTTGATAAGGTGGGAGAAAGTGCCACCTTATCAACACCTAATGCCAGAGCCTACTTGGCATTAATAGACTCTGAAGTCCCTATTAATGCCAAATGGAGACATCAGAGCAAAATTAGAGCAGCCATACATGCAGCATACTTTCATTTCTTTGCATTTCTGAGTGTAAGTAATGTCTGTCTCCACAGATATAACCTAGGATACTGGTGACTGTCTTTGCTGTCATGTGGAGATCTTGCCTGAGAATGAGGACCACGGAGATGGATAAAAGAGGCTGAATCCCAGTGATATCTTTGCCATACTGAGCGTAGAGCTGCCACTGGACTGTTGAGGTTCATGAAAAAATACATTCCTCTTTACTTATTTTATTTATTTATTTTTTTAACTCTAAGCCAGTTTGAATTGTATGGCAGCAGGGTAACCCCCACTAACTGGTAGCTTCCAGCGAATTACTTATCCTTTGGAATCTCAGTGTTTTCATCTGCAGAAGCACCTCTCAATGTTTATGTTATGTAACGAAGTGGATAATCCATGCAAATAATTTGACACATTGCCGCATTAAATTCATAGTAGTTTAAGGCAAATCTTCTGAAGGATAGAACATTCCTTGTATTTCCTGCCAAACACACAAAACTTTTAGAAATATTCACTGTTTACTCTCTGTAATGGCAAAAATCACTCTGTAAATTAACTATATAGATGGTAAATATCTGGCAAAAATGCTATTTTTTTCCTCTAATTTCTAGGTCAACAAAACTTTCTGGTTACCATTTCTGGGTTATGGCTAAAAAGGCATTCCTTTTTCTTGAGAGCTCGACATTTTTCCATATCACTGAAATCAGAAGTGGAGACAAACGGTTTAAATTATTTTCCTGGCTTCTCACTGCAGTAAAACATAATTTGGCTGAAATAATGAGATTCAATTGCTCATAAGTAAACTGCAGCTTAAACAATGGCAGCCGGGCTGTGTTTGTTGTTGAGCCTCCTGTTGCAGAGGCGAGCTTTGCTATTGACTTGCTTTCGACATTATTGTCTACAGACTAAAAATCTGGGGAAAAGAACCAAGAAAAAAACTACCAGAGAACTAAATTGAATTCGTACGAAGTGCCAATTCTTGTATATTATGTTCTGATTTTCTTTTCAAGTACTTCTCAACTTTAATTTATTGACACCAACTAACAAATGTCTTTTGTATCATTTATTTTCCAATTATCCATATCCTAGACTCAAATATTTTGATCAGCACACATTCCAATTAAGTCTGATTATGTTCTTTGGAAGAATCAATTAAATTACTTTTTTTTATTGTTCTGGAAGGCAAATGCCAAGCCATGTGGATTACAAATGACCTTTAGAACACTTAGAAATTGCAATATATGTGACATACACGTTTACTGACACTCCCCTCCCTGCTCTGTTTGAGGCATAGAAAGGGCATGTAGATTTCACTTGAGTGACACTTATATGTGGGAAAAGATCATTTTCATCATCTCCAGTCTCCTTTTGTGAACTCATCTCTATGTTTTTAAATGTCCTGATAATCTTGTCATTTAATAGCCATCCTTTCGGCATGGTTATAAAAGTCAGAATTGAGTCCTGTTCTGTAGTATCTTTCTAGGAAAAACAAAAACAAAACCCTGTAAATTCAGGGAGGTAAATCGGAATTAAGGACAAAATAGCTGCTTAAGGTAGCCAGCATCTGGATCTTTGGAGTCCTCTCTTGCCTCCCTGACAGGAAGAGTGGCCCCTGCTTCCGTTTCTTACCCATGTTGTTTATGGTCTTCCTTGGTGGTGGTGTTTGGTGGTGAGTGAGATTTTGCTTCTTTAGGAATTTTTCTAAAGGCAAGATAACTGAATGCACTGCCATCCCCTTGGTATTCTATCCACTCTGTCTGCCCTGGTTTTGGCTCCTTACCATGCCCTTTCAGACCTCTGCCAAGGCAAAAGCTTAACTGTCTTTTGTCCAATCCATCAGAATCAACTCTTTTTTCTGATATGGTAAAATATATGTATTTTTATTCAGATCACAAGGGAAGCTAATAATCTCTTTATTCTTCAAAATCTAGAACAGATTTTACCTTTTCCATTTAACCTTCTCTGACTATTCAGGCTTCTCTAAAGCTTATGATGTTGCAACTCTCACATGGTATTGTTACTTAATATTTTTGCAAATGAAATATGCTATGTCACTATTTTTTGTCTCATCAGAAGTTACACCTTCAAATACTTTTGTCCCTTGGGCAATTTTACAGTTATTTTAGTGATGCTGCTATAGTTCAGAATGCTGTTTGAACTCTTCTTTTGCAATTTTCTTCAAAGCCTGTAGCACTTTTTTTAAAAGACCTCAACAATGGTAAACCTTCATCTCTTGCATATGGGTTAAATTTTCAAAAATAGCTAAAAGTCATTCAGAGCTAAGTCTTGTGAATAAGATGAGTGATCAAGTTGTGTAATGTATTTTTTATTGAAAACATGATTTGATTATAACCTAATGAGTCTTACATTTTTTGTGTTGCTCATAAATTGACACTGAGAGGAATTCCTGAACAGGGGTCAAAGACTGAACCATGGTGGTTTTCTTTAAATAGTTGGCTGGCCTTTGATGGTGACGAGGTTCATATTGGATGCACAGAAATTGGAATCTAAGTCCCTCATTTTAGAGACAAAGACACTGACTTTTAGGAAGGGGACTCACTTGTTCATGTTCATCAGAATAATAAAACAATGAAATGTCTAATGATTGCAATAATCCAATAATGAAATAAGGTATCTGGAAATGGTAAATAATCATCTCTGAGTATATTGATTAAATCAGAAGGAGGGATTATATATGTTACAATAAGTCAGGGAGGCTTTTTATTACTAATGGGAATGCTAAGACTTTGATTGGGATGTAATTTAAGGAGCTCCAAAGCCATTCTATACTTACAAATCATGGAGCTGGCATCTAGCTCTAAGAGGCACCATAAGTGTGGAGAAATCTCATCAGAACTCATTAAATCTCAACTTTAGAAGGAATGATGAAATTCATTTGGTTAAATTACTCACCTGCTGAGTGATCTGCTGTGATATTGAGGATCACATTAATAAATTCTCTATTTTAAACTTCCTAGGAATGGACAATCCAATATATTCAGATATCCAGTGGCAGTTCCATTTATTAAAATTTTCTTTCTCATATTAAGCTGAGATTGCTGTGTTGTCCAGGTATGGTTCCTACTTCTGACCACTCTGACCACAAGGTACATTCAAAATAAGTCTAATCTCTCTTATATATAGTTAAAGGAAGCCATAAAAGAAAAATCCCTTAGTCTTCTTAAAGTTAAATACTTCATTACTCTTAAAAATCTTTCATCTTAAACAATTTCAAATACTTATTCTCATTTGAGTGGTTTTTATAATTAGAAAATATTTTAAAGATTTTGATATATTAAAATTGCTATGGCCCTCCTCTAGGCAAATAAGAGTTTCTCCATTTGCCTCTTGAAATGGGGGATCCTGAAGTATGCATGCTATAAGAGGAATATGGTTACCCAGAGTGAAACTGGATTGAATTTTTTTAAGTTTTTAATTTTATTTTATTTTTATTTTAGACAGAGTGGAAGGGAGGGAAAAAGAGAGGGAGAGAAACATCAATGTGTGGTTGCCTCTCATGTGCCTCTGCTGGGGACCTGGCCCACAACCCAGGTATGTGCCCTGACTGGGAATCAAACTGGCAGCCCTTTGGTTTTCAGGCTGACACTCAATCCACTGAGCTATACCAGGTATGACATGAATTTTTTATTAAATGAAGACTGTAGCCTCTATCAATGTCGATTGACAGAGAAGAATTAGAATCTTTTTGAGGATTTTGTCTCATGTTTCAGGGTGTTCTGTTCAGTAATACTGAAGGCCAGCCAAACCTTGACACTGGACTCTTATTTCATATTTTCTGTGGATTCATATTGCCTCCCAAATACTTCACACTTCTAAAAAAAATTTATTTAATTCCATTGACTAAGAGAAGTCAAGCATTATTATCTTTTCATTTTATGAGTAAACTATACTACAGTTATGAAAGTGATAGCCAGCTATTAGGGGTTAAATAAATTGTATATTTTATACATGTTGTTTAGTGGGCACTACTTAAAGAAAATAAGGCAGTAGGTATAGGAAGTTTACATGAAAGGGTTTTGTTTTTTGTTTGTTTTGAGATAACTTTGGTATATAACCCACATAACTTTCAAATGTACAGCATTATTGTTTAATATCGCTATACACTATAGTGTACTTACTGCCAAAAATCTATTTTTTATCTGTCACCAAACACTTAACCCTCTTTACCAATTCTTTCCCCTGCTTTCTCCTCTGGTAACCACCAATTCATCATCTGTATCTATAAGTTTATTTTGTTTTTGTTTTATTTTTGTTTGTTTCTTTTTCTATTCCACACATGAGTGAAATCATAGTTTTTCTTGTTTTCCATCTGACTTGTTTCACTTAGCATAATACCCTCAAGTTCCCTATGTTGTTGCAAATGACAGTATTTCATCTTTTTATGGCCAAGTAGTATTCCATTGAGTGTGTGTGTGTGTGTGTGTGTGTGTGCACACACAACATTTTTATCAATTTATTGGTCGATGGACACTTAGGTTGTTTCCATAACTATACTACAAAGCTATAATCATCAAAACAGTACATGGTATTGACAGGGAAACAGACACACTGACCAATGAAACTGAGTCGAGAGACCAGCTATGACACTACACATATATGGAAAACTAATTTACAACAAAAGAGCCAAGAACAGATAATGAAGAAAGGAAAGTCTCATTAATAAATGGGATTGGGAAAACTGCACAGTCACATTCAAAAGAATGAAACTACTGCACTGTCTTACACTATACATAAAAACTAACTCAAAATGGATCAAAAACTTGAATGTAAGACCTAAAAACATAAAATATATGGAAGAAAACATAGGTGCTAAAATTCTGGACATCAGTCTTAGCAAAGACTGATGGATTTTACTCCATCAGTAAAAAGCAAAGACTTTTTGTGGATTTTACTCCAGTGGCAAGGAAAACAAAAACAAAATTAAACAAATGAGATTATATCAAACCAAAAAGCTTCTTCACATCATAAGAAACCACCAGCAAACCAGAAAAGATGCAACCAAATGGGAGAAGATATTTGCAAATCATACTTCTAACAGGTTAATATCCAAAATATAATTTAAAAAACTCAACAATAAAAAAACAAACAATCTGAATTAAAAAAAGAGCAGAGGCTCTGAATAGACATTTTTCCAAGGGAGACATACAAATGGCTAGCACATGAAGATATGTTTATTTTGGTTTTGAATAATTGTTTGAATAATTGTTGAAATGCACAATGAGATATCACCTTATGCCTGTTAGAATGGCTATTACCAAAAAGAAAGAAAAAGCAAGTGTTGAAGAGGATGTGGAAAAAAGGGAAAATTGGTGTAACTACTATGAAAACGATATGGAGATTCCTGAAAGAAACTTAAGAATAAATTATCATAAGATCCAGAATTTTTGTATCTGAAGACTATTTCAACTGTATAATTTCATATCTTGCCTTGTGGACTTTCAATTAGTTTTGTCACATATATAACTTTTACACGTGGTTTAACTCAACATTATATTGTTATTATTGTTTTAAGCAGTCCAGCATATTTTAAAAAGATTTAAGTAATAAGAAATATTTCTAGTTATCTCATTTTCAAGCATTTCTCATTTATCCACACTTTACTTTGTAAAATCATGCTTCTCTCTCTTTTCCCCACCCACACTTCATTTTGCCAAGTTTGTATTTCAATGACTTTAAATTCACTTTCTTCTTCAATGTTAATGTTGCTATTAATACCATCTAATATATTTTTCACTGTGGACTCTGTACTTTTTATCTCTCAAGTCCCATTTAAGTTGTGTTCATGTCTTTCATTTCTCTACTTAATATGTTCAATATTTCCTCCCACTTCTTGAACATGTGAAATACAGTTGTAACCATTTTAGTGTTCTGTCCCACTGATTCTTTCACCTGTGTAATTTCTGAGTCAGTTTTCTTTGACCGATTTTTCTTTTCATTATGAATTTTATTTTCTTATCTCTTGCATGCCTGATAGGTTTGATTGTATGCCAGACAGTCAGATTTTAACTTGTTAGTACTGAATATTTTTGTTTTCCTGTATTCCTGTGAATATTATTGAGTTTTGTCCTGGGATATGGTTAAGTCACATAGAAACATTTTTTTCATTTCAGATCTTGCTTTTAAGTTTGTTAGGTAAGACAAAAACAACATTTGGTCTAGGATTAATTTTTCTCTACTACTGAGGCAAAGCCCTTCTCTACCTATTACCCCATAAGTTATAAAGAATTTAACTCCAGCTGGCAGGTACACAAATTATTCGTGGCCCCGTGTGAGCTCTAAAGGGTCTTCCCTCTAACCTTTTGGAGTACTCTTTCCCCAGCGTTAGGAAGTTTCCTCATATTCATGTGCTGATCAGTCAGTACTCAGCTGAATACTCAAAGTGGATCCCTCTATAGATCTCCTGACTTACCTTTCTGTGTGTAGCTCTCGCCTTTCATATATTCCGCCCTGCAAACTTTAGCCACCTGGCTTCTTTGGACTTCTAGCTCCCCCTCCTCAACTAAAACACTGCACTGAGCTCCTTCTGGGTTCTCAATCCTTGCGTTGCAGCCTGGACATTCTCTTCCACCAGTAAATAGATACAAAGAAGCTAATCACATTGGATTCTCATATACAAGAATTGCTCTCATATGTAAGGTGATCTCAGCATCTTGAGAACCACTGTTTGATATTGTCTATATGTTATTTTAGGTGGAAGGGTAAATCTAGCTATTACTGTCTAGAAGGAAAGTTACCCAAGTCACAGTATTTCTGGCAAGACTTTCTGATAACCCTTGCTCCACTTGGATCATAAATAAAATCAACAGAATATTTATTTAATTTGCTAGTACGTTTCAGTCTTTAGCATCAGTTTGTTCGAGTATTTCTTGGAAGTCTACTAGATGGACTAGTATCTGTTGGAAAATGATCTTTCTTCCTTCCTTCCTTCTTTCCTTGATGAAACTTGAACATAAAGTCAATGCAAAAAATTTAAAATGAATGGTTAATGCTGTATTATCCAACTGAAAAATACCTTTAATATTCTAGGAAAATGAAGAAATTGGTCAGACACATGCACATTTTAGAGATGAAAGGAGATATGATGTGGAAAGTTTAGACTGTGAGAGGCCTAAGGAAATGGGAAAGATGGACTCTTTATGGTATAGTGAGTGACAGACTTCAATATTGCTAGGTACACAGAGCTTGAAACTCTACCTACATTATTAAAAAATCTATAGTACAGTGAAGTACTTTGTAAGAAGATTTACCGCTATATATTTCACATTTGCCAAGTCACAAGTTTCTATAAAGTATTGATAGAATCCAGAAAAAAAGGAGTTTATTAAATTGGTTTTGATCTATGTTGGGAACTCTTTTCAAACTTAAAATATCTCCAAAGCATTGACTCTCCAATTCTTATTAAAGCGGTGCCTCGAAAAGTAGGAAAGGGATGAGTTACTCACCCTCTACCCTTTGTTGGGAAGTCTGAAGAAGCTACTAGTCCTTGTCCATTCTTCCTGTGCATCATGCCATCTCAAGGCACTCCTTGTTCTAACACCACTCCCACCCCCTGCCAATATTGCACATTCCGTGGTTGTCAGGGTCTGCATTCAAATACAGTGGGAGGAGATATGTGGAAATGATGTGTCACAAGGCCCCGTATCTCTCCTCTTGGCTTGGCCACACAGCTGTCCTGGGAAAGCTGAGGGTCATTGCCCTCAGCATGGTTTACTGGGCTCCCTGGAGCATTGTTATTGTGTCCCAGTAGGTGAGACTCCTGAGATGGGCTGGGAGAGTAATGGAAATCGTGGCAGTTTATTGTATTCCATTCATCATGTCATGCTTGTTAGCATGCTGTTTTATAGCCACATTGCTCCACAGTAGCACCATTTTAGTGTGCAAACTCTACGTTTTCACTTTAATTTGCCACAAATATGATATAAAGATAAACGAATTTATGTTTCTCATTCACCAACCAGAATTGTCCCCAGTAGTTTACAGGTGATCAATCAAGATGGGACAGGAATCCTCCCCAATGCATATTAAATGATATTTTCAGAGAAGGAAATGAACTAATGAGCAAACACTACTGACAAATGTTCAATTTCACTCGACTTTATAATTTCTAGAAAGACATGTCTGAAAAGTCATGGACAGACACTGATATTGCAAAGCACAATCTATGCCTGGTTTAATTGGACAGCCAATGAGGATGGGGCACACCATTTCTAAAAGGTGCCTTCTAGGCCAGATGCTTCCTAGTCAAGGCCCAGCCGAAACCTTTTCATGCTCTTCCTAAATGGCTGCATGTTTTTTTGAATTTCAAGCAAATTGGTACTGACAGATTAATCTCTTTCCCCATAATTTTTAAAAAATATAAAGTAAGAAGACAGCTTAGACACCTTTTATTCACTTTTGCAATTGCTTTCAAAACCATTACGTCAATCAAGTGTTTATTAGGTACCTGAAATGTGCATATCCCAGTAGTATAGACAGCGTAAACTAATAATCATTGCAAAATAATATACACTGTGACTCTGATCTTAAGCAATATTAAAGTTAAGCATAGTTAAATGCTTTTTGGTAATGAGTCACAATGATAAAAATGTACTGAATACATATTGTCAGACATCGTATTAGATATTTTAAATGTATCTGTTACCATCAGAGTGTTAGAGTATGTATAACAATTCTTATCTTATAAGTAAAGAAACTAATTAGTAGAGGCAGTTAAGTAACTTGTCCCACCATACAGTCATTGAATAGAAGAGCTGGAGTGCAAACTCCCATTTGTGTACTTCTCAAGTATAGATTGCAACACACCACATTAACTTTTTGTATTAGTTTCCTAGGGTTGCTATAACAAGGTACCTAAACTTGGTGGCTTAGACAACCGAAGTTTATTTTCTCACATTCCTGGAGGCTAGGTGTCTGAAATCAAGCTGTCAGTAGGATTGATTCCCACTAGATGGTCTGCGGGAGAATCTATTCCATGCTCTTCTAGCTGGTGGTTGCAGGTGATCCTCGGTATGCCTTGTCCCCTAGGGCATAATGGCAATTACTGCCCCTATCTTCACATGGCATTCTCCTCTTTGCTTGTGCCTGTGTTTCTTCTCCTCTTCTTATAAGGACACCAATTATGTTGGGTCAGGGCTCACCATAATCCAGTATGATTTCTTTTTAGCTTGATTACATCTGCAAAGACCCTATTTCCAAATATGATCACATATCTAGGTATTAGGGATTAGGATTAGAACATATCTCTTCAAAGAACATAATTAACCTATAACATTCTTCATATCTGCTTTATATTGTATTCTTCAAATTCATGGTTATATTAAAAAGCTATGGGAGCTCTTTAAAACACATAATCTTGCACATAATAGATGCTCAAAAAATTCATGATGAATACCAGTATTTTCATTCACACAACAACTTTACACAACAGAAGCTGAAATTAGTCCCAACATATCTCCTGAATCTAGCGACTGTACAGAGAGATCAAAGAGTTTTCTATTGAGGAAAAAAAAATTAGCTTATGCTCTAGTGATTCATCACATTGCATTTATTATTCAAAAATAAATGAACAGTTTCAGACTAAACTCTGTGCATATGGAACTTAGAGACACTAAACAAATAAGTGCACACATAATTGTACTGTTAGGAGAGTGACAAATGCTATAAAGAAGAAATGCATTGCTCTGGTTATAAAAGCACTAGGTGACAAACTTTCATTGAAGAATGAACTTTGGCATGAGACAATACAAGAAATTAAATGTATATGGATTTGAAAGTATTCTCTATAGAATACCTCAGAAAAATTTTATAATCGTAGTTAATTTATGATTACATAAAGTAATCATATACTTTATGAAATATATCTCCTGATATATTTTTGATGATTTGTAACAAAGTGAACCATTATGGCTTTATGAAAGCCTCATATTTGTTGATTTCTTATGCAATTAAATCCTAACTGAAGATTTTTTTTTTGTCTAAAGATTGATTGTGGCTTTAAATAAAATGTGATAGTTAACAATGTGAATGTAAGCTCATGTTGGATTTTTAACATTCTGAAAATTAGCAAAATAAAGAGAAAAGACAGAAAATAAGGATCTACATAATATTGATTGATTAGTAGAAAGGACTCTAAATTAAAAGTAATATGCACTAAGGCCAAAATCAATTTGATTTTATTTTTTGACTCTAAAAATGGAAGTGGTTGAAACAGATAATCACTAAAGATTCTTTCAGCTTAAATATCCCAAGATTAAAGTTTAATTATTCAAATTAAAGGACATGCTATTTATCTCATTTGTATTACTTTTTTGAGAAAGAGAGAGAGCGAGAGACAGAGAGAGAGGGACAGGGAGAGAGAGAGAGAGAGAGAGAGAGAGAGAGACTAAGGGAAAGAGGAGCAGTAGGCAGACTATAGAAGCTCTTCAAAGTGACAGAGAAAGGAAAGACCCCATCAACTACAGCCAGGTGAGTGCAGAGCAGCTGGGGTCTTGGTCTAGGTCAAGGTCCAAAAAAGACAGGCTCTGTCTCCAGTAACAGAAAAAATTGTGTTTTTGTTGTGATTTTATTTTAAACCTAGTGTACAACAGATGCTCAGTTATAGTTTTCTGTCAGAATGTCTAAGTAAAGAGAACGCATTCTGCTTTTGCCTTCACTATCTCAGTTTCAGAAGCCTTAATTAGGATATTGGAGTAGAAAGTTATTTTCTTTGTTGGAGGTGGAATTATCATGAAACCATTCCCAGAGGTCCTCATCCTCACCCCAGCTGCTAAGGAACACTCATGCCTAGAACAAATTTCACTGTGGCATGAAAGGCAGCATCTCACCCTGGCATGGCAGGTGTCATACCACAAGGTTTTGTGTGAATAGCTTACATCCTTTTCCCAAAATCTTTGAAATCTCCAGCCATGTGTATGATCACTCTGATTGTGTATTCACAAAAATGAGAAACATAATGTAAACAGTGGCCCCTTTAAAGCTTTAGTCTGCCAGTAATTGGTTTACATTACATTCACTTTATAGAAATAGTTTAAAGTAGAACACGATGAGCAATTCCAGTCCCAGAAATGTTTAATTAAAAGACTGTACTCATATCTCATTAGTTATTATGTGTGTAATGGCTCAGTGTATCAAATAACATAGAAATTCGGGAATTTGTGTCAGTAACGTAGCCACTCCAAGTCTGTGCTTTCCCATTTATAACAATGGAAGACTCAAATGATAATACTGTGAAATCAGTTTCAGGAATAGAGTCTCATTCAATATGGCTAGCTCTCTCAGATCTATTCCAATTGTTCCTTATTCCACCCAGTGGTACCATAAATGTGGGATGTTTTAACCATTGTGTTTATACTGTGGAGACAATGGAATTAGTACGATTATAATAATTGGTGTATCACAGTTTTCCAGCAATTCATCTTTGTTGTTTATGGCACTCAATTTGATTGTTGTTAGTGTTGATTGGATGACACTACAAGTATGACAGACTGTTGCTTTTAGAATACATAGCCTTGAACCTATGGACTCAAACACAGGTATATCAGTTTTGTAATCTCCAGGAGCCACACCTCTGCCTACTGCTATCTTGTGTTGCCAAATTATGAATGCGTATTTATCTTCTGGAATCAGGAAAAATAAATTAAGATTTCCAGGAAGCTTCAGGAATTCCTGGAATTATAAGATATTCTATATTTTTCATAGCAAATTTATTTATATATTTTATAATTGTTGTGAGCCACAACAATAATAAACAAAGAATTATTTTTCTGTGACAGGGTTATATACAATTTTAGGAAAATATCTGTTTTGAAAAAGAATAATAAATGTATAGCTTATATTATTATTAACCTGGTTGTTTCGATAAAATTACATATTTCGGTAACATGCAAATGATGTCTACTGATATTGTCACTTGAGAATAGAAGTCATTAAAAAAAAGCAACTCTTTACATAAAATAAAGATAAATAATTTAACACATTGAAAGATATAACACAAGTATATTAAAGCCACTTTTAAACTAAAAATTTAAAAACACGGTAACTGTTAATCTTCCTGTTCCATATTCTTAATTTTTGATTTGTGACAAATATTTCAGATGTGGAAAATTTTATTTAATTTTTCATTGACATAGCAAGTGAACAATATCAATGTTAAGAGTGAACTGAAAGCATCTTCAAGTTGCATATAAACTCTGTATTAGTTTCCTATTATTATCATAACAGATTACCACAAAATAACTGGCTTAAGATAGCACAATTTATTATCTTACAATTTGAAAGTCAGAAGTATCACTGGGCTAAAATTAATGTGTCAGCAGAACTGCCTTCTTTTGAGGGACCCTGGCAGAACATCCATTTCTTGGCCTTGTCCATCTTCTAGAAGCCACCTGCATTCCTTGGCTAGTGGTCCCTTTCATTATCTTCAAAGCCAGCAGTGAAGCATTTTCAGATCTTGTTCCCTCTGGCCATCTGCTGCCTCCCTCTTCTTTTGTTTGACTCCTGTAATTATATTGGGCTCAGTTGTATAATTCAGGATAAGCTTCTCAAGATCTTTAATTTAATCACATCTGTGGTTTCCCCATTTGCCATATAAAGTAACATAGTCACAGTTTTGGGCATTAAGAAACAGGCATCTTTAGGGGCCATTATGTTACTACCTACCACAAGCTCATTTCCTTTTTCAGTGATGAAAGTATTGTCTTCTTTCTAAAGAATTTAGCTTGTAACAAATATTCAAACACCAGAAATGTGATTGGGCAACATTCAATAATGCAACATATAGATGTCCTAGCATCATTAAGAAAATCACATAAACTCACCTGCTGAAATTGACAATTTAAGGACTTACTTTGCTTCCAAAAATTTTTTTAGAACATCACTCATAGGATTTGTATAATATATATGCTGCACATAAATTTATTATTTTATGTTTTGTTTACAGGAATGGAATTATCACAGACAGGGACACAAACACATACTTATAATATAGTATCAGTTACAAGTAAGAAGACTGACTAGGTTTTGACCACTTCTCTCCCATGCACTCTTGTCCGGACCCCCAGAAATAGCAACATGACCCTCCCATTGTACTTGTCTCCATTTCTTGGGCTTGCTTCTACTTTACATATGCTGATTACTTTTAATAAGTAAAATCTCAATGCTGATTGTTAAATTGTAAATTTCATAAAGTCATAACACTTTTTCCATTTTTACAAATTCTTAACTGATTTTTCCCAGAGCACAAAAAGTCATCTAAATTTTCTGAGAAATGCCTGGCTTGATTCCTACACAGAAACACTGATTATCAGAGCTACCAAACCCCTGGGTTGACTGGTTGCATAGACTATATGTTTCACAATAAATTGTTAACTCCTTTGTAAGAGTGTCTTCCTTCATAAGAGCTAAGCATTTGGACATCTTTCCTCTGTTTAGTTTCTGGGGCCATGGGAGTAAAGTATTTTCAATCTGTTAGAAATGGGTTCATATCAACTCACTACCGAGTAATGAAAATAGCCCCCCCCTTTTTTTTTTTGGTATGTACTGGAACACTTTAACCATTCAGCATAGTGTATTGTGCTAAGAGCATAGGTGCCGGAGCCAGATAGCTTTAGTTCAAATCCCTGCTTTACCCCTAATTACTTGCGTATTTGTGGGGCAGCGGCTTCATGCCTCTGTACCTTAGTCTCCTCTCTATAAAAAGAGGGCAATAGTATATCATTTTCTTTCCAGAGGTTTTATTTTTCAGATCTATTTTATAAGTAATAAAATGGAATAGTTATATTTTGCTTCCTCCTCTGAGGTAATCGGCATCATAAAATTGTTATACAACCTTTCCAGCATTTTCTTTATGTATTGTATTTACCATGTATTTGTAGCCACAAAATACATATTTGGCATCTTGTAAAATGTGTCATAAATATTATTTTGGTTATCACCTTCAGCTTGCTCTTTTTACTCATTATTTTTAAAAATCAAACTTGACAAAATAGATCCCATTTGTTCTTTTTGATTGATCTATAGTATTTCCTTATTTGGATACAACCCGACTCTCACATTACCTCTGGTTTACCTGTGCAAATGTTTCTCTAGTGTATAGACTAGAAATGAAATTGCTGGCTGCTATGTATATAATCTTCACATTTATTATGTATTATTAAATTGCTGTGACTTTCTATTTACATGTATCTCACCAATGTTTAATATTTAATGTCAGGTTTCTGTTTTCTGGGGTTTTTTTCAGCTTGATGTGTGTGAAATGGCATCCTATTGTTGTTTTAATTTTCATTAGCTGATTCCTGGCAGGGTTAAGCAGCTTTCCATAGCTTTTTTGATGATTCAAGTTTCCTCTTCAGGGATTATTTATAAAGATAGGCCATTTTTAGTTTGTTTTCTTTCTTCTTAATTTTATGTAGGAATTCTTTTTTCACAAAGAGATGCCCTGAAGTTTAACTTTTGCTTCAGTATTCAGAAAAAAATATGATACTTGGTTTAAGCCTCAGCCTCAGACTTTGAAAGACACGGTAACCAAATACCTACTTTATTTCAGGCACTTTGATTATCTGCCTGCTCAGTGTGGGCATGGCCACACATTCCCACCACCTCTAATCAGTGCAGCAATGCCAGGGATAGAAACATGGTATGGCCCTTGAACTGATGGTCCGCATCATCAGTGTGTTCATTTGCAAGTTCAGGTGAGCATTCTAGATACAACTTGGAATGAAAACCTCTATTCATTTCTTCAGGGAGTTGAATTATAAGCAAACTTATTTATTACAATAATATATTGAAGTAATGTGGATTTTGAAAGCTGTTAATGTGGCATACAAAAAATTATTAAGAACTTTCGAAGAGTTAAACAATATTAGCAGTTATTATGAATAAGAGAGAGTGCATTAGATAGATAACATTAACAAGAACATAATATCCGTTTTGAGCCAGCAAATGTTTATAAAAATTTAAATGTTAATAAAAAGGCAGGATAATAGTAATTAAATTATATCACAATGTTAATCTTTAGAAGCATTAAGAGCTATATTTAATTTTTGTTATTTGATTCAGTGGAAACCAAGAGCTTTCAAGAAAAAAGTCCTATTTGAGAAGTCTCCATATCTTGTGAGGATGAATTAAAAGTAGAATTTCAACTTTGCCACCTCTAAATGTCATGGGGAGGAAATATTGCAAAATCATGCCCAAAAATATCCATGATAAATCATTTTTGATCTTGACATAGTGAAGAATGTAAGAATTATAAACGCTAGTAGAAAGAATGGAAGGAAAATAAAAATAACTCAGACAAATTTTCTTCTCACTTATACAACTTCAAAATATCATTCCTTAAAAGTACTCATTAAGAAGATAATTTCTTATCCCTATGGATCTATAGAAGCCAAAAATTTTAGCATTGTTGAAGTAATTTTCAGAGATTTTTATTTTCAATATCAGCTGGTAAAGTGAGATGTGCTTCAACTTATAGAAAAATCTTTGAGAAAAGTTACTGATTTCCCCCCTGAATCACATTTTAGTATTTATAAATATATTAGTGATGTTATGACATGCCTGCTACAAGTGAACTTTGCTTTTAGTGTGTCAGTGTGACTACAGGAGCCATTAGTAGTCAACAGTGTGGAAAAAATTACTATTCCAGCAGCATGATGTCAGACTTTTAATTTTAACCATTCAAATTCTCTGTAAGTAAATTGTAAATTGCCACAGTCAATTTGCAAAAAAAAAAAAAATTAAGATTTAGTCTTATACCTAAGAAACTGGTTCTATGACATTCACATTCAAAATTGGCCAAATATTTAATATTTAGCCACATTATGTATTTGATAAACTTCTACACAGTGGATATTCACCTGTTATTTATTTGCTTTTTACATATCTTTTTATCTTTTTCCAATCTATTAGCTTACCTTAGAAATTTGTTTATGGCATCTTTGGGGTAAACTTCAGCACTTTGATGTTTCAATTCCATTGTCTTCTGTATCTGTCAAAACTACAGACACTTTGACTGTCAGTCTACTTGTAATCCCATCACAGATAATCCAGAATCAGTTCAGAATCAGATCTTATGTTGGAAGCTCAGAGTTACTGCACCCTAGGTAGATTATAGCAGTAATGAAAGCCGGTTATATTCAGTTTCTCTTTCTCAGTATTCATAGTGGGGTCCGGCATCCTCTTACTCTTCCCAGGATTCCTGGGCGCCTTCAGTGTGGCACTTCTGTTAGTGTGTAATTCTGTTTCCCTGACCCTGTGCTCACCGTGATAGGAACACAGCAGCAGCGGGCCATGCTCAGGGTACGAATGCTGTCCACTGCAAAGACGAGTAAGGAGCGCTGCCCTCCACATCATGCGGCCCCACAGGAAGAAAGGGTGTGTGAGAAGTAGTTACAAATCAACATGTTTTCCTTAAAGGAAATGTGGACATATTTAATTATGATAATTTTCTTATCTATGTAAATACAGGATTTGATTCCTAACAAATTGGGAAAATTAGCCCTTCTTGGGACCTGGTCTAATTCATAGATACCTGTATTTGAAAGTTTTCAAAAATCTCTGAGAGTCTGAGCCTTTGCAGGGGCCAGGATCTAGCGTCAGATTGCCCCCCCTTGCATCCTTTACAATTGTAACTCCTCCCAGCTCCTTGTCTCTGTGAAATCACCAAAGCTACGTGCAAGGCCTGCGAAGGCCTCCTGCCCCAGGGATATTGCCCTGCGATGCTCTCTCTCAAATACTAAACTCTGGATTGTTTTTGCACCTCTCACTGCACTTGGTAAACAGGTTCCCCGTACAGAGTTTCTACCACAGCCTGGCAGTAGGGGATGGAGCTTAAAAATCCTGTGAAAGTAACAAGTGCAAACTCCTTGCATCTGCTGATTTCTCACTTAACTCAATGGTAGCAACAGCATCTCAGTGTTATTATGGGAAACTTTAGGGCTTCTAGAAAGCCTGCACCTCCCCTGGGAGCCTGTTTCTTCTTTGACTGACCTTCCCCATATCCCTGAACTTGTCTGCTACTGGCATCTTTCCATCAGTCACCTCAGTGCCCCATTTCTACAATCACAAAATACTCTAGCAAAATATAAATTACCTAATATGGCACCTAAAAGACATTAAAACCTTCATAAGTATGTGGAAATAAATAAAGAATTATAAATATACTGAAAATGTTCATCATTATTAGATATGGAAAGAACCTCAGGCATGATGTAATAAAATTCCAACTGGACAATGGGTCATTTACTTCAGGATTTTCCTTCCCAAAGCAACTTATTTTGATTTGGGAGAGATTTTACTGTTAGGTCATTCTCGTTATTCAATCAGAATCTGCCTCTTTACCATTCTTCTACCAAGTCCCATTTTGCTGTGTGAATGTTTTCAGAGAAAATTTAACCTTTCTTCCCTACATGAGTCTTTCAAGCATTTAAATATAATCTTCTTTATTTCTCTTTTTTGGTCATATTTTTTTATAGGACTCATTTTCTCTATGGTTTAATTCCAAGTGGCCCCTTTCACAATACACCATAACTTCCTAATTATTTTCATAATGTGTTATATAAACTCTAACAGCATCCTTCATCCTTCTGCTCTGATCACCCAGGAACTGTGGGATTACTATCTTTCTTCTTTCTAGACACTCTGCATCCTGGAATCAGCCTCCATTTTCATGGACCTCTTATTCAGTATAATTTGCCTATTGGTGACAAATCAAGATTTTGTTTTCACTTAGCATTTTGAATATGCCTCTATTTTCTGTGCTTCCTACTGTCCACCAGTCCTTCATTTAAACAGCAGTGTGAGAAATTCTTGAAGAGTGAGGAAACACACTTTTCACCTGCAAATTCCTACTAACAAAATGTAAGGCACCTGTGTAGTTATCAAAAATGCTTAATGAGTGGATGACAAATAAATTGATAAATGAAAGACATAGTTCCTTTTTCATATAAACAGCTTCTAACATGTTGACTACTATTCTATATATGCAACTCCATTTTTGCTTCTAAATATGGAATTTTACCTTTTTCTTATATTTTAATGGATCTAGATAAAGTGCACATAATTGAGTTAATCCCCCTCTAAAGTTCATGGCACACTACTGTCATTGACCAAGGACGGACTTTTCATTTGTTCCTATCCAATTTTAGCAGGGTGCCTTGTATCCGTTACTCCTGACTATTGTAATTTGTATTTCTATGATTAGCTATCTCACACAGCTTTATATCACTTGCAATTTTGTTAAGCAGAGTAAGAGGATTAAAATACAAGAAACAACAACAATGAATAGATGATACATTAAGTGCTGAATTGTAAGCTACACACTTTAAATGCTGTAAGAATTTGGCAGAGATATCTAGCCTGAGCATGTGAACTAGATATGAAAAGAGTAGCATCACCAAGATGTGAGCTGGGCCCAGAAGGCTTGGCGAGACTTGAAAAAAGAGGAACCTGTGGACACAGGGTAAATAACAGCCCTGTGTGTTATTTGCCAGTTGAAGTGGGGTAGAACGTTGAAAGGAAGTGGTAGGATATTCATTTGGAGAGTGTGAATCAGGATTCCTCTTCCTTCTTACCCTTCTCTCTTCTTGGGCCAGTTACCGGACAGACATTGTGAAGATGGACCTCGCCATTTCTCAGAGCTTTCCTGGACACTTCGCTTTGGGGTTTGGGGATTTGTCTTAGAAAGAATACTAAGAGCGGAAAGAGAGGGCAGGTAGCACGTAGAGCAGCAGGAAAGATCTGTTTCTTGCTCCTGCTGCCCCCTCCTTCCATTCCAGGCAGATCCAGCCTTTAGAAGATCTCATTTCTATTTTTTCTATCCTAAATTATACTGCACCCCCTGAGGACTTTTCTGCTCGCTGCCAATAGAGAAGTCACACAGATGGTTACTGTCTATGGAATCAGAATCCCGGAAATCTCATATTTAGCTGGGAGTGTGAAGACTTCATTATTATATATTGATCTCTCTTTATCAACCACTGTGATACTCCTGAGCCTCTTAGATGTTGGAACCTCATCAGCTCTACTTCTAACATTATAAATTGTCTAAATAACCTGCTTTTGTTTTTCACCAATAAAATATATAGAGCCAGACTTGTTCCTGTTTACCATTGATTTTGGCATCATTATATAATTCATGTTTTAGTGTTATTATCTACATTTCTCTGACCTCGCCCTTGTTTTACTTTTATTCCATTATGATGTCATGGTATAATCCTACAATCTACCTTCACATCCCGGATACCCTATCTGAGATGCACTGATCTAAAAAGTTCCATCTAAACATGGGCATTTATATAAATATACTACTTGACGTTAGCCACTACTGTGGCTAAAATAAATAAGATTTGACTAATCAAACTATAGATGTTAAACTTTTATTAATGTCAAGCTTTAAAGCTCAATGCAATTTTTTAATTGTACTGTATTTGCAATATATCACATTGCATGAATAATTTTCAAATGATAGATTAATATAGTAACAAAAGAGCTACTGTAGGGATTTGTATATGTGTATGGAAATTTCCTCAAGTACTAAAACAATAAAGATAAGGAAGGATTTGGACTGGATATTTCTTTCCAGCCTACTGTAAGTAAGTGCTTCCTTAATTATAATCAAAACCAAGACTCTGGGATCTAGTTCATGAATTCTGTGGTGGTGACATTCCCAGGAGGCACATGGTTTCAGAACTGGATGACTCACATCCAGTTCCTGAGTCTCCCAGGGCACTTTTGGAGACACTCAGCAACAAAAGAACATTGTAATAGCTGGTTTTCTTTAATCAAAAAATGCCATGCCGATTTTAGATTCACACAGTCTATTTTGCTCAACCTGTGAGAAAGACAAAAATGAACTTTTAGAGAATTTTCTGTTCAGCATGAAAAAAAAAACTCACAGATGATAAAACATTCCTAATATCTGGATCTTTCTTTGATATCTGAAGTAACTGTTCAACATTTGGTACTATTCAACATACCACTCAATAGTTTGTTTCCAAACAATGACAAGGTAAATTCTACCTCCCCAATTACAGAATGATAATACAAAAAAAAAAAGCAAAAAGCTGCATTTTCTGATTTTCTTGCAGCTGGGTTCTACCAGTCAGGGACTCCTTTTAACAAAAAAACAAAAACAAAAACAAAAAACTTATTTGTAAATGAATATGTGGGGGAAGTGGAGTTGTGCAGAGAATCCATTTTCTAGGGTGGATCAAAGCAGAGTTGATCCAAGCAGCATTGACCCAAGCTTCCTGATTCAGTGACTACCGGCCCAAGGCAGAGATAAAGTGCCCCAATGTGATTCTGGGAGCTAGAATCTTTTTCTCCCTAAACTAGAGGAAGTGAATTCTGTTGTCTGCAATTAGAACTCTGCCTATTCCAAGCTTACACCATGAATTTATCACACATTAATGTATCTAAAACAGTCTGTAAGGTACACTTGTTTTGCCTCCTTTGGGATTTAAATTTTTATTTTTCCTACTAGACGTGTAAATACATGACTGTTTTTTCTCCATTAGGCCATCAGAACTTAATGAGAAAAAAATAAAGATAGAGGGAGTTCAAGCGTATGGTGATGAAAGCAGATTTGACTTTGGGTGGTGGGCATACAATGCAATACACAGATAATGTGTCATAGAATTGTACACTTGAAACCTATATAATTTTATTAACCAATGTCACTCCCTGCCAAAAAAATATATATATATGTATTTGGAGAGTATTGTCAGCATACTTTGTTTCTATTACCCTACAATTACAACCTAATCTTTACATTTTACATTTTTAAATATCGCCATTCTCTGCAAGCAATAATTACTACATGCACAAGGTGGGCACAGTTATATGAGGTACTTAGACTATATAAAGCAATCTATAAGTTAATCAATAATCACTTATGGAGACTTTTGTGCAGCAATCTTGGCTCTATGTACAAGTAGCCCAATACATCATCCACTTTACATTCCAAATGGCAGATCCAACATAAATAAAACAACTGTTGTGGCAGCACCACTACTAAAAAGAGACAACTGACCATACTGTAAGAGAAGAGTAAGGTTCTATGCCTGGCTCCATCACTTATAAATGCCATGCTTTGAGGATAATATTCTGGATCTCAACCTTGATATTTTTTTAACCAAGAAAGACATGAGGTAATATTTGGAATATACCATTGTGTACTCTAAAATGCCTTCTTTTTCCAGCTTGCTCACCTGCACACACTTCAAAATGCAATTCTGGCCCAATCCACTTTTTGAGCCAATCTTGGCCCCCAAAATAGAGAACATTATAGTATCATCATGAAGACACAATGAGGAGTGGGACTGTCCTCAACTGCCAATGGCCCAGTATTTGGTGTATATAACACAGACCTCAGACATCTGTTTGTTTACTAAGGCACAGTATTCCCCTAAGCATCATCATATTCACTTTGGATTCCTATTCACCATTCCATTGCCATCCCCTGGGGCTGGAGCCCATCACCTCAATTTCCAGGCCTTTGGATGTGACTGGATGTGACCCTTTGCCAAAGGACCATCTGGAACCATACTGCTGCCATCCACCTGATTGTCGTTACTGCCTCTGCATGAAGCCTCCTGCCGTGTGCCCCAGCAGGCAGGGCTGGACACCCTCCGATATGGACATTGGCCTAAATCAAGCCTGAGATAATGACACGTCTTGGAGCATCACAACAAATGCTGCTCGTTGCATGCCTCAGGGTCAAATCCAACAAAACTGCTAATGTTTATGAAGTATTTCCTATGTGCCAAACACCATTCTCAATACTTTATGTACATGATTTCACTTAATCTTTATAATAACCATGAATTAGATACTATAATAATTACAAAGTTTTGTACATAAGTAAATCTGACCGACCATGTTTAGGTAATTTACCCCAAAAGTGGTGAACCATGTTTTGAGCAAACTCTTAATTACTAGACCATGCTAATTAACACCTCATCTCCTACCCTGTATGGCCCTGGCCTCAGTAGCGTTCTTCCCTATAGGTTGGTGGCTAAGGTTTTAGCATTCCATGCATGCTATGAAAGATATTAATTACTATCATGACAGTATTAAACAAGGCAACAACCTGTATATAATGCAATTCAAAAAGTCTATTTTAAAAATTTAAACCAATATTTATTTATATTGAAAGGAGTTTAATCATGTACATTGTTCAGGTAACTAAGATTTACTATTTCAAGTATCAAAATGTTTTAAACCATTTTCATTTGAAAATTTTCAAAATATACCATTAAATTTCCCAAAGCAAAAAATTCAAGGATGAACACAATACATTATTTTCTGACCTCTGAATAAAATAAGCCTTGAGAGAAGGTATCTTATGAGGGTATGAGATTTCAGGTGTTTATACTGTATTGATTATTCAGAAGTTGTCCTGTTTTCCTAGTTCTTTGTTCTATTCTAGGGGTTGAGGTATCACATAAAGTAGGAGAGAGACATCAGTGGCCATGCCAGTACTAAAGGAATGCCTTGATGGAAATGTCATATGGGTTTGGGTGTGGTAAAACGTTTCTTTATTCCTCTCCCTTCCCCCTCCTTCCATTAATCCCTCCTTCTTAATGCACTTACACATGTAGCCTTCTTTTGAGACAGAA
Source organism: Mormoops blainvillei (assembly GCA_004026545.1). Lineage (NCBI taxonomy): Eukaryota > Metazoa > Chordata > Mammalia > Chiroptera > Mormoopidae > Mormoops > Mormoops blainvillei. Next base: position 195,931 of record PVJD01000326.1, on the reverse strand, counting down.
AGATTCTGGTATGCATGAAGAATTAAATTAATCTTTAAGTGTTCCCAAACAACCTTATTTAAGTAAACATTTTAATGTGAAAAATAAGACAAGGGCAAATGTTTCCTTTTATCTCTTTAATTCTTTGTGTACTGTATGTTTCTTATACAATTCTTTTCTTCTTCCTTGATCTCGTGACATATGTGCTACAGTGGAACCTGGGTATCTTTCACCTTGGATTACTATTGCCCTTTGGGTACCCAAGGAAACAAAGGGAACGGGTTTCCTTGGGTTGGGGCATTCAGTTAACCTGTAAGCTTAAATTTAACTTAGTTAGAAAAACAACTCATGTCCTTGAGGGCCTACCTGGTACAAGAGAGTAAAAGTTTAGTTTAAAACTTTAGTTTGGAGGCTAATATTGCAGCTAGTAATAGTATATGATTGCCTTAAGTATTCTTTTTTATGTATCTCTCCAAATATATAGAGATAAATTGCAAAAGAAGATAAGCAAATAGGATTCAAATTCTGGTCATCTCTCCACTTTGTGAGATAATAATATTTAAAAAATTGTATTTAATACATGTCAAGGCAAAAGGCTCATGTGGTAATAGGATGACCCCAGGAATCTCGTTAGAATTTGAAAATTAGAACACCCAGCAGACATATGACATGAAACTGGCAGACACATTGGAACACGAATGTGAGCCAGACGATCAGTCTACTAGGGAACATTTAAACTGAGTACAAGAAGCACTAGCTAATAGCCCAAACTAAATTGGTGATCTAAACTGATAAAATGAGGTGAAAGTAGAGGAAGCAAAAGAAAGAACAAGAGATTGAGGGATCTTGACAGACAGGAAAGCAGGAAATTTCAGGGGTCTCTGGCAGATAAGGACTCAGCTATATTAGGACTCAACAGAAAAAAAAAATCAGGTTTTCTAAGCAGATTCAATTTCTGTTACCTCTCATACTACCAGGAAAATGAGAGTTTCCTTGCTATCTTATTACCTTCCACGTTTTTAAAATCACAGCTTTACTTACCTGTCTTCATAATTAGACACTGCTGGATGAGAAATGAGAAATGTGCATGTCTTTTCACTTTCTGTCAGCTCTATCCTCATGACTGGAACAGGGTAGATACTCAATGAATCACTGAATGAAAAAGAAATTGAAGTTCTAAGGTCCAAACAGTGTTGACTCCTGGTATGCCAGTGGGGATTTGCCCAATTCTAGTTTCTCCTGGAGTGTTAAGTGGCCCCGGAATCTGGAAAAGAGTTAAAACAATAGGTGTAGATAGTAATCCTTACTGTAAAGTTTCAGAGTTCCAGAAAATATGCCTTCCTTTCTCCATGGAGAATGTATACCATGAAGACACGCAAGAAACAGTTAGAAAAGATCTACGCTAAAATGGAATGCAGTGTGGATTTGTCAAAGACAGCCTTGAGTGCTAAGCCCTCAACAAATATTTGCTAAATGAATGGATGGCCCTATCCGCAGGGGTTAGTCACTAAAATGCTCAGAGGAGACCTCAGCAGGTTCTTGACAGATGGGCAGGATTGAGAGGTGGAAAGGAGGGTGTGGCGGTAATGTCATAGCATTTACTGAAAATGTCCTTGGTGGTAAGAGGCATGTCACTGCATGGGCAAATTAAGTTCTGATAATTGTTCTCCAAAATTCTCTGCTACCTTCTGTTGAACCTTTCTTAAAACTTGACCATGTTTATTCCATAAGAATTCCTTAACGATAGAATTGTTATTGAAATTCTGCTTCAGACTTAAGGACTTTCACATCTTTGGATGGGGATCTAAATAAGACATGAACTAATCATACAGAAATATGACTTCTTTTTGTCCAGTTTTTTAAGCCAAGAAAATGTTGTTATTGTTACTCTTTGACAAATAAGGAGATTAAACTTGGTACTGATAAGGAATCTGAAAGTAGATCTTTCAAAGGAGGCAATAAAGAAGAGTGTTTTGGACACGCCTAGCTCAAACCCTGTCTGTCTTCCGGCCTTCCACCCACACAAAACTTCTCCATGGAGCCATCAGTTGAAAAAGACCATCCTCTCCTCCCCACACTATGGCACGTTATAACACAGATTGCATTCTTACAACAGGACAGAAGCAGAACCTAACCAATGTGAGATAAAGAGGGTTTTAGAAAACATACGTAGTGATAATATGCATAAGGATTTGAACAACAGCAACAACAAAAAAATCTTTTAATTCACTAGGCATTGCAATGTAAGCTGCTTTTCCACAATGCTTTGATATGACATGTGGGATGAAGAATCTATTTTTAAAAAGAGAGACAGCTCTAATCTCCTGATCTAGGCACCCTTTGCTACAAATTTTCTTAACACATTTGCCTCTGAGAAGTTTGCAAACAAAGGCAAAGACAGACAAAGAACATATGCTAAATTGATCATTTTTGTGTCTGAATATTCACTATTTGAGAGACAAGAAGCTGTTCAATCTGATCTGGGGTATGATTATACTGTAGTCCAAATTGAAGTGTCTGTGGAAATGGATTGGGCGAGCTTCTCGGTTGTCAGTCATATCACTTATTCCGTGCAGAGTGAGACGAGGGCACTCATGGGAAACAGTGGAAGTGGTTCTGCGTTACACCTAGACAGATGGGTGTTCCTCTCCTGCCACGGGGCCCTAGAAGCCTCAGCAGCTGCCACAATGAGAGCAGAGAGAGCCCTCTCCAGTGCTGCCAGTGGCGCCCTAGCCCTGCACAGGGAGAGCTCCAGGGCGCATTCCAGGAGCTCAGAATGTGGATCAAGTGCTCTTCTCCAGTCAAACCAGCAAACGTACATCTGGGAGACCTGGGCTGAGGATGAGGGGTGGGTGATGCATGACCTAAATAGAGTTGGAACGAGAGGGTGTAAATGTAAAAATTTAAATAATGAAGGATTCCAGTAGCACTTTAAGACAACAAAATACAAGTAAATATTTGATGCAGCAAAGAGTGCTGTACAGAAAATGAGGAATTTCTGTAAGAAATTATGTTTTTGAAATGGATCCTCGTCACTTACCAAAAACAGTGTAAATCATCTCTGTCAATTTTATTTGGGGATGTAAGGATATAAATAGCTTTGCTCTCAGGGTGGTGGATGGAAGATTCCCTCTTCCCATCTCTCATCCCAAAGGTTTCAGCCATGGTCCCCCCAGAGAAATATAACCAATATGAGAAAGAAAGATAGATGATAGATGATAGATAGATAGATAGATAGATGATAGATGATAGATAATAGATAGATAGATAGATAGATTGATAGATAGATAGATGATAGATATAGAAAGAATTTAAGGAATTAGCTCATGTGATTTTGAGTGGGGGGTGGGGGGGACCGGTGGCAGTTGTTCACAAAGGTGAAGTCTGTAGGGTAGACCAACAGGCTGGAAACCCAAACAGTATTTCTATGTTGCAATCTTGAGGCAGAATTCCTTCTACTCCGGGTAACCTTAGCTTTTTTACTCTGGAGGGAGGCATCCAGCTGATTGGATGAGGCCCACAGAAATTATCAAGGGTAGTTTCTTTTACTTAAACTCAACTGATTGTAAATGCTAAGCATATCTACAAAACACCTTTCTAGCACTATCTAGACTCCTGACTGATGAAACAATGAAGCATCAGAAGTTAGCCAAGTTGGCATGTAAAAATAACCATCACAGCACCCTGGAGGGTCCACACACACACACAGAGCAGTCTATTAGGTAAGTCCCTTAAAAGATATTTCTGTTTTAAATGACCCTAGTTTCTTCTGCCTTATTACTCTTCTTAACAGTTATGTTAATGTTGGCTATTGTCAAATATTTACATATCCAATGCTACCTTCCTCATCACATATTTGTCTTCATAAAGCTGATGCTGGGCCTCAGTTCTTTTCTTGAGGGCATTCTCAGGGGCCCTACAACCTGAGCTCACTTGGCCTCACAGTGATAGGCCGGGTGTCTTGCAAACCAAACTTGGACTTCTCTCAGCTGGCCTGCCTCTTGGCATCCATGACTGAAACTTTACGGATTAGCTGTTTTGTCCCCCTCCCCATTAATAGGACCTTCACCTTATTTCAAATATTGGCATTTTCATCATGGATTCTTTCCTGACTTACCAAGTACACATTTGTTACTCTGTGAATCCCTGGTGAATGGTTTTCTAATTGTTTTTAAGATACATTGGTATCTTCTGACTGGTATATAATTATTCACGTGTGTACCCATTTCCTCATTCTTTTGAGCAGTAGGAACAATGAAGTGTGGGCACCTTTCCATCTTCCAGAGTATCTCACTCAGAGGCCAATGTATGATAGGTCTTCAGGATGTATTTTTAGAATAATTTTAAAAAGGAAAGAGGGAGGGATAAAAGTAGAGAAGGAAGGAAAGAAGCAAGGATGAAACTAAGAAGAAGGAAGAAAGGGAGAGGAAGAAAATTAAATTGATAACTGGATAAAGAGCAAACACAAAATCTTGAAATTTAAGAATTTTAAAGATGGAAGGTCTTCAGTGATCATATGAGTTTCTTCTATCTTTTAATAAGAAAGGAAACTGAGTCTCCGAGGTTTTAAATAATGTGTCTAAAAAGAAGTCAAATGACATGGGTCAAGTAAGCAGAAGTAGAATATGCCTGACCCAGAGGGCTTTCTATGACACCATGCCAACGAATAAAACTAATGTCAATGGACCATTACATCACCTCCTCTAATAACCCTCCAAATCTGCAGATATTTCATTATCCTCCCCTTTCTCAGGGTGTGGTGGTATAATCACAGAGCTATTCAGGAATACTCCAGTCTTCCTCCTTCCTGAAAGTATAAGGACTGAATTCCCTGACCCATTTGGAATTGGCCCTGGTCAGGTGACTTGCCTTGGCCACTGTAATGGAAAAAGAAATCGATATGCCAGAAACCACTTTGGTACCTTCTCTCATCTCCACCAAAGCAGCTCTTGGTGTGTCAGACCATGTCAGCTTGGTAAATCCAGTTTTGAGTAAGTGTCGCACAGAACAGAACTTCAAGCTGGCCTATGTAGGGACAGATATAGGGATCGAGAAACAAAGGTGTTGTGTTTCAACTATACTGAAAGCTTAAATTTACTAGTTATTGCAGAGTAACTTAGCCCACCCCGTCTGATACAGTGGTCACTCCTAAGATGAGCGTATTAACTCACTATGGCTGCCATAAAAAAGAACACAGATGAGGTGGTTTATGCAACAGAAATGTAATTTATCAGAGCTCTGAAGGCTAGACGTTCACGGTCAAGGTGCTGGTAAGATTGACTTTCTGAGGTCCTTTTCCTTGGCTTTTATGTCTACCTTCTGGCTGTGTCCTCACATGGTTTTCCTCTGTGCAAGCACATCCTTGGTTTCTCTTTGTCCAAATGTCCTCTTTCTAAAACGGACACCAGTCAGGCTGAGTTTGGTCCCACTCCACTTATTTTAACTTAATCACGTCTTTAAAGGCCCTATCTTGAAACACAGTCACATTCTGAGGCACTAGGGTGTGGGACTTTAACATATAAATTTAGGGCAAACACCTTTCAATCCATAATGGTGAGAAATATCCTCATCTGTTTAACAGTTGAAGTAATACATTGGTTCGATTGCTTATTCTGGCCTCCATTAGACAATATAGCTACATCTAGTTTAAATTTGATAGAACCAGCGTTAGTGTTACTTCCTGCCCAGCTCTGTTTTAGCAGAGGCTGGGTAATCAAGAGTGAGGCATAGAGAGTTCCTGCGCACTAAATATTTATCAATTCTCCCACATTTCCTCACCTCCTTGTGATTAGAAGCAACCATGTGGTTAGTTCTTGTCAAAAAACTGTGAATGAAAGTGATAAATCTTCCTTCCAGGGCAAAGCGTTGAAAGTCGGTAGGCTGCCCAGCAGTCCCTCTTGCCCTTCAGCATGACAGTGGAGCCTGTGTGTTGGGATGGCAGAAAAATAGGTGGAAGCAGCCTGAGTTGCTGAGGAACCTCTTGGAGGTGAACTGCTTTGTGGAGTTGTTGGACTGATGACAGATTTGTGGGAGCAAGAAATTAATTTTTTATGTATTATGCCACTGAAAGCTGGAATTGTTTGTTACTGCAGCACATGCTTAAACCTGTTCTTACCCTGAAAGGGAGCACAGGGGACATGTGTGATTGTTTGGTGCATGTCTGCAGTAGCAACTACGGGCAACAGAAATGAAATGAGGACACTGATCCCTTAGCACAGTGAACTTTCTTTATTTTTGTTCTTTTCTGTCTCATTTAGGATGGAAAGACACCAAAAAAATCTTCATCTGCTTCACTATTTTACCTGGGGCTGGTCTCTGAACCTAACAGAACCATCGTTTCTCCCTGGACAATTTGCACTTCAGAACAGTATTTGGAACTAAGTTTTCATAAGGTAGAAAGTAATTTAATGTTGAAAAGGTAGAGCCAACCGTACATGAATAAATGCATATCCATTGCATATTAATAATGCAATATAATAATCTACCCTTCTCACTTTTAGAAGACTCCTCTGAGCCCTTTCCCAATGTTAAGACGGCTCTGAGCTCCAGGCCAATTCTGACTTTTTTTCTCCTTGTTTCTAAGAAGTGTTACAAGCAGACTGCAGGAAATCATTTGAAATGGAACACTGACAAAGTTCTTCAAAACCAGAGAATGATGAACTAAACTCTGTGTAGCGATGTCATTTCTGCAATATGAATGCACAATGGTTATTTATTCTAGATTAGAAAGAAGTTAGAAAGAGCATGATTGTTTTTCATTATCTCAAAGAGTGCCATATATGTGATTATAATGAATAAATTACAAAATAATTTGGGTTTATTATTTGTTTGAACAGTAGCAACCCCAATATTCTCCAGAATTAAAGTAAAGGAGAAATGACTATCTCACAGGGCCAATGCAGAAGAAATTTCTATATTCGAAACTGTGTTTGGTTCAATGAGAAAGTTACCCTCCACAATCTGTAGGATCTATTCATTATTCATTCAACAAGCATATGATCAGTGTTGGTTTCAGTGCTATGTTTATAAAGATCGCACAAGTTATAGTCCCTGGTCTCAAATAGCTCATATATTCTAGTAGGAGAAACAGGTGGATAACCAAAAATTCTGTAACGGAGGGAGAGATAATGTACACTGGCACATAAAAACAGAAACAAATTTTCCTGGAGATCACTGGGAGGTATCTTCAAGAAAGTAACACTTAGGTCAGAATTTCTGAGAAAGACAAGGTTGAGAAGAGACCATTGTAGGAAAAGTATAAAGAATATGTAATGGCATGGAATATGAAAAATATGTGTTCTAAGAGTCTTGATTAGGGCAATGTAAGAAGCTAGGGCCTTCTTATGGTGTAGGACAAGGCTGGGAGAATAGAGAAGCCACAATGCAGAAGCCTGGGGATGTTTTTTGGTGGGTGGAGGGGGATTTTATACTATAGGCAATGAGAAGCCACAGGAAGATCTGAAACCCATGGGAAGCTTAATCACCTTTGTATAATCCCATCAATTCTCAGAGTTCATGATTCCAAGCAACAATGAGCTGTTGCTTCTTTTTAACATTCACATTTATTGCTGTATGTATCTCAATAGTATATACATATTTTCCTGCCATAAAAAACTTTATTTTTACTTTTGAAGCTCTTTCTTTATACTTCAGTTTTATTATTCCAACAACAAATAAGTGTCTTTAAGATGAGGATTATGTCCTCTTTTTCCTGATATTTCTTATGGTACCTGGCACATGGTTGCCTATAATAGATGTTCAGCAAAGGGATATCACTAAGACTCTATGTTTTAGGCCTTACGGAGATCTCCTTATGCCAGAAAATATGGAGACAATGCCAGAAAAGAGATATGAGACTCGCATAGCAAAGTCTGACCCTACCATGCAGGTGTTCAATCAGCATGTAATTGAAATGAAGATACCTGAGATCAAGATCAAGCCATGCCACTTACCAGCTGAATTATTTACCAAATCTAAGACTCAATGCTCTCTTGTGTAAAATGGGCACTATAATGTAATATTTATCTCACAAGACTTTTGTGAACATCTGAGATGACGTACGTGAAATTGTTGTAGTGATTATAAAATAGCATAAAATAGCTGGCAGTGTTGATGAAGAGAATGATGTCCATGATGAAGGTAATGACAAGGTAATGAAGGTAATGAATCTGCAAGTATTCAAACTTACGGAACTGTCCTCTACTCATGTAATTTAGGGATAAGCACATTAGAAATGAGCAAGTCTTTCCTCATCAAGTTAAGCCAAGAGAGATTTACTGTTTAAACCATGGCCTGGATTGGTGTTCCTTTCCAATATAGCTTCATTGGAAAACCATGTTGCATATTGAACAAAGCAGAATAGGCAGTCGGAGTTGCTAGGTGCTGGTTTTAGCTCCATCGCTAACCATCTTTTTGGCTTTCCTACCATGAAATGGATAGTAATATAATTTTGGCCCCCTGCATGGATTAAATTTCTGGTCAAATTAAAGCATATCAAAATGTACAATCCCACCTTATTCATACAAACAAATGTATTATTCTTATCAATGTAATACTGCCTGGAGCAACATGAAACTCATTCAATGATGTCTGTGAACATACTGAGGCCAGGAATGGTAAAGCTGGGCAATTCACAGTTATCACCATCAACCACATCATCTATATTCACCTACTCTAAGCCATGCATGTACACATAGAAAGTTTATGCATAGAGATGTTTTTTTCCCAATCACCAGGATTGTAGGAATGAGGTTATTGCAGCTGTATAGCCACATAAAAAAAGACAGGAAATGAAATGTCTACAGCAAGTGTAATACTGTTTTAATATATGTCCTTCACTTATTGAGACAGTTACCAGGCTGATCTTGAAAGAAGAATGATTTGTTTATAAACCAGATACATTATTTCAGCTCTTTAGAGGAGGAAAAATGTCTTCATCATATTTTTTTCTCCCCCTATCATCCAAGAATATATTTTCTACATTTTTTTGAAGACACATCCATTTATTCACTTGCAATTAATTTCTGGGCACCTACTATGTGTTAGTTACATATGAGAGTTTTGAGGCTAATCAACTTGGCCTTGCTCTCAAGCACCTTTCAATTTTGTAGGGAAAGTCAGTCATGTAAATAAATCAGAGCAATAAAACATTATAGCTGTTATGATAGAAGTTTATGCATCATACACAGGGAGACACAAAAGGGAATGTTTAATTCTGCCTAGGGAGAAAGAAAAGACTTTATGAAGGAGGTGACATTTGACGTGATTGTTAAAATATGAGTGATTTTACAGGCAGACAACAGGGAGAATAGCTTTCTTAGAGGAAGAGAACGGGGAACTTAAAGTAGCTCAGAGCAGAATGGGTCAGAGGAGGGGATGACCCACGTACTGAGGAAATAATGAGTCAGGCTATACAAGGATGAATCATGAAAGAGTTTTAGAGTCACGTGGAGAAATTTGGACTTTATCATGTGAGCAATGAGAAAGCCTTGGAAGATTTTAAGCCAGGGAGTGACAGGGGCAGATTCCCATTTCAGGAAGGCACTGTGGTGATTGGGGAGATGAGAAATGGAAGTTGGGAGACCCTTGCAGGGGTCCACAGAAGCGAGCAGGGCCTCCTGGGCCAAGGCCCCGTGCATGGGGATGCTCCACATTCTGCTGAATGCTTACCAACCTCTTTTCCGCATCTCCAGCCTCTGCCCTGGTTCTAATCTATCAGCATCTAAAGATGCATAAGGGCCTCATCTTAGATACAAAACAAACTTTCAGCTACTCACGCTATTCTATTTTCCCTTTCGCTGCTCAACTTCTTCAAAGGGTTACCTTTTTTCAATGTGCTCACCTCCAAGTAACTTCTCCAGTTCCCTGGAAGTCCTCAGAAGACGCCTGGCTTCTGGGAGGCTTTATAATGCTGGTTCGGAGCTCAGGCTCTGAACCCAATGGCTCAGGTATGGTTTCTGGCTCTACTACACCTAATGTTACAACTAGGGACAACTTATTTTTATCTCTCTGTGCCTTTATTTCTTCACCCATAAAATGGGGATAATGCTATCTCTTTAGACTATTGTAATTATTAAAAGTTCAGGTACATTAAAAATATTTGGAATAGGCCTTACTACTTGGTAAGTGCTCACTAAATGTTTGCTAATTGTGGGACTGGTCAGTCAACAGTATAAATGTCTGTGTATCTAGAAAGACAGAATAGAGTGGTCTACTGTTGTCTTTAAGCATTCTACAGGAGAAGTGGGGTTGCAGTAGGGCCTTAAATAATAGGAATATTTGGAGAGAGAGCAAAACAAAGACCTGTGTACCAAAACCGGTCTCCAGTGCTGACTGAGCACACATACATGGAATATTACCCACCTGCATAGCATTGTGCTAGACCCTGTGAAAAATGGATGAATAACTCAGACACGAATCTGTTTATAATATATAACTCACCTAGGAGGGTGAATCACATTAAAAAAATTTTTTAAATAAATTGAGAAGGCACACGTAGAGGCACAGCCATAGTCAAATACCCAGATACGGGGCACAGCAGGCAGGAGTTTACACCGCGCCGGCCCACCTCCGAGCCTGGTGCTGAGTGTCGGGGAGAGACATCGCTCTCCCAGGCTACAGCCGCGCGTCCTGTCTCACGATTGGACAGCAGCGTCTTTGTTAATTCAGTCGTTGGACATGTTTCTTGGCCCACTTGTTTCTATCAACAGACTTTGCCAAGCTGGACACTGGCTCAGGATTGAAAAAGGATCTAGCCTACTCTAGCACGTGCCTCTCTCTAGCTTGGTGTCACAAAGTTCGCACCGGGGTAGGTACGGTCATCATTCCTGGAACCGAAAGTTTGCACTGAGGTAGGTACCGCCATCATTCCTGGATGGCATTCTTTCCAAATGGTTGGGAAGCAGTATTGCCCAGTGATTAAGAGCACAGCATCTGGCAGTAGGCAGCTTGCATTCAAACCCTAGGTGTGGGATCAAAGTTGAGACCCCTCATCGTCCTGTGCCCTAATTTCTTTGTCCAGAAAATGAAGATAATAATAGTATCTACCTCACGGAGTCACCCTGAGACATTTAGCATGCGGTAAACATTAACTTCTGTTATTATTATGATTCTTATTAGGTAAACACAGTGAGATTTTTGTCCCTAGTGCATCAAGGACTAGGTCAAAGCTCTTATGTATGGAAACCTCATGTACACCACCCAGCCTAGCCACTTCCACCCACGTGTCACCAAGACTACATACCAGCATTTGATGTGAACTTCCCTGAAAAGTTAGTTTATATTTTTACCTAAACATTTTGATTTTGATGCTTTTAGAGGTAAAAGAAAGTAGCCTACATTAAATGCTGGTTAAAGCATTTTTTAAGGATTCTTTCTTTTAAAAATCCACACTCTCCACGACATTACTTAAAATTCACATACAAAAGTAGTGACTTCTCTCCCATAAATAAATAAAAAAATCCCAGCATGGAAATGCATTAGCTAAAATAAGTGTTTGATCCTTTCAACCAAAGCCCATTTCCTTCTTCCATCCAGAAAGCCTTGAAGTGTGAGTGTTATACTACTTGCAGATTTCTATGTAGGCAGGGGATAAATAGTCCGCTTCTGTAATTAATAACTATTAACGCTGTTTGACTGATCATATCTTTGGGCTCCTGAAATCTCTTCTGTGCAGGTGTGCATTAATGGAATCCATTAAATTCATATATTTCAACAGATAGTAATTTACGATCTTTTATAAGATCTGTCAGGAGCTGCAGCAGGAGATACAGGACTGTCTCAGGGCATTACAGAACAAACCAGGCTCCCTCCCCGAGAAACGACTTGCCTTTGCATACTAAATATGAATGTCAATGCACCGGGCAGTCACATTAGTGCCTTCTATTCCATTCAGTGTCTCGGAATATGCAGAATAAGCTTTTTATCACTGGTGAAACCCTGAACGGGGCTGAACAATTTTCAGAGATGCTGAAGGAAGAGTGTGTGGGAGTGCTAACCACTTTATATTTGCCATTAAAAAAAAAAAGAAAGAAAGAAATTGAGACTATAGCAGGACTCCAAGAAAGTAATGGGTTTTCCTAGAGGTGAGTCACCCTCCCAAAGCCAAGCGTATCTGCAAGTTCTCTTGACGGGGCAGCCTCCCCATTCCGACTACTGTTTCCAAGGGAAATCAAATCAACCCTGACTGTTTTTGGGGTCGCACTCTCAGTCTCAGCCCAAAGGGAAGCTCAGCTCTCTCAGAGATTGGGTGTCGTGTCAGCAGGGTCAGGTTTCTGAATAACCGAAGCTGCCAGCTGTTTTGAGGGGCAGGTGGGGCGTGTACATTCTGAGAGTGGCAGAGCTGTGTTTACAATGTGAAATTCGACTTGAGGACTCTTCTAATTACCTGAAAGCTGAAGGCAAGCCTGAGGAAGCCAGTAAAGATATTATGTAATTATCAAATAACATCTGAGGAGATGATTAGTGGACAGTGGGCTTAAAGCAGATGGTGAATGAGGACTGGTGGGGGTAGGAAGTTGCTCTGAGCCACAAGGGGGCAGAATGATGAGAACAAAATGGGAAAGTGAGAAAACAACAAACTTAAAAGGTCCCTTTCATGTTGTTTATGAATAAATTAAAACTATTTTCTGGTGATTTTGAAAGTGGAGAGAGGGTCCAGTTGAGATCAAAGTCCATGACATTACAACAAACCTCTTTTATTTATGGAGTGCTTGTACTCCTCAAAGAATCCTCTAAAACAATTAGATTGAGATTGGCAGGGCCTATTTTAAAGGAGATCATTGAGATGTATCCCTATTCAGAAGTTAATTCATGTCTCCTAGGACACAGTGGTGGTATCTAGAATTTACCCTTTCTCTACAGAGATTCCTAAGGAAACACAGACAGAAAGCTGTGTTTTCAGGGCCCACCTAATACATCAGTGACACCACCATCAAACAGAACCCAATGTGTGAGCAGTGTGTCCTTGATGCAAGGAAGTCCTGTGTTTCAAAAATGTTCATTTTGTGTCTTTTTTCAAGATTATACACACGTGCACACACACACACACATATGAATCTCTCAGTGTATGATGGACCTTATGTTATGGAAACTTACTATTTAATGACTGAGCTGATTAGGGGAGTTATTTAATTGTTTCAAATTCTTTGTTTTATAAACCAACCTACCATAGGGATACCTGTAGATAATCTACAGTACACACTTGTCTACTCCCAGTCATTAACCATGGGGTTGTTCAAAATAAAATTCTTGCTTAGCCCCGGCTGGTATAGCTCAGTGAATTGAGCATCGGCTTGCAAACCAAAAGATCACCGGTTTGATTCCCCAGTCAGGGCACATGCCTGGGTTGCGGGCCAGATCCCCAGTGAGGGGCACGCAAGAGGCAACTCCACATTGATGTTTCTCTCCCTCTCCTTCTCCCTCCCTTCCTCTCTGTCTAAAACTAAAATAAATTTTTAAAAATCTTAAAAAAAATTCTTGCTTAAATATGGACTAGGACTATGATGTAAATCTACATAAACTAATATTCTCATATTCTGACTAGGTTATAGTGAAAATTTCTTTAATGAACCTCCTTATCGTATTAAAATACTCCCATAGATATTATAAGCAAGATTAATCGGTGTTAACTCCATGTATTAATGACTCAGGTTAAATCTCTCAAACAATAATTTATCAAATAAATGTTCCAAGATACCCGTTAAATGCAAAGTTTACAAAGAAAAGTAAAATACTGGCCTTGCTTCTGAGAATCTTATTTAGCAGGAAAGTCCAGGAACCAATAATTAAAAGATGGCATGATAATCACTAATAAAGGTACATAAACCAGTCCTGGGGTATATAAGACAGTCACAGATTTTAACAAAAGCAGGGCTGGGACTTCAGAGTCCTGAGGACATTTTATCTGAGTCACAAAGAGGTCTTTTATTCACTCAACATGTATTCATTAAGTGTCAATTATGTTCAGATGCTAAGTGAATGGAATTGAATTTTGTAAGAAGGAAGAGGGAAGGTCAAAGCAAGAAGATTGTATCCAATCTGGAGCCCACAAATTGACAGTGAAAGGGAAGGGAATTCATATTTGCAGCACCTGTATTATCTGCCAGGTGTTTGAACCTCACAGTAAGTTCATTTCAAGTATTTTTATCCCCACATCACAGATGAGAAACCTGAGTTTCAGAGAGGTTAATTTGCTTCCCCAAGTTCATAGATCCAGTATGAAACAGAGCCGGAATGTACAATAAATGCAGCTAGTCTCTTTCCAGAGCCATGATCATCCTATTCCCACAGTAAATGCCTCTTATACGTAGAAACAGAATAAAATAAAATGAACAGAGAGTGAAGGATGGCACCAGAGTCAATATGATTTTGGTAACTGGGTACTTTATGCTTCAGCTGGCGTTGGAAGCCTCAGAGGCTGTAGAACATAATGGCAGAAGCATTGGCTTTAGAATCAGAATCAACTGGGTTTGTATCCTGGGCCTACACTGACGGGCTATGTTGTCGCTGATTCTCAGCCTAATCAGGGGTGGAAGGGGAATAATAGTATCTCTGCTATCAATGTGTAGTAAAGTCCAGTATTTATATTAAGTGAATATAACATGTAGTAGTTATTCAATATTATTTCAGCTTTTCATTGTGCTCACCTCTACTACCTTCATGATACTACTGTTAATTCTCTACAATTGCATTTAGACCACTGTTTCTCACTATTTTGGATAAGATTTTGCCAACTTGAGCCTGCATTAGAAACTTGCACTTACTCCCCAGTTCACTGGCCTTTCCAGGCTAATGTGGGCTGATCTAGTGACCTTGGCCATAGTTGAGAGCACCCACCACTTCCACAGGAGAGTTAATCAAAAGTGGTTTCTGATATTGAGCAATTGTCATACAAAGGCTACATTGGAGCAGAGAGACAATTACCTTAGTACCAGGCCCTTGAACTAAAGAAAGAAAAATGGAGTTTTTAAACTGTGGGTGGCTGTGTATAATCTGATTAAGTATCCACTTTTTGCTTAACCTGTGGATAGACTAAAGGGTAATTCTTCAGGACAGCAGCCACACAAATGCACCTGTTACATAATCAGAAGTGTGACTTTATGGTGAACTTTTTTAAGGTCAGGACAGGAAGTAGAGTACAAATGAACTGAGTAGTACTTCTAAGAGATTGATTCAAGTTGAAAAGCTGGTAGAATCAAAATCAAAAGAATAGAACCATCCAATTGGAGAATTTTTGGAGTGAGACATAATCTCTTAGGTGGTGGTTAAACCCAGACTGGACGTGGCAGTAGCAAATGCACTTTAAGGAACACTTTTGGAGGCAGAAACAAGTTGGCCTTATTGCCTTAATGGATCATCCCTTTCTCTATCTGCTGTGATATGAGAGCTGATGAGATGCTGCCCAAGTCAGCGGGAGTGTCTCAACACAGATTGTCTCTCCATCCACAGGAGTAAACACTTTACTGGGAGATTTAAAGTGAAATTTAGAATTACAGGAAAGTACCTAGGAAACGGATATTTTTTTCTTCAGTGAATTCTTAAGAGGGCTTGTCAGTAAAGTTCAAGCAAGCAGGTGTGCTGAAAATTTCTTTAAAACCAAAGAGACAGTAGGAGGCATGCATATGCCAGAAATCATAGCCCCCGTGAGAGAGACAAGCCCATTTTTCAGCAGGAGCAGCTGTTGGTGCATCTGCAGACAGGTTGTTGTCAGGAGTGTTGAGTAGAGAAATTTCAGGAGAAAGGCGCTTATGAGGAGGGAAGAGGCGTGAGGTCTCTGGTGCCTGAGATTCAGCAGGGAAACTTGGGTGTTGGGTTGAGTCCTGCACTGACATTGTTAAAATTTATAATTTCATCTGAGTTTGGGAGGCTGTCAGAAAGTGGCGCTGAGACTTTAGATTGGAGTTTGTTAAATCCTGAGCAATAAAAATTGCAGTTCACTCTAATGAAACTTCCTGGGAACAGTGTTAGTATTAAACAGGGTGACTCTCGCCCAGAAATAATGCTAAATCACAGTCACAAATAATTCCAAGTCCAGTTCTGCACCAGGCAGAACGTGGTTGCGCTTTGAAAATTAAATTCATTCTTATTGCTCTGGAGGTTGCCGTCTTCTGAAATTAATAGGAATTGCACACGCGGGCCAAAGGGCGAAAGGTGGCCAAACTGTAGAGAGGACATGAAGGTACAAATGATAAAACTAGGCAGGGACCAAGATATTTTTATGAGGCATTTACTTCAATGGAGTAGATCGATTAAAATGTCAGTTAGAGTCATATAATCAAATTTTACAAAACCATTGTAGATTTTAAGGCTCAAAATAACACTTCGTGTTATGCTATATGGAAATGTAACTATTTCTTTAAATGTCTCCACGAGTATCACACGGATCAAAATTACCTTATTTCCTTTGTGTGGCCCACAGTTGCTAACATATTGCTGTCCAAACAGTATATGCTCACTCTTTACTTTTTCAGTTAAATGATAATTTTAAAAATAAATCTTATGGGGCTCTATTTAATAATAACCATCTCTTTTTTCCCCCCACAAACCACAATATGAATCATTTATTAAAACTCTAAAGCACTTATTTGTGAGTTCAGCAAATATGTGTTGAGCCCGCTCACTATGTAGCAGGTGGTTATTTTTCTGATACAGAGATAAGAGCACACGGTTCATACCCTCAAGGACTTCGCTTTAGAATCAATGAAAGAGATTTTAAAAACGAGCAAACAAAATAAGGAGGAGTAAGTGCTATAGTACCCGTATTCATCAACATGGACGAGGAGCCTCAATGCAGCCTGGGGACTGGGATTAAGAAACACTGCCAGAAAGGAGGCCCCTTCTGGTCTTGGGGGTGAGTGAAGACTAGCCAAAGGCTCAGTGGAGGGCAGGAGGCTGTAAATGGCAACAGCATGGACACAAGCACAGGGGACTGAAAGAACACGAACAGTTAGGGAACGAAATAGAGGCCAGCAGAACCAAAAGGAGAGGTAAGTGGAAATGTATGGACTGAGAGAATAAAGAAGTGAGGGCCAGAATCTGAAGTAGGTCATGTTAAGATGTGTGCAAGACATTAGAAGAATTTAAATGGTAGTGATGTGAACAGATTTGTAATCTAGAAAAGAATTTTGGTGGTGCTGTGGAGGATGGATTAGAATAAAATAAAGCTAGAGGCACATGGGACATTTAGAACGTTATTACAATAGTCCAGATGGGCAATAACCAAAACTTGAGCTAAGGAAGCATCAGGGAAGATAGTAGGGAGTAATTTGAGAAATTTGATTTGAGATATTTGGAAAATAATGCTAATAGGACGGGGGAGTGATAAGGATGAAGGTGTATAGGGAGAGGGAGGAAAATTCCAGGGAACATTGTTTTAAGTACATTGAAAATATCAACCTATTTAATATCATTGGGAGTCCAAGTAATTAGATACAAATGTGATATCCGTATTACAGGGGAGAAAATGGAGACAATCCCTGGCAGGTTAATTCATTAAACTATACTCATCAGAGAATACTGTTGCAAATCAGAGTATTCCAATGCATCAAATAAAAGAATCAGAGTCAAAACTAGAGTGTGTGTTCTTTCAAGTGCACCATCCTGGATACAGTAATTGGAAACAAATGACATAAAGGTTGAGGGTCACATTCCACGTAAACCCTGTTGAACCAACCAGTGAATGAAAGAAACAATGCTATAGAGAAAAACATAGGCTCCAATCCAGATGGCAAGTGAGTCCATCTTACCTTATCCATCTTCCTTTAATACTATATATATCACTGCCATGTGTTTATTGCAGGGGATGGTCTTGGAACATTCTTATGAGTTCTCAAAAACAAGATTAAAGAGAATGAGAATAAGCAATGTTTAAAGCAATTTGCTGGATTTTTTTTTAAATTGAAGAATTTTAATTAAAAATTACAGAGACTCCAGAAGCCCCACAGAAGCCCTCTGTGGGGCTTCTGGAGTCCCAAGCAGTTCCTCTTAAAGTGCCCACATAGGGACTTACTCAGGTTTACTCCTTCTGAATTCCAGTGCTGCGGCAGCAGCTTGAGAGGCACCAGAGACATAACTAATGAAAGAGAAAATAACACCGACACAAATTAATGATAATTAATAAAATTAAAAGTTGTTTTCTAAGAGAGATTAATGAAAAAAGATAAAAAATCTCTGTAAGACTGCACAAGAAATACTATGTAGTTCAACTAAATAATATTATGAACGAAAAGTGAATATAACTCCAAAATAATATTAATGTTAAAACATCATAGTTGGTATATGTAATAAAAGTATAATAATAAAAATATGAAGATGATCATCAGATTAAAAAATATTTATTACCCTAAAGGAGGGAAAGAGGAAAATGGGTTAGGAGGTGGTAAAGGTCATTTCAATTGAATTTGCAACAATTTCACTTTTAATAAATCTGGATAATAGAACACACTTTTTCATGTTTTAAAATTTTCATGATACATAATAAAAAAGAAATCATAAATCTGTGGAGTGTAAAAGATTGACCCTACTTCTCAAGTCAGAAAGAGCAACACAAAAAGAGAAGACTCTCGTGGTTCACAGGAATTTGCTGGTACATTCCAAGAAATCTTTTTCCTCTTAGTCTATATTAGCCAAAGCCATCAATTATTGATGATTGTTGATTATGTTTGTTGATTACATGTAATAATCCTTTTCTGCTTTGGGGCCACTGTTTTATGTATTTTACATTGCCTCACCAAATCACAACGTTTAAAAAGCTCCTGCCGCTCATTAGATGCAGCCATCTAACCAAACTGAGGGTCCACCAGTACATTCTGAGCACTTCTCAGTCTTTTGTTACGCAGCTGAGATCACAAGAAAGATCTAAGAAACTCCCTGAGGGAATTGCATGTTGCAAATGACTCTTAATTTAGTCTCTTGTTTAAGAAAAGGTTGTCTTCATTAGATTGAAAGCAGAAGGCTTAAAGTAGTTAAAATTAAACTCTTTTAGGTCTTTACCTGACTTTAGAAGCAAAAACGATCAGCACTTGAGCCTGTGCAATCAGATGTGAGGTAAGCAATACAGAAGATTCTGGAACTGTGATGGACCCTTGATACCAGGACCTAGAGAAATACAAAGGGGTTCTCGGCTAGTTACAGGCGAAGAAGGCTCAAAAGTCAGATTTCTATTTCTTTAAGATGGGAAAGTAAGGTGAGACTCCCTTCACTGTGGCCAAGTGTTCACTGGCTGAACTCAGGGCAACTGAATACAGAGTTATGAGGAAAAAGAGCCATCAAAGAGTCATCCAGACAGATGCCTACTCATTTTATTTCTCCTGTTCCCATTCCACAATATATGTTTGTCCTGCTGGGAGAACACATGCACAACCATGACAAAACCATCCTCTAAAACCATCTAGCAATTTGAAGTAGTTTCCACTTTACAATCTCAATCTACCCATTTCCATATCCTTAGAGGGAAAACACAAAGGAAATGCAAAGCACTAATCACATACACATCCTCAACTCTTTCACAAGGGTGTTGTAAAGACTAATGAGTTATTGTTCCGGCAGACCTTCGCGGTCTTCTGAAGAAAGGTAGAATATAGATGGAGACTGAAGGTTTTATTTTGTCATCCTCGTTGTTATAATTACAATAGTTGTATAGTCTGTGAGGTACATTATCAGCCACCCATCTTTTTCTCCTTCCTTGTTTATGCTTGACAAATAAAGTCTGTCGCACACTACAGGTCTTGGTTGTGTTAATCTCTTTTTACTATGCTGTCAGCACTATGGAACAAACTTTGGATTATGTAGTTAGCTGAAAAGACAAACTCAACATTTGGAAAAATTCCCTGACCTTCATCACACTCCTCTTTCCCCATCCCACCTCTAAAGGGTATCTCCTAAAGTGTGCTAGACTCCCCATTTCGGTAGTTTTCCTAATCGGCTACGTTTGCTTCGGGAGTTCTGGGAAGCCATGGTAAACAGCAAAGGGAGGTTTTTTCCTGACCTCCCCCCCCCCAAATGAAAGCTAGTCATCTTTACAGATCTCTAATAAGGTATACATACATGAGCTCAAAAACATCACTCAAGGATAACAGTGCCTAAGTCTTTGTTTATTTGCAAGCTGATTTCCCTAGACCTTTTTTCACCTGGGTTCTGGGGGGCTGCTTTTATTTGCCAAGCAAGTACACCTTTCCCCTGCTGCCCACCTCTCTCTTGTTATGTATGGGCTGTCTCTTTCTAAAATTCCTTATGCTGATTTCCAGACACATTTATTTATGTTCACTCACTAATTGAAAATCTCATATTCAAAGTTATTATTCTGATTGATGTCTGTCATTTTGATCAAGCAGTAGCTCACAGATGCTTTGTTAAAACCATTTTACAAGTGAGTTTATCATCATGCCTTTCTCTCCTGACCTTCTGTATGGCTGGTAGCAAGAAAACTCAGTGGAGGCTCAAAAACAGGAGATGTTTGGCAAGCCTCCCAAATTCAAGTTTCATTGTGTCTTTACTAATAAAAACAATTCAATTTCAGATATTGATGGTAGCAATGCAGAAGGGACACAACAGTCAGACTCAGTGCAGGCATGCAAAAACAAGTGGAATGGCAAACTCCCTTAACCAATTGGAGCTACCCCTCTCTGTCCCCAAATCGAACCCAAGTTCTCACTCTCCTACATAGATAACCTTGTAGGATGGCAGTGAGAGGCAGGCATTATGTTGCACTCTGATTTGAAGTGCCCTCGCACAGTCCATGCACACTTAGCCAGCTGATACTACCCCATATGCTGATCCTACACTGCTCGATGGTGCCCCATTTGGATTTCATGTCATTGATATTTGCATCCAGGATCTGGTACCACCTTAAGCGGCTCTGAGACAAGAAAAAGCCATTTTATTTCTCTGAGCCTTAATTTTCCTCTCTGCAAATGTTATCGTGTCTACACTGTCTGTCTCTAAGGCTAAAGAGTTAATCACTTAGAATCTTATTAAAATATATAGAAATATGGGTTATTTTTATTACCACTTAAGTCTTTTTAAAGTATTACAGTTATTACTTGGAATAATCTCTAAAATGCATTTTGGATTATGGTTTAAAATAAAAACATTGAAAAGTGTTTATCAGATTGTTTTCCGTGACATACGAAGTTCAGGGAAGCTTGAAATCCTGAGCTCCTTTAAATGGGAAGGCTCTGAAAGGCAGGAAGGGACTCAGGAGAGAGAGGTGTGGGGCCGGGAAAGCACCTCCTGAAGCACTTTGCAGATTTGCTAAGTCCTATCAGCTCACTTGTTTTGTTAGTAAAAAGTTTCACAAAGTATATAAGTTGCTCCATAACCAAATATGTTACATTTAAATAAATCTGGTTAATGCTGCAAACGATATTCCTGCTTTGAGATTAACATTCATTCACATAGTTAAATTCATTCTGTCAAGAGGCTTATTTTAATTTTTTTATTCAAATTTCTCAAATATATTTGAATCACAACTTTTTATTTATCACAAAGATTCAGGCTCAAGAAACTATTACTTTCTGAAACAGTTTTTAAAACCATGTATTAGACCAAAGGCTTCCTGTGATTAGGTACTTTTGTCTATATAATTATGAACTATTAATGTTGAAAGAGCTTTGAGCTTATTTAATCCAACCCCGTGTCCAATGCATAAATTTTTTCTCCAAGAGGAATTCCTCCTACACATAAGAACTCAGACTGTGCTTAAGTATCTTCAAATATACAGCATCAGAAGGCCAGAGAGAGGAAATATTTAATATTTGGAAAGTGATTGAGATTGAGTGAAAATTTTGATTTCTGATCTTTTCTTAGACAATTACTCTAATTTCTCTTAGAACTCTTCTCTCGATTCTTTTACTAGTTTATTTTTTTGTGTGGTAGGCGTCGTTCTAGATACTGGGGATGCTTTAATGAACACGGCTGAGAAAATCTCAACCGTCACTGAGCTTACAGTCTATGTATAAAAACAAACCGGCAGTCAGCAACAACACTGGTAAATAATATAACATCAGGAGGTACTAAATGGTGTGATAAAAGTAAAACCATTTTAGGGACAGCGAGGAAGAGCGGGCAGAAGGGATCTGCATTAAATGGTATGGTTAGTTAAATCCTCTCTGAGCAGGAGACACATGAATAGTCACCAACAGAGAGGGAGTGAGAATGCCTATTGCTACAGAAGTGAAGAGCGAGGTCCCAAGGGCATGGATAAGATGCGTGAGTTGGAGGAGCAGAAAGGCCCCTAGTGAAAGAGGGAGGAGAGGGGGATGAGGCTGGACAGTTGTCAGAGGCCAGATTGCAGGGGTGTGGATTTCTGGGTAAACCAGGCAGACGGTGTTCAAGGTGGGATGGAAGCTACTGCAGTTCGGAAGCAGACAGATGGTGTTACTAGCCTGAAGTTTTCAAAGGAATCACTTTGTGTGGAGAATAGACTGTGAAGTCAAGCCGAGCAGGGAGACAAATACAGAGAGCATTGCTATGGGTGAATACTCCCCAGACCCCTCATCCTTTGCAATCTGTCACCCATCCTCCAGGCCCATGTGCCCCTGTGCAAACTTCTGCTGCAGCTGCAGTCATTTTCATCTCCACGACTCAGCTCTGCAGAGGCAAGGACCATGATGGACTTTTCTTCCTGTGCCTAGAACCCAGTCCAGTGCTGGGTACATGCATAATTAAGTAAAGTCAAGCAGAATTTTTCTACTCCTTCTTACAAGTGTCAGGCCTTAAAGGTGTGCATTTGAAGTCAATCGTGTTAATTTCTTTATCTAAAAAGTCTCTTTGAGTTCTGTTGCCCCATTTCCATGTGCCAGATAAGGTATACCCTCTCTTCTGAGGTCATCTTGTAGTAGGCAGTTAGATAGACGTGAGCAGAGCAAGAACGACGGGCCAGGTGTAGAGGGTCGCCAGCGGGGAGAGCCCCGGGTGCCTAGCAATGGGTAAAACTACAAGCCCTTGCACGACCGCTCCCTGAAGCATTAACCTCTAGAGTTGATATCTGGGCCTCAGTTGTGTTTCAGCTCCAGGCCAAGAAGGAGCAGCCAAATCAGCCAGAGTGAGTGATACCAAGGCTGACATCAGGACCAGCTGCAGTGACTAGTGACCCCCTACCCTGGTGCCAGCCAATTAGCGGACACTAGGACCCTGAGGAGCTGCATGAGGAAAGCTGATGAATATTTTATGGAGCTCCTTCCCAGAGACCTCGGATAAAAGCCTTAAGTATGGAGGACTCAGAGCAGGTCTCTAGGAAGAACCCAGGGCCTTTCCCCACCTCCTCTTTCCCAGAGGTTCTCTCTCTCCCTTTCCCTCCCTCCCCGCCTCTCTCTTTCACTTTCTCTCTCTGTCATCTCCCTTCCCTCGCACCCCCAGAATGTCCAAACCTCTCCTGCTTGTTTTGTCTCTCAATCTTCTAAGTTCAAAGGGCTCGCTTTTTGCTGTAACTTGTTGCCTGAGGTCATTTCTTGACAGCTCACTTCTCCTACCTCTGCGACATACTAAATAAACTTTCAGAATTTGAGTCTTGGTTCTCAATTCTTCTCTTAGCCAGAACTCCAGAACTTTCTTTCATGCTTTCTCCTTCCCTTCCCTTCCCTTCCCTTCCCTTCCCTTCCCTTTCCTTTCCTTTCCTTTTTTTTTTTTTTACCTAACAATCGATATCTTCACCTTTGTTACTGAAGCATCCCCCTACCTTATTTATAATTTCTTGGATTGGTGATCATTATTCTTTTACTGCTCTTTCTCAGAGACATCACTTTATCCGCAGACCATACTGACTAACCCAAATAGGTGATTAAACAATGTTTACCAAGGAAAGGAATTTGAGAAATTTAGCACTATGCATAATTTTCAAATTATTGGAGTTCTTTAGTGCCATAAACATTTCTTCTATTTTGGGAGATCAAATAATATTACAGCGTTTTACAAGTAGGTAAAAGAACTTGTATTCTGAAAATACATAGCGGAGCATGGTCAGTTTAAATGAGAAGGCAAAGTATAACATGAGTTTTTAAACATAACTAAGGGGTTTGGGGACATACTATGAAATAGTAAATACATTTAATAAAGCTTTGAAAAATGTCCTTTCAAATATAGTCATATAGTCATACTGGACTCGCTTTGTGGAGAATAGTGCTAGAATCAGGGAGTTATTTCACCCATATAAATAGGAGTGTGACAGGTGATGTCCAATGTAATATCAGAGTCTGCAAACAGTATTTCATACTTGGAGAAATCTAAATTAGAATTATTAAAAGTTAGTTTAAAAAGCACTCTCTTCAAACATCAGTTAAAAACCCATGAGTGTTTTCATTCAATAACTTAGCTTTATAAAATATTGAGATTTATGTAGTTCAAAAACTAAAAGTTTTAGACAAGAAAGGTACCACATAAGGAAAACATTACTATAAAATAAAAAATCTATCAATAATATTTGTGGTTATATTTAACTAGATTTCAAATCCACTGGCTGATAAAATCCAACACCACCCCCCACCCCCCACCACCACTTATTTTTTTGATTCCTCAGGGTAGAAATCAGCTGAGCTTTTAAGCCAGTCCAGGGAAAGCCTATTATTTCCATTCTCTTTTTAAACACTCTATAAGGGCCCCCTTGTCCATGACGGCGTTGTTACTGTGTAGCACAGCCTGTTCTAATCATCGCCCTTGCCGCGCCAAACCACGCGGCTTATATTCCCACACTCCTCGCTTATTTTTATGCCTCCTGCAGAAATGAAGAGAACATTAACGAGAATAATACCTCGGGAATAACATTTTTTATAAAATTAGAAAAAAACTGTTCCAGCTAATACAGGAAATCAGAGCATTTCAGTTCAATTGAAATGACCCATTACCAGCTGCATACCTTCTCTTCTGTTCGTTGTGATTGGCTGTCGGTCCTTCAGCTCATTCTTTTCTTCTGTCTCTAATAATTTGTTAGGTTATTATTTGATTTTGCTGCTTATTTTTACCTGTCCCTGAGTTTGCTTCACCCTTTTTCCATTTTTAACTTGAAAATTCCGTCCATCTTTCTTGCTCTTTCCGTATTTTGAAATTCTCTTTTACCCAATTCCTTTTGCTGTAGATTCTTCTCATTTTCTCCCTGGCTCTTTTTGTCTCCCTCCTTTTGCCCTCTCCTTCTATCTTCTACTTATAACTTCTCTAATGTATGCACAAAAAATATCTTTTTATACCCCTGACTGATATGAATGTATATACATATATATTGATATGGGAATTAATACATTTTCAGCACAAGAAATAGGACCAGCGGGAATGTCAAATGGAACATTAAAACATTTTAAAATCACCACATAAGCTGAGTAAGGCTTAAATAATATTTGCATGGAAAGGAGTCTAAATAAAGGAGTAAGAACAACTAAGTAATAGAAAGGGAAACTGGCTATAAAAATGATTATTTTAAAAAGTAATATATTAACAAAATAGCAAGAATCTTTCCAATCTGTAAATGGTAGAGTCAATATGCTTTTTTCACAAGAGTTTTTTCTAACATTTAAGTATTTATGTATCTGGGCTTTGACATGGTTGACATCAGGACCAGCAGGGATGACTAATGACCCCTGCTCTGGCGCCAACCAATCATTGGAGACCATGACCCTGAAAGGACACACCTGGAAAGCTGATGTATATTCTATTGGGATCCTCCCCTGGGACCTCCCCTAAAATCCCTGCCCTTAAAGGCCATTAGGACCCTTAGGATAAGGACCCAGTGTGGCTCTGTCTCCCTGGAGAGCGCCAGCGCCTTTGCCCACCCCTTCTTTCCTGGCGCACATTCTCCCAGAAGCGGGCCAGGGCCTTTCCCTCTCTTCTCCATAGGCATGTGTGTCCTTGTTTTCTTTCTCCTAAGTTCCAAGGACCCTTCTTTTGCCTCTGAAATTTGCTTCCTGAGCGCACGTGGGCAGCCCTGCTGGCTCACTTCTTCTATCTCTGTGACTTCTAAATAAACTTCTGCTTATGTTTGAAAAAATAACATTATACATGTATATATATGTGCAAATATTTCTTATGAGCTGAAGAGGCAACATGTCTTACTTCATCAAGAACCACGTTTGCTATGTTGATTTCACCATTCAAATAGTGGTTACTGTTTGTAGGAATCTTTTCTGGGATAGAAACCTTAAATGAATTGAAAAGAAAAAAAAACATACAAGAGAGGAAGATTGCTAATTAAAAGGGAAAGAAATGGCAAGGCAAGATACAGCAGTCTGTGGATACAAACATTTTCAGCAATGACTTGGAAACACGTTTGGAAAGATTACGTCACCTCTTCCCTCAATAGTTGAATATAATCAACCCTGTGAATTTTGATTGAAATTTGAAAAAATAGCAACTAAGATTTCTTTCACATGCTTATAATCAGCTCCTAGAAATGTTCCACTTTAGAAAAAATGGTTACCAGGAGAACCTTGTGTGATGCAGAAATATTTCAGTTGAGTATATGTGGAATAATTGCATTTAGAGATGCCTACCCCAGAAGCCACTTATCCCAGCCCCTAAAGGGGGAGCCACTTTGCTGGGGTGGAAATTGTAGCCTAGCGATGCTCCTGTCTCATACAACCACAGTCAGGACAAGCACCCCTTTTATCCTGCTTCCTAAGGCTCACAAGTATCTCTAGCCTCTTCACTCCATCCCAATTGAGCATCCCTCAAACAAGGTTATTGTGATACAAACAACAACTACAACAACAAGAGAGCACCCTCTTCCTCCCTCCTAGGATATCCCTGGCCTAAGGCAACCATCATCTTCCTTTGTTTCCCCACAGCACATGTCTCAGAGGAGACCTACTGTGGAGCTGAAGGGTGTGCCCTGTAGCCTCCCACCTCATTGCAAACAATGGGCATTTAAGGGATTTGGGGCACAAAACTAATGCAATTTTGAGCTTGCTTTACTTTCTGTGTTCCCTTAGGAAGAAAGCATTGGGGTGCCATGGCCACAATGATCAGAGGAAACAGGAGGGAGCTTAGCTCTTCATGAAGCCCACTCAGTAGGCTACTGTCCTGACTTGGCTGCCAGGCAGGGCAACCCACACCCACGGTACCCGAGGCAGGGAAAACTCACAGACTTTATTTCCAAAACCCTGTTCACACACAGCAAAATCACAACCACCGCTATTCAGGAAACAGGAAGAAACAGTCATCATCTCACTACATTATTGCCTTGCCAGGTATCCAGCAGAGACTTGTCCTGTGCTGGAGCGGGACCAGCTCAGTTCCTACCGCTGAAGGCTAGTTTGAGTGACTGGTGTGGGTTAGGAGAGTGACAATAGAACTAAGGCCAGTCCTACAGCTGAGGACAAAACAGAGTGAGTGGTTAATACAGTAACTGAGGTTGTTTACAAGGGCTCAGGGCTCCGGTGGAATCAGGACCTAAGTCCCACTGTCACAGAGTAGGACTGGGATTTGTTTGCTTTGGGGAGAGAGACCTTACAGAGATGGGAGGTGTGGAGGAACAGGTAGATGGGCCTAGAAGTTTTATCTGGGACCTTGGCTTTTGTGTCAGGGCCTAGGGGTATAATTCCAAATTCCACTCTGTTTAAGTTAGAGGAGAAGCATGGGAGGCCATTGGCCATTGCTCAGAATTCTTTCAAACATTACTTACAACTGAATCTGTGGTTAAGAATGACAGTGGATAACAAAGACAAGGGGAAAAATGCAGAAACTGTCCAAGGTCCACCCTTATAACAAGTGGTGTGTAAAGGACAAATTATCTACCACAGCCATATCTTCCCCTTCTCTTCCCAGCTCGGAACAGGAGTTCCCATAGGTCCCATGCTATTGCCCTGCCGTCTCCCAAATTAAGGCAGTAGAGAAGAAGCTTGTTGTTGCCATGGTTTCACAAAAAGTAGTGCATTCACTCAGTCACATTCCTTTGAAAACATCCTCAACCGTGACTCATCAGACTGGCTTGCAGAGGAATCTAAAGCACCTGAAAGACATTTATGGAGAAGAAAACGTTCCTGTGCTCAGGCTGGGGATGAAGTGCTGCTTTGCTCTGCTTTCTGTTGGCAAAGGCAACCATTTCCTGGTTGTATACACAGACGCGGAAGGTTTACATTGTTATAAATTTCAAGCATTTGTCCAGCAGGGCTCAGCACATGCCTTTTTGCCCAGCAGCCAATGTGTGCAGGGAAATATGTGCTGCCTAAGCCGAACCTGCTTGCTCCTGCCCATCCTCCGTGGCTAAGACCATCGGTAACATCGTTGCCTCCTACCCTTGCCTTCTACCCAATCAGAATCTTTTTTGACCTAAGAGGAAGTATCTCCTACTTTTTGCTAATACCAGGACAAGAAATTCTCATGCTTAAAAGTCAAAGGATAATTCATTCTGGTATCTTAAATTAAAGGGCTTATCAGGAAATATTTTCAGGGTTTATTTTCAAAAGGAAATAAATGCATCCACCGTAATTCCATACACTTCATACAAATATACAGAATAACCTTCGGTTCACTCCACCCATATGCAAAAACAGTCTTTCATTAAAAAAAAAAAATATTTTCTCCTGTGTTAAATAGATTTCAGTTGCTTTAGGTTTTCCCCCTCTTTCTCCTCGGGTCTTGCTGTCAGCTGTTCCTATCAGCAATGATTAAACAGAAGCAAGCATTGTGTTTTATCACCGATAGACTTGTCACTGATATAAACATTCTTCTGTCCCAAGGTCAGATCAGGTAGGGAGTCAGGACAACTTCATACAAATCTATGAAGTTGAGTTTATGTAAAATCGCTTATTGTCATGTCATTACGGAACCACACATACACACACATATCTAAACCAACCATCATTTAATGAAATATAGAGGGTTGGAAAGGATTATTATACAGTAAAGCATAAAAATGTTTGTATTCTAACTTCTTTGAACTTCAAACAAAGAGTCAGAGAAACTCATAGAGTAATTCAGCTTGTTTAGCTCACCATCTTTCTGGAGCTCGTTGAAAATGTCCAGAGAGTACACCGCTAAATTATTTGCCACCTCCAAATATGCATACAAGATACATAGAAAAATGCTTTCTCTTAATCAAGAAGAGAGCTGACCTTGGGACTATATATTGGTAAAAGGTGAAAGATTTATATGATCTGAAGAGAAACCAGAGTATGGGGCTATATATTGGAAAACTCAAACTTCTCTTAGGATTTGAGTAAGGAACCCAAATCAGTTTTAAACCTTTACACCTGACTCCCTCCACCCTTCTGCATCTCAGACTTCCAACTCGAGAGATGTGGAATTTCTGTGATCTTTTCTATACATTCTTTTGAAATTATCTCCTCCCTTAATTTCTATGACTCATCGAACACTGCTGATTCACTCTCTTACTTTCTTCTCAGTCTCTTTCTTTTCTGCCTACCACATATTTCATATAATCCTGCATCCTAGATGCCTATTGCTACTGTAAAATTTAGCACAAACATAACGGTTTCAAATATTAGGAATTTATTCTCTTATAGTTCTGGAGTACAGAATTCCCAAATCAGCTTTTGCTAATTCAAGGTACTGGCAAGGCTGGTTCTTTCCAGAGATTCTGGGAGAGAATGTATGCTTTCACATTTCAGGGGATGCCAGATCTCCCTGGTTTGTGGCTACATCACCCCAATCTTTGCTCCCGTTGTCATGTAGCCTTCCCTTCTTCAGTAGTCAACTCTCCTTCTGCCTTCCTCTAATAAGGACACTTGTGATACAGTTAAAGCCTACAAGAACAGCCTCTCTTTCACAAGAGCTGCAAAGTCCCTTTGTCATAGAAGGTAACACTCATGGGTTCCAAGGATTAGGACATGGATATCTTTGGGAGCCATTATTCCACCTACTACGCCTTACGTTCTCTGCTCTTCTGTTTTTACCGTCTTTTGGTATTTTCTCTACCCGATGGCCTTTTTTATTCAGGTGACTTCTAATCTAAATCTCCAGTGAACATCTTTTATTTAATCTCCAAACTCAACTTTCCAAGTAGCTGTGTATGCTTCACTTCTATGGTATATAAAAGAAACTAAAAA
This sequence comes from Mormoops blainvillei, assembly GCA_004026545.1. Taxonomy (NCBI): domain Eukaryota; kingdom Metazoa; phylum Chordata; class Mammalia; order Chiroptera; family Mormoopidae; genus Mormoops; species Mormoops blainvillei. The sequence goes on along the minus strand of PVJD01000326.1, from coordinate 165,965 downwards.
TACCTGAAACTGAACTCAAGGGCTCCTTGCTCTCTTCTCCACATATCCATCGTTCTCACTATTACCCATATTTGAACCTGGAATAGTATTGACTTAGATGCTTTTTTTCTCCCCAAAGAGTCATTCACATACAGTTTTGCAGGGTATCCAAACTTTTGGCATCTCTGGGCCACACTGGAGGAAGAAGACTTGTCTTGGGCCACACTTCAAATATATTGTGACACATAATCACACACAAAAAATCTCATAATGTTTTAAGTAAGTTTACAATTTTGTGTTGGGTTGCATTCATAGCCATTCTGGGCTGCATGCAGCCCGTGACCCGTGGGTTGGACCCCTGGAGAGAATCCCCTTATTTTATGCTCCCCTTCTTGTCTTCCCAATGTCTACCCTATTGTGTTATGCCTTACATTATTTTAACAACCACTTAATGAACTTCCCTGCCCCCGGTCTTTCCCATTCAATTTTACCATGTATTTTGTTTCCAGTAAAGTCACCTTTCCATACTACCTTGATTAGTGTCATTCTCTTCTTCAGAATGTTCAACAGGCTTTGCAATGTCCAGAGTCCAAATTGTTAAGTGTGCATCAAGCTAAAGTAGCCCCAGCTTTCTCCAGATACACATTATTTTCTCCCATATGATGATCTCTGTGTATTAGAATCAAGCCTCCTTGTCTCCCCTTTTGTGGATTTACTGATGTGGTTCTTTTACCTTGAAATGCTCTCTCATATCCTCTCCCTTCAGAGTCCCCCTCAGGTGTCTCCGTCCATGATACCACCTTGACCCCTCAAGTCAGCGACCTCTTAAAGTCAAGATTATTTCATGACAGGCCCTCTTATGTCCATTTATATTAAAATTAAGTATTCAGAAAATAGTTGTTAAATAGACTAATCAAACTTTTGCAAAGAGGAAGAAAACAAGTATGGTATGAGTCACAAAACATTTACCATTTCAAAAGTTTTCAGTATGTATCTTTTTGAAAAAGCTGGATATAATTAATCTCAGAAGAATCTTTAAAAATTCTTTCTCATGATTTTTTAAAATTATATTTTCATTTTCTTGGGCATCAGTTTCTCAACTTACCTTGGTCCTGCATTTAAGAAGCAGAATAGAAACTTCAAAAAAAAAAATGAAAGTTCTGCCTTTCTATTCTTTTGCACATCATTTGAGTTTGATGGATACCAGGAGACATATATCAGATCCTGAACAGGATCCCATTGAGAGTTCCCACGGCACTTCAGTCACTTAGTCATGATCTATGCTCTCAACAGTTGAAGATAATGACTTCAGGAACAATCTTTCACGGGTTTCATATTAAATGAGACGAAAGTGCAGGCACGGCATTAGAGCACCTTGTTATTTGCAGAGTGCTTAGAGTAACCTTAAATATGGAGATGATCAAATTCCATGACCTTTAGTTTTCATTCTTCCGTCGTACCTTCTTGAGCAATTCCTACTTTAATAAAGACGTGTGTGCGTGTATGCACGTTTCTGCCTAAATTAACTCAGGCAGTTAATTAAACATTAACACCTTAGAGTTAAATACAGATGCCAGGAAATGACAATATAAATATGCTTATTTTTATGGTAAGCTTATCTATTTTACCTTCATGACCGTATACTTTTAAGAGACTATTATTTTTAAAGTCTGCTAGGGGCACAATATAATGTTAAGAGACTCCATCTTTGGTTTTCTTTCTACTATCTTGCATGTTTTAATTTATAATAAAGTGAAGAACTCATTAAATTCTATTTTTGACAAATTGTGGGTTGTTTTTTTTTTTAACAGTAGTCACTAATAGAAAACCCTCTTTATGAAAAAAATGGGATAACTTTATTCAGGGTATAAAAGAGTCCCCAAAAGATGGTTTGGAGAATTTGAAAAAAATAGAACCAAGAATTGTGAATATGTGCATATTTGACCTGAAAGAACCATACATCCCTGTTAAACTCTGTAAACACATAGCAAACAAGCACTTATTATCTCTGAAACACTAATGTGCATAGGTCCATTTAGCATCAACAAGAAAAAGTATCATGCATTGAACCTAAGAAAATAATGTTTCTCAGGGCCCATTCCCAGTGAAAACTGGGAAATGTAACCTTCCCCAGGAAGATGCCAGACTAAGTAACACCTTGTGCTTGAAGACCTTTCTGACTAAGTCCGCTTATCTCATTGCAATCACGGCCTACCTTTTCCAAGTGGGCCCTGCAATAGCACTCTAGTTTGTTTAGAGTATCTGAATTAAAAAGAAAGGCAGGGAGAACAGTAAGCCTGAGTTGCCCTAAGTAAAAAAATAAATAAATATATTTTAAATATCTATATCTATCTATTTACATGTGTCTATATATCTATATAGCTATATCTATATATATTTAAAATCCTCTTGAAGTGGAAGCTAGTTCAGCTGCTTTCTTAACTCTTAAATGAGATTCAAGCAAAGCATCCAAAGGTTAAATGTCTCATGATTTTGTGTAATGTGGCTCATTGTTTTCCTCTCCATTTTGCACTGTCAGAGAGAAAACCTGATATATTTGTTTTATTGCCAAACTCCCTCTAAGTAAATTAATGGTAGGAGAGAATAGGCTGTCTGCACTTGCTCATGAAGCAGCTGGTTGTTCTGAGAGAGATTTTCCAATCTACACTCAGTCGTATATGGGCCCTAACAACTTCGTTGTTAATTCTACTCAGCAGTTTGCTCTTGAATTTTTCATATTATTTATACATTTTCTCTCAGTGATTTTTATGTCCTTTTCATATCTGCTATCTTGTTTGGTGATTAAAAATGTAAGTTCCTTAAGGAAATCACTGTATCCTGCATTCCTTTTGTTATTTTGGGCTTTATCAATAGAGGGTAGAGCAAATATCATTTGTATGCAATGAATGTTGTTGACTGACTGGCAAGCATTTATTTCCTGAATAAAAATGTCACATTCAGAAACAGATTTTGAAAGACTCTGAAGATTACTCCTGAAACTTGGCAACTCCTCCAAGCGAATACTGTCACGTCTGTAGGACTATAGGTATACAGTTAATAAACTGCCCAACTCGTATGCTTCGATTTAAAGATCTTCCGAAGACTGGTTCTCTTTGGGTCACCACACTTGCCAGTTTGGACTTTTGAAACCTACTAATATGGGCTGACATAACAAATTAGCAACAAGAAAAGTTCACGGAAGGACAAGTGTGAGAAAGTGTGCCAAATATATTAGCATTCATTTTGCAACCTTGTCTCCAGTTTGTGTGAAGTTGATGGTTGGAGGTTACGCTTTCATTAAAAATTGACAACATTTTAAATGCTAATCAAAACTGCTTGTCCTTTCTACTTCTATTTATCTTGGAAGGGGAAAAAAAGAGAAAGGAAGGGAAAAAAAAGATGGCTTGCTTTGAACTACAACAAATAACTCCTTCCATTGCCCCCAGACCCCTTTGCCTCCTCCTGTGTAGGACAGATAAGGGCTATGCAGATTGAGTGCCAGGACCTCTGCCTGAAGTGTGAAGGAGCCACAAGTGAGGGAGAGATGCGGGTTGCAGAAGAAGGAGAGGGGAATCCTGTGTGTGTCTGTTGCAGGGCAGGGTGGGGGTGGGGCGGGCGGGGCGGTGGTGGTGGCCTTCTCACAAATGTTTGGAAAGAATTGTGGAGGTAGAGTTGATTTTACAGTTGGTAAAAAGAAATATATTTTCAGAAAAGAAGGGTCATGTGGTATATGAGAAAATAATACAATAAGAAATAATAGAAGTTAAAAGAAAATATATTTCAAGTATGGATAGCAAAACTTGATCAGTGATGAATCTTTAGATAGTACACATTATTTCAGAACATTCTTTGCATAATAACATAAATAATAAAAAACTGTGATAAAATAATTATAACATAACATTTACCATTTTTTAAAAAAAGCATTCTTAGAAAGGGCAGAGAAGGGGAAGGAAAATGCTTGGCTCTATTTTCTTTTTTTCTCCCAGCTTCATTGATATGTAATTCACAGAACATTGTGTAAGTTTAGGGTGTACGATGTGTTGATTGGATATGCTTATATATTGTAAAATGCCCGCCACCATAGCCTTAGCTAACATTTCTATTATGTCACATAATTACCATTTCATTTTTGGCGGTGAAGAAACTTAAGTTCTATTCTCTTAGCAACATTCGAGTACATGATAGAGTGTTATTAGCTATAATTTCCTTGCTATTAATTAGATCTCTAGAACTTGTTAATTTTATAACTAAAGGTTTTTATATCTTGACCAGTCTCTCCCTTTTTCCCCAACCCCAGCTTCTAGTACCCACCACTCTATTTTCTGTCTCTCTTGAGTTCAGCTTTTTTTTGTTTTTGTTTTTTTTAGATTCTACATGTGAGTGATGTTTGTCTTTCTGTACCTAACATTTCACTCAACATAATGGCCTCAGGTTTCATGCAAGTTGTCTCAAGTGATGGTATTTCCTTCTTTTTAATGGCTAAGTAATATTCCATTATCTATACACCACATCTTTTATATCCATCCATCCTTACTCAGTTGTTTCTGCATCTCAGCTGTTGAGAATAACATTGTAGAGGGAATCAAGGCTGATACCAAAGATGAAATGCTAATTGCCCTGACTTATGATGTAAATGCTTCTCTTTCACCTCTGTAAGCCCTTTCGCGCCAGATCTATACTACGCCTCCCAATACCCTCCCCCACTTAGCCCAGCATAAAAGGAATGCGGGGCTATTGTTCTGGGCTCAGAATTTGGAGTTTGTCTCCTCCGGGCCCATGCATGTAAATAAAGATCGTGCTCCTAACCCCTCAGTGTCTGGTCGTTTCATTTTTCCGTAACAACATGGCAATGAACATGGGAGTCCAGATAGAAGTTGAGTGTACACAGAGATTTAAAAAAAATTTTTATATGGAATTATTTTCTGTCTACTCTTTCTTTTCTGGCTTTTCAGGAGGAGGGTGAACACACCATTCTAGGAGGAAAATATCTAAGAGCTTAGTATATACTGAAAGATAGATTATATTTACAAGCAAAAATTAATCAGTTGAGTTTCTTGGTCAAATAAACTTACAAACCTATATATTTAATTCCTTACTAAATTGAAGACTCATTGGACCCAAGATTTGAAGTGTGCATGTGTGTGTATATATATTCATGTGAGTTTACATATACATATATGCATGTGTGTGTTTGTGTATGTCAGTAGAGTTTAGGAACTTACAATTAAGGATATTATTTATACCCCTCGCTGGTGTGGCTCAGTGGATTGAGCACCAGCCTGGGAACCAAAAAGTCAACAGTTCGATTCCCAGTCAGGACACATGCCTGGGTTGCAGGCCAGGTCCCCAGTAGGGGGTGCATGAGAGGCAACCACACATTGATGTTTCCCTCTCACTCCTTCCCTTCCCCTCTCTCTAAAAATAAATAAATAAAACCTTTAAAAATTAAGAAGAACATAGAATAGTTTTCCTCACTGCAGTCTGTCATTTAAATGTGTGTTTTTCAAATGGGGCTCCATTTGCATTTTGAACGGTGCAGTTCTTCATTGGGTAAGATTGTTCTCCAAATGTCAGAAATATCCTATTCAAGACTGAGCTGGGAATGGCAAGACATCAACCTGTAAAGAGTTCTCCTTCTCCTCCTCCTTTCCTCTCCCTCCCATTCCTCTTCACCTGCTTTTCTCCTTTAGTCTTCATCTTCATCATCATCATCACCATCATGTTCTTACCATATATTAACATACTTCATCTCATTTAATCATTCCAACAACCCTAAAATGTTAGTGTTAACCTTAACTCAATGGCACAATGTGAACTGAGGCCTGGAAGGTTAAGTCACCTCTCCAGCAAGGCCTTTGCTAGAACTTAAAACCAGGTTTGGATGATAATAATGCAAAGGCTCCCAACCATTAAGCTAAACCTGAGCCTTCCTTAGTGCCCTGTTACTGATCTTTGGTGAGAAACCAATCTTTGTCTGGATCTATTTATATTTTTAATGAATAGCGATAGTTGGGATAATGAGTTCCATAAGTTTATGCCCCACTGTGTTAAAAAATAGCTCTTTCCATTTATCCTAAATCCTCCTTTTTCAAGCTTCAAAGAGAGCCTTTTGTTCTGGAGTTTGATGAATAAGTCCATCTCAATCCTCTCTAAATTCTTTTCAATTTCATAGACTTGTAGACTTTTAGTCTGCTCAGCTTTGATTTTTAGACTGAGGAGCTGATTATACGAAGCCCCCACCCCCCAAAAAAAATATTTCCACTCATTCATTCACTTTCAGTGTTGAATTCCTTAAACTTTCTCTAACTGTCTTTGAAACAAAAGACAGTTTAAACATAACACAACCAAGCAAACCCTGTCTGATTCCTGAAGGGGAGCCTGGCCAAGTGGGCTTGGCTGAGCATCCATCTAACCTTTTTAACGATGCAACAGAATTGCATCTAACATGGGAGGTTCAATTCCTGACTGCACAGAGAGAATGAATGGGAATTATCCAGTGCTCCATTCTTTTCCCTTAGATTTTGAAATCTGGGTTAAAAGTTGTTGATTTATTTGAAGAAACAAATGACCCTAAAGAAAGGCAATGTATTGCTGTTTTTGTTGCTGTTGTTATTCTTTTTAAAAAAAAATCATTAAAACCTTAACATTATTTCTCATTTCTGAAACTAGTACCCTGAATTGTGTGAAGAGAGGGCAACGCATTAGGAGCTCTTGTCCCAACCTGGGAAAACTGGTTGCCACAAAAGACTCCCTGCCTCTTTTGGAAATAAGATGGTGGCACAAAGCCAGATTTAACTAAAGAGTGAAATCTGTCTGGCAGTGAAAAGTGTGCCAGAAGTAAGGTAAGAGCCAGTAAAAGCAAAGGTAAAGGCAGAGTTCGACCAGGACTAACATTGTCTTCTCTTCAAAAGCAACTGATGGTGCATGTATTCCACTGAAATTTGCTCCCATCTTTGTATGCTGCTATGCACTGTGCCTGGCTTAAAATCGTCCATGCTTGAGTTTTCTTAGCTCAAAGACCATCTGATACCTGGATTTGTGTGACAATCAAAACAGCTTGGAAAAATTACGGGGAGGTGCTTTGCATCAATAAATGCAATTTATATGCTAAATAATCACATCAAACAAATAAAGCCTCCTTCCACTTTCTCAATACTATTAGAATGTTTAAATTTCAGAACCAAAATAGAGGAGAATATACTTTTTAGTGTTTATTAAGGAGGAGGCCTTGGAAACATTACGTGCATTTGTCCCCCTTGACCTTATAATTGCAACAGCAAGCCTATGCCATTACAATCACCTTTTATTCTTCTCAATGCCATGGTATGCGCTATCATTTCATTAATATACTTTTATAGAGGGGGAAACTCAGGATACTGAGAGGGGTAGCCATGTCCCCAAGGGCACACTGTCAGTGCAAGAAGTAGTGCTAGGCAAAGACAACTAATTCTTAATTCAAAGAATACTATTTAAGTTGATGAGATATTCCCATGATCGATATAACGGGGGCCCAGGTGCAACGTGGACAACCAGAGTGGCATGCCAAGATAAAAGTGAGAGACAGTAGTGGGAATATCCTGCTGCTTATGAAAAGAATGGAGACCAAGATCAGCATATTCTGTAACTGGAAACTGTTCAATTAAGTATTCATTTCATTTCACAGTCATTTTTGAAAAATAAATCTGTGTTTCTTTATGCCTTTAAGCTCAGTAGTTTTATGCATTAGGTTGATATGCATAACAAAATGTGGACTATTTTTTAAATTGGCAGATAAGAGCTAGTATGTCGTTACTATTTATATATTGAAGTTGTAACAATCATGTGCTTTTAATTCATTTCACTTTCAAAGATAAGAATGTTTCCAGTTTGTAATATATGGCAGGATGTATTAGGTACACTGAGTCTGTCTGATTCACAGCTTTCTAATCGGCTATTTAGAGTTTACACCAAGCAGAAAATCAATGTATTCAAAATGTAGTAGCTCTCTTGTTAACTCTAGTCATTTGCTTAAAGAGTAATGTCAAGCTGATAATTGAAATATGGCTTAAACCATGCATTTTAATTCAAAAGAAAATATGTTGAAATATTACTCATTTGATCTTTCCCTACTCCAACCCCAAAGGGCATATCTTGCTTGCAAGGCTCGGCGATTGCCCTGAGAAGTAGCTAGTCCTTACACAAATGCCTGCTAATGCCAGTGGTGGGACTTTATCTCCATCTCAGGGTTGAAATGGTCTTGCTGAAAAGCTGTGGAGATTCTAGAGTGACTATTAGTTTGACTCTCTGGAAACTCTGGTTTATATTTTCTTCATGGGTGTGGAAGTTGCTACACTGACTTTATCGAGGTGGGTCCCACACGCTGCAAATATGCTTTGGTTACCTTGCTGTATAAGGGGAGATCCCCAAGAAACTAATTTATTTATTAAAAATTGTGCATTTATTCTTACATGGTTAAACTTCAGTCACCTTCAAATTACTCTCCATTTGATGCAATACACCTATCTAGGTGTTTTTTCCACTGCTCAAAACAGTTTTTGAACTTGTCGATTTTAATGTGTTTTAATGCTTCTGCCATTTTTTTGCTTCACCTCTTCCATCCACATCTGCAAAATGTTTCCCTTTGAGGACTTTTTTCATCTTGGGAAACAAAAGCAAAGTGGCTTGGGAGTGAGATCAGGTGAATAGGGTGGGTGGGGGATGGGGCCATGTCAATTTTTGGTCAAAAACTACCGAACACGCAGTGGCATGGGCAACTGGGCTTGTAAATTACCCATCATGAAATGGGCAAATGCATTGAAAGTCTTCAAAAAAAAATTCACTGAAGCTGAAGACAGCCTCTTATAACAAGGCCAGTTGGTGCACTGATACAGATGGGGTTCTACAACAGTCACCTAACAGGGGAAGCCTGCACTACAAGGGGCCTGCCCTCTAGAAGATAATTCTGTTTTGGGGGGACTCCCCCCATGTATTAAGGAACACGGGATCATTTGATGTCAGGTGGTAACTCAGGTCTTATGTTTGAATTAGAACATTTCACATTTGGAGACAACATGATCTTTGAGATACAGTCTATACCTAGGGCTCTTTGTCATGTCATTGGATAAACAGTTGGAGTCAGACAAGATTTTAACGTTATGAAAATATTTAGGATAGGAATACCACAAGTGAATTCTAATATGTTTAAAGTCATTGTGTATGTGAAGGATTTGGCTTATTCTATGAGGTCCGATATAAAAAGGGTTTGAAAGTTGTGCAGAGAGAGCCGGAAGTAATTAAAATGACATACAAGGTAAAAAAGAATACTTTAGTGATGACATCTTCCATAAGGTAACTTTTCCTTGATAAATCAGATGCTCAGGGGTTGTTTGAAAGACTTGATTCAAATACAACATGATGAAGCAGAAGGAAGAGCTAATGCCTGAAGTCTCTTCCTCTCTTTAGACTCAGGTAGGTGGTGCCTATGCTCACTACTCTCTTACATCTCATGCTTATTCTGAATCCCTTACCATCTTCTATTGACATCTTTGGCGCCTACTGTAATGCTTTGTACACAGTAAGCACAAATGAGTATTTATAGACCTGATGACTGGAATAGAGTGGCTAGAAAAGCAGATGCCACTGATAGCCAGACAAAGACTAAAGTCTTGGAGAGGCTCTGAGCTCCTTCATAATTTATCTTTAGGTCAGCCATTGCTGCCCTTGTGGTAGACATAGTGAAGCAAAATTGTTAATGGCTAAATTTGTGTCAATTCTTTCAAATGTTGAATGCCAGCTATGTCGATAACAAAACAGGAAGCTACTTAATGTGTTGAAAATATGTTTTAGAGCTGAGAAGCAAAGGGAAAAACCATTGTATCCTATTGGATTTTCAGGAAGGAAGCCAAAAGATGATAGAACATAGTTATCACATATAGAATGTGGTCAAAATGTTGAAGTGAGAATTTTCACTCCTGTTCAGAAGGTCACTAGATCTGTACCCCGTAATAAGGATAAAATGAAAAGTAAGTCACCTCCCTGACCCTCTATCAGCTTTAAGTATATCCTTTCCAAAATCTACTTTTCTTTTAGGAAAGACAAAGGGCACAACAAAGAAACAATATGAACCAATCAAGAAATGAGCTTCTCTTGCAGATTTGATTTAATGTGATTCTCAGCAAGGGGTGATATTGCCTCCAGGAGATATTTGGCTATATGAGGACATGTCTTTGACTGTTAAGGTTGGGGTGGGTGTGGCACTGATATCAAGTGCACAGAGGTCAGGAGTGCTGTTTAAGGCAACACAATGCAAAGGATAGCTGCTTTGACCACAAAATTGTCCAGCAAGAAATGTCAGTGGTGCTGGGGTTGAGAAACTCTGGGTTATATCAATAACTATAAATGTGCTTTACATAGTAAGGAAGCAGACAAGTCACTATGTAGATACTTCAAGTCACCAAAATTACTTTTTTTGAATTAAAAAATACATGTATGTTAACTAAGGGATTTTTGGCTTTATAGCACCGGGGTGTGTGTTCTCTTTTGACTTTTACTTCCTTTGATACTAAAAATGAAGGCACTAAAGTGAAATAAAAGGAGAGAAGCAGACCAAGAGCAGGAGATTGGGGAGCATTATATAAAGGAGAAAAGGAGAAGCAAAAAGAGTAGAAAAAGGAGAAGAAAGTAAAGAAGTGGAGGAGGCGGGTTGACAGTATAAATCAAATTTATACTTTTATTATAATGAATGTTATAAACTTTAATTATTAGATGAGTACTCTAATGCTCCTTTGTTCTCAATTCTGTGGATCCCTGAAAGGAGCCAATTACCACATCGGTCAAGATGAATGAAATCTCTCTATATTGACCGCTGTAAGTGTACAATGCCAGCAGACAATAGAACTAGGGACTCATTCAAAGTGTCCTTCTAGAGCAAGTCATCTCTGTTCCCCACATCTACGATGGCAGCCCATCAATTTCACCAGCTTTTTCAAAAATTCAGTCCCATCTGATGTGTTGAACGTATTTAGGTATTGGCTTTAGAAACAAACAGCTTCATTGAGATATAATTGATATGCTATACAATCCATCCACTTGAAGTGTACAATTCAATTGTTTTTAGTATATTCACAAATACTTACTAAACCATTACCGCAATTTTAGAACATTTCACCATCTCCAAGAGAAACCCTGTGCCCTCTTCCCCCATTGTCCCCTTTGCAGCCCTAAGCAACCCCTAATCTACTATGTCTAGATAGAATTGCTACTTTGGGCAGATATTATCTTCAAGAGTTTTATTGTTTAGTATTTACATTTAGGTATTCGATCCATTTTGAGTTAAGTTTTGCACATGATGCAAGGGAGGGATTCAACATCATTCTTTCCAATGTGGTTACCCTGTTGTTCACCACCATTTACAGAAAAGACTATTTATTCCCCTATTGAATGATCTTGGCACGCCTGTTGAAAATCAGTTCACTGTAGACATGTGAGTTTATATCTGGACTCAATTATATTTCATTGATCTACATGTCTATTTTTATGCCAGTTAGATACTGTTTTGATTACTATTGCTCTGTAGTAATTTTTGAAATCAAAATTTGTGAGTCCTCCAATTCTGTTTGTTTTTCAAGAATTTTTGGCCATTTTACTACCACTTAATTCTGTATAAAATTTTGAATCAGTTTTTCAAATTCTACTAAGAAGCCAGATGCAATTCTGATAAGAATTACATTGACTGGGCTCTCTGTTCCTCCTGTTTGATGGTAACCATGCCTTTCTGTGTGGTGTCAGCCACAGAACATCATCATGTTCTGAGACATGATGATGAAGATCAGAGTGAACAGATTGGGCCGTATTGGGTGCCTAGTCACCAGGGCTGCTTTTCATTCTGGCAAAGTGGATGTCGTTGCCATTGGTGATCCTTTATTGACTACATGGTGTACATGTTCCAGTGTGATTCTATTCATGGCAAATTCAAAGACACAGTCAAGGCCGAGAACGGGAAGCTTATCATCAATGGAAAGCCCATCTCCATCTTCCAGGAGCGAGATCCCACCAACATCGAATGGGGTGATGCTGGTGCTGAATATGCTGTGGTGTCCTCACTACCATGGAGAAGGTTGGGCTCACTTGGAGGGTGGAGCCAAGAGGGCCATTCTCTCTGCCCTTTCTGCAGATGCCCCCATGTTTGTGATGGGTGTGAACCATGACAAGTATGACAACTCAAAGAAGATTGTCAGCAGTGCTTCCTGCAAACCAACTGCTTGGCCCCCCTGGTCAAGGTCATCCATGATGGCTTTGGCATTGTGGAGGGACTCATGACCACAGTTCATGCCATCACTACCACCTGGAAGACCACAGATGACCCCTCTGGGAAGTTGTGGCGTGATGGCCAAGGGGCTGTCCAGAACATCATCCCTGCTTCTCCTGGCACTGCCAAGGCTGTGGACAAGGTCATCCCCGAGTTGAATGAGAAGCTCACTGGCATGGCCTTCTGTGTTCCCACCCTGAATGTGTCGGTTGTGGATCTGACCTGTTGTCTGGAGAAAGCTGCCAAATATGATGACATCAAGAAGGTAGTGAAGCAGGCATCAGAGGGCCCCTTCAAAGGCATCCTGGGCTATGCTGAGGACCAGGTTGTCTCCTGCGACTTTAACCGTGACACCCACTCCTCCTCTTTGATGCCAGGGCTGGCATTGCCTTCAAAGACCACTTTGTCATGCTTATTTCCTGGTATGACAATGAATTTGGCTACAGTAACAAAGTGGCAGACCTTATGATCCACATGGCCTCCAAGGAGTAAGAACCCCCTGAAGCACCAGCCACAGCAACAGAAAGAGAGATCCTCACCTGCTGGGGTGTACCTTCCCCAAATCGATGCCCCAACACACTGAGAATCTCCTGACCTCCAGTTTTCACCTTAGACCTACTGAAGAGCAGAGAGGCTTAGGGAGCCCTACCTTGTCATGAACCATCAATAAAGTTCACTGTATCCAGCCCCCCTGCAAAAGAATTACATTGTCTATTATAGATTAATTTTGTGAGTACTGCTACTTTAATAATATTGTCTTGTGATCCATAAACATGGATTTTTTTCTATTTATTATATGTCCTTTACATCCTTTCAACACTGTTTTTCAGATTTAATAACACAATCTTTTATCATTGAGTACGATGGCACTTGGATAATATTTTTAGATCTCCTTTAACAATTTGAGGAAGTTTTTTCTATTTCTAGTTTGTTGCATGTTTCATCATAAAAAGTTGTTGGATTTTGTCAATGCTTTTTCCACATCTATTACAATATTTTTTTAATTTATTGATATGGTATATTACATTAATGGATTTACTGATACTAAACCAACCTTGCATTTCTGGATAAATCCCTCTTGGACATGATCTATAATTCTTTTAATATATTACTACTATCAATTTGCTAGTATTTTGTTAAGGATTTTGGAGTCCATATTTATAAAAGGTATTGGGCTGTAGTTTTATTTTTGGTGATGTCTGCCTGGTTTTGTTATCAGTGTTCAATTGGCTTTATAGAATGAATTGGGAAATGTTTCACTTATTATATGTTTTTGGGAGAGTTCTTGAAGAAATATTATTAATCCCTCATAAATGTTGGGTAGGATTTATGAAGTCACCTGGGTCTGGACTTTCTTTTGTGGATAATCTAATTTATATATATATTTATTATTGGTGTATTCAGATTGTTTATTTCTTCTTGAGTGATTTCAGTAGCCTGTGTCTTTCTAGGAATTTCTTCATTTCAACTATGTCATATAATTTATTGGTATACAGTTGTTTATATTCCTTTATAGTACTTCTTACTCCTGTAAGGTTTGTAATAATGTGTCCTTTTTAGATTTGATTCTAGTAATTTGAGTTTTCTTTCTTTTTTCTTTGATCAGTCTAGCTAAACATTTGTCAATTTTGCTGACCTTTTCAAAGAAATAGCTTTTTGTTTCACTGATATTTTTCTGCTTTTAAAAATTTTCTACTCTATTAATGTTCACTTTAATTGTTACTACTTGCTTCCATCTGGTTCCTTGAAGTTTATTTTGCCTTTCCTTTTTCGGTGCCTTAAGTTGCAAAGATAGATTATTTGTTTGAGGTCTCTTTTTTTTCTTTTTTTAAAATAGGCATTTACAGTTATAAATGTTCTTATGTGCATTGGTTTAGCTGCATCCCACAGACTTTGGAATTTTATGTTATTTCTTTTTCTTTTAAAGATATTTAAAAATATATTTGGTATTTATTTTCTTTGACCATTATTTATTTAGAAATGTGTTTTTTAATTTTCACATTAGTGAGAGTTTTCCAAAATTTATTCTATTATTGATTTTTAATTTTATTTCATTATGGTCAGACAACATACTCTGTATTATTTCTTTAAAATAGAATACATACTCTGTATGTATTCTTTAAAATACATTGAGGTTTGCTTAATTGTTTAGCATATAGCCTATCTTGGCAGATGTTCCATGTGCATTTGAGAAGAGTGTATTCTGCTGTTCGGAAAAGTGTTTTGTACAATTCTGTTAGGTCTAGTGAGCTATAGTGTTGCTTAAGTCTTCAATATCTTTGTTGTTTTTTTGCCTATTTGTTCTATCCATTATCAAAAGCCATCAATATTGAGCTGTTCCTGCATTTTTGTCAGGTCTTATTTGTTTAGGCATTTTAAATTGTTCTTTATTTGTATGTCTTCTCTATGAGGCAAATAATTTATTTACTTCTATGTTTTTGGCAACTAGAACAATGTATGTCACACAGTAGGTCATCATTAAATAATTAATATATTAACATGTAATTAATTATATTGCAGACCTTATGAATGAAGGAAGGAATAAAAGTAAATGAGTCCAATTTTGAAACTTACACCAACCCTTAACCTCAAGCTTATCTATTAACCTTTGGCTATCCATCTCCTCAATGAATGTTATTGACCATAAAGAGACCAAGCACAGAGACTGGAAAGTTCCACACCACTTTTTCACTGAGTGAAAGAAATATGAGACTCATGTGGGCACATGTGAGCATGTTTGTGGTAGCAAAGAGGACAGTGTGGATTTCACTGTCAACCTTGTGTGTTTAAGGTCTTTGGAAATTCTGAGAAGAAGACAGCCAAACACCAGGTGTTAATTTTTGAGGCTAGGTGATGATGAATGTTTTAAAATAAGGCACGAAACCTTCAAATTTGCTTAATTACACAATATTAAACCATGAGGAGATTTCTTTCTGACCTAAGCTGGTAATCAGTTTATGCCCTGACGTATATGATTTAATGGTCTGTATCATTTTTGTTATGTTACTGCAGGAGTTATTTTTACTCATATAAATACCTAATCCTCTTGTTGGATACTTATCCCTGGTAATTATTTCTACTGTGTCTGAAGCAAACCACTTGCAACCAAGACTTAAGAATAATAGTACCTTCTTCCTGGAGCTAAACAGAAAAAAAAAGAAAAAACCCTCTAAGTTTATGGTAAAATATACTTTAGTTTATTGTATAGAAACTCAAGATGGCATTTTGGTGAAGTTAGTGTAGCTTTATTAAAAGAACATATTCTCCTTGTTTATTTTTATTCCACCTTGCTTATATCATCTCAAGAGAGAGATAAACCACAATTTAATTTCTCAACAAACTGAAAAAAAAAGAGATACCTACATGTCTCTTCCTAGGAAGGTCAACAGACCTATTAAATGGCCACTCATGCACACATACCCTATGTACCTTCCCATGTAGCATGCAAAGAATGGTGTAATCAGAATGGATGAGAACAGACTAAAAAAGAATAACAATTTAAATATTCAACATGT
The DNA here is from genome assembly GCA_004026545.1 of Mormoops blainvillei. Lineage (NCBI taxonomy): Eukaryota > Metazoa > Chordata > Mammalia > Chiroptera > Mormoopidae > Mormoops > Mormoops blainvillei. The sequence goes on along the minus strand of PVJD01000326.1, from coordinate 150,182 downwards.
GCCTGCAGGGTCAAGAGGTAACCCAAAATCATACTAGCTCTTTGTATATAAACATGAAGTGATGATTCCATGTTTTGCCAGTAAGTTTGCAGGAACACAGGAGAGTCACTCCACCTCTCCAGGCCTCAGAGGCTCCTTTTGGTTTAATTTCAGGGCTTGTGTATCTTGCTTGATTATAGTCACAGGATATTCAAGGTGGATGAGACATCCTTCCAGTCCTCAAGGAGATTTAAGTTAGTGGATCAGATCAAATTTTATCAAACGTCCCCTCTTATTCTAGGTGTCAAAAAAAATAGAATCTCAGATATAAAAGGAAGTTAGAATTCATCTAGCTCAAAGTTGTCACTTATTTGTGAGTCTCTGTTATAATATTCCGCAAAGTGGATTGAGGTCATCCTGCGAGTCTCCTCAGAGGTAGAGAATTTTCCATCTCACCAGATAGCTCTTTCCAGTATCCCAAAATATCATCAGTAGAACTTTTTCGTAAGAATGTCATTCACATCCTGGCTTGTGTGGCTCAGTGGATTAAGTGCCACCCTGTGAACCAAAGGGTCTCTGGTTCAATTCCTACTCAGGGCACATGCCTGGGTTGCAGGCCAGGTGCCCAGTAGGGGGCATGTGAGAGGCAACCACATTGCTATTTCTCTCCCTCTCTTTCTCCCTCCCTGCCCCTCTCTCTAAAAATAAATAAATAAAATCTTGAAAAAAATGCTAAAAAAAGAAAAAAAAAGAATGCCATTCAGGAACAAATAAACCTAAAGCAGGATCACAAGGTGAAGAATGCAGCTTCTATGGGACAATGAGGGGATTAACACATTGTTGACATTTCCTGGGTGTCAGACACTGTAGTAGGTCCTTCACTGTCTACAGGCCTATGGGGCAGATAGGACTTCTCCACTTTATGTATAAGAAAACAGTCCTAGAGATGGAATAGCTCGACCATTGCCATAGCGTTGTAGGTAGTAGAGGCTAGGTGTAATTCCTGGGCTCTCTGAATCTCCTGAGCACAGTACATAATGTTGTCTCTCTGTTTACTGTGTCCCCACCTGCTTGCCTGATTTTGCCATGTAATTTGGGACTACTTATTTAACCTCATGGGACTACTCATCTTCCTCTAGCTCAAAACTGGTGACATTTCCCCAGCACAAAATTGTCATGTATATAGTAAACCTCAGATTTATTAGCTGTACAGTAGTTACCACCTCAAGAGTCTATTTCTCATTAGAAGTCCCGACCATGTAGACGCACCCAGATATCCCAATGCAATTCTCATTCTGGGTAGGGATGATTTACCATGGTTTAATAATGTGTGACCAAGATATAACCACAGATACCACAGATAATATATATTGGCACAAGAGATACAAAGTGGATGATGCCTCTCATTTATTCAATACCAGTCAGTGGTCAGTTCATCATGCCTTAGGACTAATGCTAAAATAAAATAAAAAATGGTAATTGTAAATGTGAGATCAGTTATCACATAATATAGTAATCTCCACTTTGGTATGTTTAAACAGTTTTCATGCATTGTGAGGTCTGCTTCTGTGGTTTTTTGAAGTATATGACACACCTAATGAAACTGCTTTACAAAAATAAGCTTTAGTACCAGATTTCTGTAATTAAATATGTTTATTATAATAGGAATACAATTTGCTGGATCTCTGAAAGCTAGTCTGTATAATTAATAATGGAACATGTTTTAATGAACATTTATTAGCAGTGTGAAATACAAATATCTTGTAGATCAGCTACCATCTAGGAAAACTTCATTTATTCCCTGAGATTAAAAAGCCCCACATTACCACCGTCAGTGTGGCAGTCTTGACAGCTCAACAATCTGCTCTATAGAAACTCATTAATTGGGACCCCCACCAACGGACACTGCGATAATTCAGAAGGTAGTGGGACTGAAGTTGGCCCTTGTATGGTCTAAGAAAAAGAGGATTTTTTTTCAATAAATTAGTTGTGTAAACAAGATTATGTAAAGGTATGTTTCACCACTTAAAAGAATTTTCTTTCAAATATCCAAGCACCATGATTTGCATATTCAGTTATGCCAATTACAAATGAATCCTATTTATTCATTTGAAGGGACTCAGTTCCTAGATTACCAGAAAAATGACTGAATAAATGTTGAGAGTGCACTGGTAAAAAGTGCAATATTAAGAACTTGAATAGATATAAAGAAATAATAGGAAGTGAACAATTGCACCGAGAAGGTTGCCCGCTAATCGAGTGGTTCCTAACACTGGTTCCATATCAGAAACATCTGGGAATATTTTTAAAAATGGTAACACACAGGCTTCGTCCCTATGACTTCTGATTTAATGAACCTGGGTTAGGGCCCAGGCAAACATTAGAAAGTTTGCAGTTAACGCATTATAGATCTGCAAAGAGTCTTAAAACTCAAAAGCTCCTGTGAGGACTAATATATTAAGTTGTTGCCGGGTCTTTGTCTTCCTAAACACCATTATCAAGGCTTCTTTCTTCAGGTCTCTTCGTTCTGTGACCAGCAAGGACCTGCATGTGTGGCCTGTGTCCTCCTCAGGGGAGCATGCATCCTTGGTGGCCCAAGACAGTCCTGTTTTATGCCTGTCATTCTGGCATAATTATTAGTGGTAGGCCCCCCATGCGTTCTCAAAACTGTCTTGGTTTAGACAATAAATTATATGTCACCCAAACTGTCTTATCAATCTCCAAGTCCCTCTTACTCATCTCTCGAACCCACTTTTTTCCGTCCATCCACACAAACTCCCTTCCAATCCAGGACTATTTTATTTCCTACTTCCTCCTTGTCATCTCCCAAACCCTCACCATGGGATTCTCTTCTCACAATTGGTCAAGTTGTCACCATTGCCATTAAAATAAACCTTAAACTACTTAGCATGGTAAGCCAGGTCCTCTAGTGACTTCTTGCCTACCCATTTGTCAACCTCCCTCTTCTGCCCTCCCACAATCCAATGGGTCCCTCTATGCTCCAAGGATGCTCTGCTCTCTGCCCAGGCACACTTTCCCCACTCTCTCAAGCAGCAGCCCCATACTTGCTGGAACACTAAATACAAGAACCACATTTTCCATGAGGTATTCTCTGACTTTCCAGGGAACAGCTGCATGGGGGTGATTTCTTTGTGCACACCCCTCTTGTGGCTGTGATCACGTTGTTCTGTACTTGTTGGTTTGGTTGTTTTTGTTTATTTTCGTATGCCTGTGGTGGCAATCTATATTGAAAAGTGAAATTCATATTTTTTTCTTCTCCAGCCTCTGTTTCAGGGTCTCCACTTAGTAGAAATATCCCTCAATATTGGAGATAAATTCAAACTACTAATCGAACATGATGGAATGTGCTGAGTTAATCACGGTGCTTTTCCTGGACCTTCTGAGTCTGACAGTGTGTGAAGTTCCCTATGGTTTGCAATTATTTTGAGTAAATAATTTTCCCTGCATCCAGGTTTAATAACTATAAAATAAAAACTTTAGTGTGGCTTATGTTCCTCCATAATGCAGTGGGTGTATATTCATTATATACCACTTTGAAGAGGATTAATTCTATAGATATGATAATTATTGTAAATATTGTAATGAATATAGCCATTATTTCTTGTTCCCATAAGATCCTAAGTAAAATAGAAATAATAAGATAAAAGATATGTCAGTGCATACACTAATGATAGCTCTTATCCCAAAATACACACTGGTTATTGAAAATGAGATATGTCTTTCAGCCAGTGTATTTAAACTTTCATTCTGACAGATGGCCTACCCTAAGATTTGTCAAAAATATCTTTATTGAAATAGTTATAAGGAGAGCAATTCTGTTAAAACCAGAAGTAGCCATGGCTTTAATTCAAGAAATTCCAAGCTCCGAAGTTGAGGTCTGTTGAGAAAGTTAAATGTAATGGACTTTATTTGACTGGTTTTGTCAGAAGCCTTTTTATTCAGTTTTACTGTGTCCACTTACAGCCAACTTTTCAAGGAAAAGTTCCTTCCAAAAAATAGGTTTGTGGTAATTATTTAAGTTTTGTATATTACTTTTGAAATAAATGCTGTACGTGGGAGAGGAAGAAGGAGGAAAAGAAAGAGATGTTGAAGCAATGAAAATCTGTTTTCCAACTCTATGATACCCTATGTGACATTGTAGATTGCAAAATTTACAATGACAAATTAGTTTACAGTGACAAAAAAGCCCATTGTGGTTCTGCAAGTATTTACTTATTTAACTGTTATGAAGATAGTAGTAACAAAAACCTTTGATAATCACTAATGTCTGAAGCATTCATTTTGTTATGAGGCTATGTAGGCCTGTAATAAGAATCTGAAATTTGGCAAAGAGCAGAGAAAGCAGTGAGTTAGTTACTATTATACTTGGACAAAACAAAAGTTGATGGTTGTTAACTGTGCATGTCTAAGAGGAGACAAGTAGGTGACTTCACGGTGAATACAGACTATAGGGAAATTGAGTCAACAGGGTCTGTCTCTATTTTGGACCCAAAATATGTAGATCATCATAAAATTTCCCTTTAATTTTCCCCAAATTAAAACACTTGGTTTAGGTCTTGAGGAAATTGGCAGGTGGTTGATAATTCATACAACAATCATCTTGAGGTCTCATTTCCCCATCTTCATACTGTGAGGCAAATTTACTTTCTTGGCTGAGTATTACCAGAATACATTGATAATGAGACAGGAGATAAAAGTTATGAACCAAAAGCAGATAAACACACCCTGAACTGAAGAAGCAAATTTTCTACCAAGCTTATTAACCACTCCAGAATGTGATATCAGGGGCACTGAGAATATCTCTTCTAAATCACTCTCATGTTTACAAAGCCTAAACATCCCCTTCCTTTAAAATGTAAGCTTTCCAGGACAGATGTGCTGCTTGATCTTTTTTCAGCCTCAGAAAATAGAGTGTGATTAAAGAATTAGAGAAGAAAGGATGGCAAAAGAAGGGAGTGGGCTGGAGAAAGGGAAATGTCACACAACTACCTGAAATAAGGAAGAGAAAGGACATGCATTGGTAAATGGAGTGGAAAGGCAGCTTTGCCAGCTACAGAATTTTGATGTGTTAATAAACTAATATATGAATAAAGCTCTTGACCAGAGGTTTTGTTTAAAATATGTAAACACCCTTTGCCCTGGCTGGCGTGGCTCAGTTTGTTGGAGCATCATCCTGTAAACCAAAATGTCATGGGTTCAATTCCCAGTTGGGGCATGTGCTTAGGTTGTGGGTTTGGTCCCTGGCTGTGGTGCATGTAAAAGGCAACTAACTGATTGATGTTTATCTCTCACATTGATGTTTCTCTCCCTCCCTTCCCTTCTCTCTAAAACCAATAAACATGTCCTGGGTGAGGGTTAAAATTTTTAAAAAATACATAAACACTTAAAAATCTATCAAATTGCCAAGCATAATAAATTGGAAGAACTACCATTTTGCTTGACATCTAACCTTATAAGTAGCAAACGTTCCTTGGCTGATTCATGTCTGGACAGATGACAGCATCCAGGTAAGCAGTCTATTTCCCAAATCACTTCCTCCCCCCTCAAAAAAACCATGCCCCCAAGGACTGTCAAAAAACCAGACTTTAGCTTTCAGATACAGGCTATTGTATTTCTAGTGAAGAGTGGAGGTGGGAGCCCAAAATGTGGACATTCCTCAAAATGTAGGACTTGGGGAATTTCTGGGGATCTATTCCATCAACAGGGCATTGAATTAGGGGACCTGATCCTTATCAATTTCCACAGAGGATTAACTTTGAAGGCCCTAAATAATTCATTACCTTTATGTACAGTCCAAAATTAAAGTTTCTGTGGACCACAAAAATTAATGTAAGCTGTGGATCACATAAACATAGATATAGTGTTCATTCAATATTATAATGAAATTGTCTACCTCTATATGCCTTTCTCCATAAATAGCCCATTTGTTTTGTAGGTTTAAAAAAAGCTTTTGTGGACTTGGACACTTATTTTAAAGCTAGTAAACTGCCAATCTGTTTATAGAGAAATCATCTACAGCATAGCCACACTTGCAATCATCGAATGTAACATTGCAGCCCTGGCTGGTGTGGCTCAGTGGATTGTGTGCTGGCCTAGAAAACAAAGGGTCACCAGTTGAATTCCCAGTCAGAGCACATGCTAGGTTGCTGGCCAGGTCGCCAGTAAGTGGCGCTCAAGAGAGGACCACACATTGATGTTTCTCTCCCTCTCTTTCTCCCTCCCTTCTCCTCTCTCTAAAAATAAATTTTTAAAAATATTTTTAAAAAGTAACATTGCAGGAAACAATTTAAGTTAACACAAAGAAAGTCAACCCACATTACATATCCAGATTACCGATGACAGCAGATAGCACCAAGAAACCATGGACTCGGGCTAATCTCCTGCCAGCTCCAGGGTGGGATCAGGGAACCGTTCTCTTCCCAGACCTATGATACCTTAGCCATGTCCTTGGCCACACACCCTGTTCTCTGTGTGGTTCTATCAATTTTATCTCCTGACAATTTCTTCATTAATGTTTCTTTAAAGGTAACTTAAATCCCTCTTGAAAATAAAAATACTCCTTGCTCTCAATTCCATTCCCTGAGCTTCCCTTGCAAGTTCACCTCTAGCTCTCTGGAACATGTTTCCCAGGTCCTTTGCCCAGAAGAATGGAGGCTGTCCCATCACACTTGCAAACCCAGCGTTGGCAAATTTTATTGTTTCTGCACAAATGCCTGTAGAAGAAAATGAGCGATAAAATCCTGCCTCCTGGAGCAACTTGCTTCACAAGTTTAATGTAATTTTCTCTACTAAAGTATTTACTATTTTGAGAAACATTAAATCTTCTAGCTGTCAAGTGAGTATATAGTTCTGCCTCTGCATTCAATGAGTAGTTTTGTACCATTATCATTCAAAGGACATGAAGACCCAACTTAAGGCACAACTAGATAATCATTCCAGATTCATACCCAGTTTCCAAGTTATTTCTGACCTAGGGAGTTCCTTTTATTCTTAGATATTTTTCACTGTGTTTCCGAAATCAATCTTGCTATGGAAAAATCTGGACCTGTTACAGACTTATAATTAACACCCACATAATCTTAGACGTTGAGTTTGATACATACCTCCTGGGCCAGAATTTCATCCATGTCGGACTCAAACTGGTAAGGTGAGTTGACTGGTCCAGCCTCCCTTAGAAGAGAGGGTGACGATTCTCTCAAAGTGAGGGAGAAGGTCGAGACAGGCTGCCAGGTGGTCACATAGTGGTGCTCAGCATAGACACTTGGACATACAATGAAGTATATGCTTCGGTTTGAGTTTTTTACACTGCATGGATGTCATGTAGACCGTCATCTTATCAGGTAGATTACTGACTTGCTGCCCCAGAAAGGCACTAAATACTTACTCCAACTCTACATTCACTTCTATCTCTACCCCAACTTGAGAGGAAGCTGGTACTGGGAATTTCTCAAAAGAAAGACTTTCAATAAGCCTAAACCAAGAAAGAGGTATTCTGTAGAAAATGGGAACATAAAAGTCATTTCCCCTAGCCACAACCGACATCAAGTCTGTCAACTTTGTCATATTTCAGATCCAAAGAATTTCAGTCGTGTAAGGAAATAGTTACAAATCCAGTCCCTAACTTGTCTATTACCCATGTACTGCACTCAGGTAGTTAGCAGGTCTCCAGTCCCCTGCTTTTCCTGAGAGTCTTTGCAGGAGACCCGGCTGTCTGTTTCTTTGCTGTAAACTAGTCAGTTTAAAAGCAGTCCCAGGAATGGGACCTGTTCAGGAAAGAATGGATTTTATGCCTTGCTTATTGCTTTCCAAATGCCAGGAGCTTTTCAGAGTAATAGCAACTGGTGTAAAAAGAGAATTTGAAATAAAAGAAGCTTTTATTGCCCCAGAAAGAGGCTGCCCATAAACTTTCCACCTGCCTTAACCACTGGGGAATGTGTATGTGTGTATATATCAACAATTTCTGGCCAATGAGAATTTACCTTTCCTATTAGCCTCATATCCTCTATGATAAAAACAGGGCAGGAAAGCAGGATCAAACCCCTTTAATTGCAGTTGTCAAATGTATTCCAGCCTAACACTGCATGCAATTCTGTCATCAAGAGGACATTTTACTGCTGGTGCCAGTGCTTTACCCCTTATGCAAAACCTTTCATCTTAGAATATCAAAGATTTCTGCAAATACTAATTCATTAATTAAGCTTCTCAATGACTGTTCAGAGATAGAGGAAAGAAAAATGTCTTTCAAAAGGAGAGATATTTAAAATTCGGGTGGTTTCAGTGGCAGCTTCAGTGAACAAAGGATGCCATTTCACTAATGTCATCGTGACCCCCGACCAATCTGTCAGTGAAGCCAGAACAGATCTCTCTATGAAGATGCAAACATTTTTCAGGTGAATGTTTCATAGGTTTGTCTTTAGTTTCTAATGAACCTTCTTCGTGGCATTCGGTCACATCATTTGTCTCTAATCCTGTTGTTTCTTTGTTCTCTTTTTCTAATAGAAGGTAAAACCTTGTGAACTTGCTGAGATTTATCGGTTCGCTTCTGCGTTGTAGTGGAAAACTGTGGTACTAAAACCCCACCCCCAGGGAGAGAGAAACTGGCCTTGGATCTAAGCCAGGTTTTTAAGAAACTGTCCTCAAATGCAAGGCCAAAAAAAAAAAAAGGTTTAACTATTTTTGTCTTAATTCGTTGAAATGCTGAAACTTAAATCAAAATAAAACATTACCAGCCCAAATCAATATGCAAAAAAAAAGACAATAGAGAATATTTTCTACTCTTTGCACCATCCAGTAGGTGCAGTTCAAGTAAAGTCACAGCCAATCCAGAACCATTATGTATGGCTGTTTCTTAGGATTTTTTTTTGAAATGCAGCTTTTTTTTAACATAGGCCCTTATCTACTTTGGAAGAAAGGATTATGAGCTGGTATAGGGAGGAGGTACTAGGAATGTGTGCCCAGAATAACACAGCCACCCTCCTAATCGGAATTAGTTGAGTGAGTCTAATTGTTACAATTTCTGAATCTATCTAAGTGCATCTAAGGGTTACCAGTGCCATCACTGGTAATATCAGAAAGGATTTTATTAAGCATCCATGAACATCCGAGGAAGAAGTCTGTAAACCACACTTTGAGCCACCATGACTGATCCACTTACCTGATATTTGGTAAGTGCATGTAAGGCACAGGCATTTTGTTGGTATCACATTCAATTCTTCCAGCGTTCTTAGAAATTAAAACCTGTGTCTACAGAAACCCCACACTATGGTTTAGTTATTTCAATTAATAAATTAATTTTTTAACTCTTTCTCCCTCTATCTCTGTCTCTCAACTCTCTTCCAACAATGTAGTAGAGTAGATAAAATTGAAGTACCACAGCGAGGATGTGAATCTCAGCTTCATCCCATAAAATTGATGTGACCTTCAGGGAATTTACTTAACTTCCCTGGGAGTCTCTTTCCTAATCTAAAAAATGGAAGCAATCCCAGTAATTATTTTGCCGAGTGTCACACAGTAGGCACTCAGTAAATGCTATTTATGTGGACACACAGAGAGTCAATTTCGCATATATCTGTGTGCTTCTTGGAGCATATCATACCACGTGGCCTGAAGATTTGAAATCATGAAAGAGACGGCTATTCCTAGAGTCCAGACGGAAATACAGTATGCAAACATATTCCTACATCAAAATGTATTAAATGGCATATATGAGGTCTGTCCAGAAAAAGTCCAATTATTTTTAATATAACAAAAATAGTTTGCACGACTTGGATGTAACCTGGAAGCCAAAGAGAGAGGACTGGCATGCACATGTGTAAACAAAGACAATATCGCTGTGTTAGTCAGCAGGGGTGATAGATGCCATTGAGAGAGAATGGGTACTGTATGGCCACACATTCAAAATGACTGAATGAGTAGAGCAACAAATCTGCATCAAATTTTGCAATAAGTTTAAACATTCCTCCACGGAAACTATTTGGATGATTCAGAAGGCTGCAGTTATGGGCAACCGGTGATTGGCAGCTTCATCACAACAATGTGCCCACTCATGCATCATGTCTCAAGCAGAGTTTTTGGTGAAACATCAAATCACCCAGGTGATTCGCCCCTCTATGGCCCATATTTTGTGCCCTGTGACTTCCGGCTTTGCCAAGATCTAAAATCACATTTGAAAGGGAAGAGATTTTAGACTGTCAATGAGATTCAGGAAAATACAAAAGGGCAGTTGATGGCTATTGGGAGAACTGTGTGTGGTCCCAACAGGTCAGCTTTGAAGGGGACTGAGCATCATTGCCCTATATACAGTGTTTCTTGTATCTTGTACCTTCTTCAATAAATGTCCCTTTTTCATGTTATGTGGCTGGATACTTCCTGGGCATACCGTGCTGTGTATACCAATGGACAAAATCTCAACAATGCCCAACACTGTCTTTCCTGAGAAGAATAGATAATCCAGAAATACTTAAGGCAAAGATCAAATTATCCTGAATGGGGAATAGGCCTCAGAAATATATGACAAGTTCATGTCAAGGTGAAGATACAAGTCTAGGTTCTCCTAGTCACCGTGATAGACAAATCTTTTTTCATTTTTACCATTTATCAAAAGCTCATTGAATGGTTTTTTTGTTTGCTTGATTCTTCATTAAAGCATGTTTAGGAGAGTTTAAAGAGTAACAGCCATTTCTTTAAATACTTTATCTTCTGGTTGGGCTGACAAAATAGGTATTTGTGAAAAGCTCCCTTATAATACAGAACTATGTGCAGTTAATGTGAAATTGAATTGGCTATTTTGACTGAAAATTCAGAGGAGAGAGTGAGAATGCCATGGGTTAGCCTGATCAGGAAATGTAACATGATGGAAATGCATGAAATGAGCTTTAAAAGTCCAGTAAGATTAGAAGAGATAGAATCTGGAGGAAACAATTTGGGTATATAAACAAGAGTAAATCACACAAACACAATCAGAGAACTAAATGATCAATGAATGTAAAGTGTGGAAAATGAGAGGAGGCTCTGCTAGGCAGGGTAGATAAGCAAAATGTATTTTTGTTCCTTTGAACTTTATATCAAGCAAAATTACCACATTCTGCTGAAGAAATATGCAAGATTTGCATGAGATTATTAGAAATATAGTAAAAGACAATTTGACTGCAAGATAATATGAGTCAATAATGAGGTATGTGGTTGTTTAGAGACTAACAAAATTTGAGTTACATTAATAGAATTATGATACCTTGAAAACCAAAGAGTAATATAGATCATGGTTAAAGAACTGCACTTAATTTCAGATATCACCCTGTAGTTATGACAAGATCCATCACAAATAAACCTAGGCAAGATGTTGAACTAGCAACTAGTTTCAATAATTTAGCTACTAGAAACTCTGTCCTACGAGGAATGGCTGAGGTGCTCACTAGAAAACAAGTATCTCAAAATATGTTGTGGATGTACATGGAAGGGTTGTATATACTGTGAGGACTCTCGAAGAGAGTGGAAGTGGTGCACCACAGGAATCTATTGGACTTCTATTCTTAACTCAAAAGAACTTCTATTACTTATAGCTACACAAAGTGAGAGATGATGATGACTCTATCACTAGAAATATTACAGCTGAACTAAATGAGTATATTCATCTGTACCAAACAAGGATGTCTTATTAACTAGGAAATTGTACTGTAAGAATCCAAAGGTCTTTTCGATAATAATACTTTATTAATATTTTAATTCTATGCATCAAACTTTCTTTGCTGACAAATGATACTCCTATGGACAATTTTAATCAAGTGCTAACTTGTGTGGCTGGTTTTTACAACAGACACTTGTGACCAGAATATTCAGGAGCTATTCATAAAAATCTTCCATTTGTAGTCGAAGGCATTTTCTGTGTTTTCTCCACTTAGAAGACGATTTCTAAATTTGAACCCAAATCAACACAGAGTTAAGTTTTTAATCATGTGATTCTGGTATATGTTTTCAAAGACAGTAGAAGTTTGAAAAATACAACTATTTCTCTGCTTTTGAATTTAATGACAATGAGATTGCACAATTTAGTTCTACACCAGCTATTTATAACTAAAATATTTTCTGGTCTCCCATTCATAAGGCTTCTTAATTGTTGTTGAACTTGTTCACTTAACTCTAACATCTTCAAATTCAAATGGTTTTATTATCATTATTAAAAACAGAAACACCTATTTGTGAGTTGGATGATCAAATAATGGCTATATGTAATAATGAAGCGATTGCATAGTGTAAAGTCATTAATGTAAATGCAAATGACCCAAGGCTGCAAGTCTGAGTTTAATAAAGCAGCAGAATAAACCCATTTAGTCTGGGATGCTTGAATTTTACTCGTGCACAGACTGAGATTTCCATTCACCAATCATTCGTGGCTTCTGGTACTCAATCCCACATGCCACTCTACAGGTGGAATTTTCTTGCTTCCATTTCCTCCACTTTTACCTTCCTGATGAAGGTGCTGGATTATGCTTCTGTGAATTAAGTTGTGCTCATTTTCTTCAAACTTATATGGTGGCTTACACAAAGAAAATAGTTGAGTTATTTGCATGAACTTTTATATTCATTTTCCATAACATAAAATTGTGTGCTTTTTAAAAATAAAAGGTACTAGTGCCACTCAGCAGTGTTTAGGGTTAATTGTGATTTTAATGACAGTGACATGCAGCACTGGGTAAGACTATGATTTTAAAAGCTACAAGCTATAAAGGTCATGTATCAGTGAAGTGGCAAGTTTTTATGGTATATTGCTAGGAACCTAGCCCACCCTATGCTCACAATGATGTTATTCTTTGTCTAGTGCAGGTCATATGCTTTGATAGCATACTAGAATCTTTTATGAGAAAACATTGTATCTTACAATCTTTCCAAATAACTCAATGTTCAACGATGGGATTATGTGATTGGGACAACCTCAGATGTAGACAGCGTATCAAAGATTAGTAGTTAAACTAATAAAATTATAATCCAATAATAAAAATTTAGATCAGGTTTCATTACACAGATATCTACAGAGATAATCTCATTGGGCAAAAATTACTTTCTGTGTGTTTATGATTCCAAATAGCACTGAGTGCTACACAGACAGTACATGGGATTATGTCAAAAGCAGTGACACTTAAGTGGGTGATCATAGAAAGCCATCTTGAAGACAGAGCATTTGAACTAAAACTTCCGTGGTACTGAGCAGCCAGAAAGGTTAAGCTCAGGCAGAGGAAATAGCAAGTATAAGGCCTAAGAATAAAACTCAAGTGCTCTGTTGAAAAAAATTGTAAACAAGGCTGGGGGAAGTAGAATACAATAGAAAAGGCAGGGAGAGGCTCAACATGGGGCCTGGGAGGCCACCAGCACATGGAATATGGAGTTGGATTTCATTCTAAGGAAAATAGGAAGTCATTGGTGAGGTTCAAACATGAAGGTGACATTATTCTAAGTAACTGCTGTTGTGGAGAAAGGATAATAAGTTGGCGAGAGTAGAAGGAAGGAGACCAGTTGGAAGGGTCTTGATGTTGTCTAGCTAAGAGTTGGTGGTGGTTGAACTAAGCATAAGTGGAGGTAAAGAGAAGTAGACAGACCTGGAGTAAATTCTGTTGACAGAGCAAAAAGGACAGTGGCTGCATTACCTAAATCAACAAAGAATTGTACCCTTGCAAAATGAAATTGTGTCTTTTTTTTAGTCTTTCCATTCTCTTTACCTCTTGCACAAAGTTCTTGGAGAGATGCTGATTAAGAATCATTTTCCCTTGTATCATCAAGCAGAATACAAAGACAGATATTTTATGCCAAGGATGAATTTGTTTTGGGAATCTGTTTCCACAGGAGCATGATTTTAAATGTCTCAGCTTCCATAAATTTTAATTGAACAATTCGTAAGTTTAATGATCACTGGAATTTATACTTAAAGATTTGGGGGGAGATGAATTTTGCAGAAACTAACCTAGAAATTGACATACATTTTGCAGTAACTGATAGAATATAAAAATAAGAGGTATTTTAGACACTGTTGATAGGATGAAAAAAGGGTCCTTTAGTGAAGGCATCTTCTTTCATTTGCAATAGGTCAAGGTTGAGAGATGTCACTTGGCTTGCTCAGTGGCCAAAAGAGATTTAGATTTGAAATCAGACTAAAAGGCACTATGACCATAAGAAAAGACTGATTTGGGCTCTGGCAACTGGTACAGAATTCCTAGCTGCTTGTTATATAAGGATAATTTCATCTGCTTTTAGGCAATAAAGGAGAAAATCGGTCTCTGCTCTCATGATTTGCCAATCTTTCTTCTGCACAGCCTGCTTAGCCATTGTCTGGTTACAGGAGTCTGAAGCATGTGTGAAAAATCAACCCATTGCTAGCCTTTTCTGGATAGTGACGTTATCTTCTCTACACAGGGGCTGTCACAGGCTTCTAATAGAGTCCCGTGGATGGTGGAGATAGGAGGCTATTGGGCCAAGGACCTTGTTTCTTTTTAATTCTTTCCTTTTACAAATGATTAAAGATAAGTTTCCTTTTTCTTTTTCTTTAGGAGACAGAATCTAGAGAATTTCTAATATGTACATCCGACTCCTCCCCATCTTTTCTCTGAGTCCTTAACATTGTGTGTTACAGTTCTATACTTCTCCTACCAATAGTTCTTTTATAATATCATGGATGATCAAATCTTTCTGCAAGCTTACAGGTAGCGAGTGATCAAATTTGATAGGGATCCACTGATATCTTCATTCTCAAAGACCATACACAAAGTTGAGGGGGGAAGAATAACTTCTGTGCATCCCCATTGGTATTTTGTCTCTCACCTAAAATTGGGAGGAAGAAAAAGGCATCTTCCAGGGTGAAAATCAGAACTGAATATGTCATGAAGCTCAACTGATGCCACTTTCAAGAAACTGCTATCATAAGTAGCCTGGTTGGACCAGCTACTGAGGCTATCCTCTTGTCACCATTGTAGTGAAACATAGGCCTACATTCTCTGACAATATTTCTTCAGAACTTGAGCAAGGAGCTGTCATTAAGAACAAGTGAGGTTGTCAAACACATGGTTCCCATCTCATTGGTAGGGTACTGGGAAAAGCTACCCTGATCCACATGGTTAGGAGTCCATGGACTGAGGCATCCTCTATAGGCTGAAAGGTAGAGGAATGGCACCAGACCAGATAAAATTGATCAACTGCCAGGAGTTATTTTTCCCAAGAATGCAGACTAGTCTCTTCCTTAGAACTGGAATGCATGGCCTCAGCCTCTCGATGCTGGCACACTCCTCATCATAAAGACATTTTCTGTTTCTGCTGTTTCTTGAGATCATCCTTTTCAGAGGTGGCTTGGCACCAGCTACTTTATTGGACGTGCCGGCGTGTGAACCAGAGGAAGTCCAATGGCGTCTGGAATGAGCCTTGCTCAGACCCTCAGAGCACATGTTGGAGTATGTTTACACATACACATACTCATGTGAACATGCATATAAACATAACCGTGCATATGAAGAGGCACAGGCAGACACATATCCACATAGACATGCAAAAACCTTCCAGCATCTGGGACCCTTACAAGAGCTGGAGGCCTAAGGAAGGGACTCAGATAGGAAATAGAGGACATCATTAATCCCAACATAATCAAGTAGGCTTCACAGGATTCAACCAAATGATTGAATTCTAAGACATGAAACTGCTTCTTAAGCAGTTTATTTTTTCTCTGGAAATTTGCCACAAGTGTGAGTTACTGACAGGGGGTTCTAGCCTCTGTAGGCATTGTGACATCACGGTGTGTAGCTCTGATCTCTTACCATCAGTGTGACTGTCTTTGCTTTTGTTTATAGATCTTCAAGTGCCTGTTTCTGGAAGTAAAGTTCTCTTCAGGCGCTGAAGAAGGGCCTAAAAAGGAGGAAGACTTCCCTGGCCCTCAGAGTACAGGTAGATTTCCTTCTTTGATCTGGTTAGTACCCAATGCTTTCCCTCCTCAGAGCACTGACCTCGAATTAGTGAAATGCATGTCTCTCTCAGCCCAAGTCCAGGGGTCACTGGAAGGCAGGGAGTTTTTCATATTTACTCCCAAATAAGGACTTGCATAGTACCTGGCACATAGTAGGTTCTCAATAGTTACTAAATAAATCACACATCACACATATCACTTAATGCTTTAATTGAATGTGACTTCTTATCCTTAAACATGTATTTATTTATACACCAAAATTATTAGCACATGCCATTTACGCTTGGTGAGTCAGAAAGGAAAACAAAAGGAAAAACAAACACTTGATCTTGAAAGGTTTATTTACAAGGCCGTGTGTGTGTATGTAACACTGGGAGAGCAGGCTTAACTAATTGCTAAGATTTTACACATTTCTTGCTGTAATAAAATTTATAAAACAATTTAATCTATGTTAATTTGAATAATATGCTGTATTTCCTAGATTCCAGTTTTGATCATCACCCCCCAAAGAAGGAGAAGTTCTTATAATATTCCTGTTTCTAATAACAGAACTTCATTATTTCATCATGGGGTAGAAGTCACATAAAATATATTTAAAACTGACTTGGACCTTTTTCAAAGAAAGCTACATGGTTATAGAATTGTTTGTGTTTTCCCATCTTATGCATCTTGTTCATCCCTGGCCCCTGTGGGCTGCTGGAATGAAAGGTCAAGTTACTGTCAACTGTGAGAAAGTCTGTTTCAGAAATGATTCCAGCTGAGATCTCCCAGGGGATGTCACACCTTGACATGTGGAATAAGGTCTTAGGGAAATGCCTTTAAAATTTACATGCAAATATGTCATGTCATTATGTGCATGTGGGTGTCATGTTTGTATGAGTATATGGAAACATGCATTTGTGTATGTGAGAGCATGCATATGTTTGTGTGTGCATGTGTGCTGTATGTTGTATATAGTGTATATCTTTATGTAGGCGTGTTGTATGTGTATGTTGTGTGTGCATTCCGTGCATATGTGTGGTATTTAGTTGTGTGTTTATTATATATGCAGGTAAGTGTGTATATGTTGTATGTGTGTGGCAGCTTTCCATTTTTATCCAGATATATTCTCAGGAAGTGAAAGAGAAAATGTGTCATTATCTGTGGAGAATACAGCCTCAAATTAAATAGATTAAAAACAACCTTTCCTAGGTTGTCAGAGAAAATGTTGAAGGGTTTGCAAAAAGGGAAGGAAATCTCTCAGGCAACCATATCTATATTTGCATTGCTTGTTTCAGAATAAAGACAAAAAACCCCAAACGCATCCACACCACATGCTCCTGACACAGAGTCATATTTTGAAAAATGCTGGTTGGTAGCACCTCCGTGATGTGCCTGCCTGTGACATTTTAAGATCACAAATTGCTGCTAGGAAACACTCCCTCTTTTCATATTTACACTTAAAAAACCTTTTCTTCTTAATGGTTAATTAGGTCACTAATCAAAAGAAGCTCTTAAGAGGAAAATGAAATGTTGACATTTTGCAATTATTTGCTACTGTGAATAATACATAAACATATTACTTATGGAGAAAGTGGCTTTCAACCTCTTTTTCTGCCATGAAAGCTCCTGCTGACAGCAGAACTCCTGTGCTGTCTCAGGCTGCCACCACCTCCTCCCCGGCTCGCACCCACCCTGGGTCACTTAGGTGTCATTATGCTGTGCTTTTCCCAAGTGCAGAGTCGGGGACGAAGTGTGTGTGCATGTGCGTGTGAGTGTGCGTGTGCGAGCGTGAAGTATGTTGCCCTTGCCTACTTTACATCATGAGTGTTAACACACTGGCACATCAGTAATTACTTGCAATAGAAACTCCTTTAAAAATCAGTTTAACCAGGAATAAATAATATTCTAATACTTCAGGTCTGCAGCAGGCACTTCCTGAGTTCTTTAGTGCAGGATCGTGATAAGTACGAGGAATCGGAGGATGGCTGGGACAGTGTCTGCCCCGAAAGGGCTGAGGGAGAGCCACGTCCAGGGACTATCTCAGAAGTGTATGCAAAATGTTTGGCTTCTCATTTGGTTTCACTTCAAGTGATCTCTTCCTCCGTGTCGGTTCAATCATGTAATCCCATTGTTAAAACAACCACCAATAAATTTACCGCTCCAAAATCTTGATTTCAAGCAGTCCTGCCTATAAATTCAACCTTCTTTTATTGCAGCCCACTCACCCCAGGACTTGGCACCGGCATATTGTAAAGCCCCCACTCCATGTTCCTTACCATCTTCAACACTATCCAATGGGATCCATCCATTGACATGCTGTTTTCCAGGTTACTGTACAATCTCATTTCTGGCCTCCTGGCTTTTGACATCATTTTATTATTTTTTTCTGGTTTTTTAAAAAAATAAAAATGTAAATTAGATAATGACAATTACTTGAATGAATGGTGGTGGAATGAGATAATAAATTAAAATCTATTCACTTGTGTTGTCTACTCAGCCTTATGCTACTCTAGGCAGCAATTTGCAACCAGTGTGCCACAAGAATTTTTAAAACATGCAATACCTGACTATTTAGTCAGGGGCACTGATCTCTTTTTTCCTTAGATTGTCAAATTGAAAAAAAAAAGATAGTCAATACAATAATAGCCATCCAGTGTGAATGAATCAAAATTATAACTACTTTTTTTTCAGATTGCAGAATATAAGTAATTAGTTTATGTGTGCCATGAGATGAAAAAGTTTGAGACTTGCTGCTCTAGGCTAACACCCCCAGAAAACATGGTGCAAAGACCTTGGCTTCTTTCTTGAGACCCTGGGGCTGCTGTAAACAAATATCACTAACTGAGTGGCTTGAAACAATAGAAATTTATTCTCTCACAATTCTGGAGTCCAGAAATCTGAACTGTAGGTATCAGCAGGCCACACTGACTCTGAAACCTTCTATGAAAGAAACTCTCATTGCCTCTTCCTACCTTCTAGTGGATGCTGGAAATTCTGGGTGTTGCTTGTCTTGTAACTACCATGTCTTCAATTTCTGCCTCTGTCACTACACGGTCATCTTTCTTGTGTATCTATGTGTCCATGTCTCCTTTCCTCTTCTTGTAAGACAGTAATTACTTGATTTAGGAGCTCATCCTTACCTAGTGTGACCTCTTCTTAACTAAATTAATTATACCTGCAAAAACTCTATTTCCAAATAAAGTCACATCATGAACTTCCAAGTGGAGTGAATTTTGCGAGAACACTGTTCAACTCCCTACAGCAGTGACTGAGTCCTGTGGAAGACAAATGGATTGACAAACATGAGTCCTTCAAAGTCTCAAAATCTAGGTGCTCACATTTTCAGAAGAGATTTGTCTTTACTTGTTTTTCTCGTTCAGTGGTTCTAAACATTCAGGTGAAACACTTTGATGGACAATAGTTGCACACTACAAGGATCTATACACATATATTAAACACTTTTATTACAGAGATGCATATTGCAATAAAGAATTTTTAGAACATATTTTTTATTCATAAATGGGAAGTGAAACAAAATATTCCTGTGTGTAAAATTTGGAGTGCAATTCATTATTCTAAATTGCACATTCAATTTCTAGTATAGTTTCAAATATATGTTAACTAATTACCAGTGTTTTATATAAATGGAAGAGTTCTGAAGATTACCTCTTATACTCCCCCAGTTTAATGATTGGGCAACTGAGCCTGGAGAAATTAAGTTACATGTCCAGTTTCGTCCAGCCCATTTATTGCAGAATGAAAATTCACTTCTTACTTCAGGTGAAACGAACAGCTAATATATGAAGTCAAGTTACTAAATTGGTGCATGACCCTCACTTTCTCTTTGGAGTGATGCCTTTCATGCAGGAGGCAGCAGGTAGACACTGGAGCTTAAAAGGTTGATTTGAATTTGAGATATTGAGGAGTCACTTAAAACTGTTCGTGTTTCTTAATCTCTCTCAGATTTGGTTTTCTCAGCTGTAAAATGAGAACAACAATCTTTATGCAGAGAGTCAATATAAACATTACTTGTTTAAAGGGAATAAATTGCATTTATTAACTACATGTGCATATATAAACTAAAGGAGGTGAAGTATATACATAAATACATACACATACACACATATAGGACAGAGTGGCAAAAAGTCACACTGAACCAAAGAGAGGTGATGTCAATGATGATGATGATGATTACATGACTGAATAACATATAAACAATCATGTTTTGGGGAAGCAAATATATAGCACATTTTTCCCCCCTAAGGGATTAATACAAAGCACTGTAGTTTGACCCTGCTAGGTCCTTTGCTTATTAAGTCATCTTATAAAAATTTCTCAACAAAACTAGGTAACAAAGTTCACAGGTTTACAGATGAGAAAATTAAGGATGAAAATATTTAAGGACATTGCCCAAAGCCATCAACCTAATATGTGCTAAAGGTGGATTTCAAATAGATGTCTGTCCAAGAGCAAAGGTTAGGATCTGTCTTGGAGCTGATACACACAAGCTGTGGAATACTGAGGGATGCACAAACCAGAACTGGGGTATTGACCGGAGCAGTTCTTTAGAAAGCCCTATCGACATCCGGGCACTGATGGACGAGTCAGTAAATGCATGCTTCTACACCTGGCAGTTTCCGGACACCTTCCAAGCTCAGACTCTGCCTCCTCTCTGCCTCTGGGGATGACTGCTTGATTAATGAGCTTCCATTCATAAAGCTTTCTGACGAGAAGTGTGTGCCATTGCTGTAAGCGGTAAGTCATATCACTGTTTGGATTGACATTGAGACATGCCGGCAAAATCTCTACCCCAGTGGCTAGGGAAATGGAAGGATAATATAATCAAATCTGTGGATATACTTGGCAAGTCTGTAGGCTTATCATGGGGTGGGGGGGGGCACTTTGAGTGAAATTCAGTTGGATTCTTGGCTAGATGTTAAGTGTTCCAGTTTCCTATATTTATTAAATATTTTCAGGATTATATCTTAATTTAATCCTTTTTAAGTCTCTGGAATTCATTCTAGTGTAGCTCACAGATGAATGAGACAGCAGAAGTTAAAGAAAATGTCAGTGCATTGGTTTTCTCTGAATATTTTTGATTTGGGCAGAATCTAGGTAGGAAGAATAAATTTAAAATATCATTGGGAGATATAGAAGAAATATATAAAGGTTTAGGCATAACCTCTTACGTTTGAGCCTCAGTGAAGTAGTTAGGAAGGTATATTTGCTAAACTTTCAGCATCAAAGGTACATACCTGAGGGTACGTTTAGTTTTCATTTGCCTGCTTATCTGTCCAAAATCTCTAAGAGTTTTTCTACGCATGGATAAGATATGAACCGACTTTTTTTTTTAAGTTTCAGTCAATGGTTTTTATTTTTTGTAAGGTGTTAACTGTTTGATTTCTTTGAAATAAACTTCCATGTTAAAGTATAGTAGGTGCAGTCCAAATGAGAGTTGGCATATCGGTCCCTTCTGGATTTATAGTTCTATGAGCCAATATTTTTAATTATTCAGGAGTTTTTCAATACTTCTCAGACTTGTGCACAATGTATAGTTTCCAACAAAATAGAAGTACTTTTGCAAAATATAGTATGTTGGCTTGCAAGACCAGTCTTAACATTTTCTCATTCATTCATTCACTCATTCAACAAATGTTTATGGAACAACTATTGTATATGAATGCTGGTTGTAGGATGAATGGGTCTGCAAGGGGTGATAGATAGTCTACAGATGATTCAATGTTGACTTTAGGAGTTCTTTAGAGCTATAATGGAGGTGTGCAAGCATGTTCTCATTTCATCGTCTCACAGGCTGCATATAACGGGTGCCACATGAATAGGACTCACAAAACATGCCTTAAAGAAACTTTAGGAATTCATTAAATGATTCTGTGATTTCATATTTTAGTCCTTTTCTTTCTTGTACACCACCTGTCTCAGTTTCTGAAATGCGACCTTAAGTGAATTGTTATTTCTTTAATCTAAAAGGAGATCTAATGTACAAGATAATTTTCAGATAAAATGAAAATACTCTTTTGACAAAGTAGAATAAGCAAGGACTAAGCTCTCTTCACCACATCAAAGACAGAAGACACACACATAAGCACATATACATATTCCCTGAGAATAGATTTACGTACTTGTCTAAAATACACAACGCTTAGTAAATAAAAAGGGAGGAAAAGTAACATCACAGTGGGGCAGCCTGTTGGACACCTGGCAGTCAGGTGATCAGAGTGAGCATCATCAGTAACGGGATAAAACCCCAGCCTGCACACCTGGAAGGAATCAATGAGAAAGCACCCAGCAGCGTGGTTATCCATGAGAATCCTGCCAAGGATGCATAACCTGAATCTAATCACAAGGCAACAACAGAAAAAATCTAAAATGATGGTCATTCTACACAATTATTGGCCTGTAAATACAAATTATAAAGTCATAGGTCACAAAACATTAGTTTCAACTCCGCTTTCCTCATGCACATGAAAGCATTCACCACCAGAACAATTACAGTAGCTTGGCAGTAGCAAATGCCTGGGGGGCGGGGGGGGGAGGAATAAAGAAATGAGTCATTCTTAATGAATTTTGCCAATGAGGTATTAATTCAAAATGTAGCTAGACAGGACAGGGGGAGAAAATTTTCATTTGATTGGAAAGTTTTCAGTTGCCTATTATTAGAGACAATTGGAACTCCACTAACTGAAACACCACAAAACAAAATAGAACAAAATTTCTCATTAATATTAAAAGCTAGTTAGTGAACAACAAAAGACACACACATACACACAACAACAACAACAAAATTGTTACTAAACAAAAAATTTATATTTTGGATGTCCCAGAAGTACAAGGTGCGGGGGGTAATAGAAAGAGTTCTGAGATAACTTTCCCTCTCAACAAAGTTTATGATCTAGATGAGAAGAGAGATATACACAGATATTCTGAAACAGATAGGAGGGCATTGACCTCTTGCATTCTTACTTGGCTTGACACTGCCAGATGCCAGATCCCTGACCCAGACATGGTAGATGCACATCTGGCAGGTCTTGATTATTTCAGAGCTTCCTTACTTCTTGACCTCTCACATGTATGTGCGAGGCTGCTTGTATGAGCTAAACTGAGCTCAACCAGCCACCAAAGAGGACCCATGGAATCCTCTGTCCATTTAGCTTGGTTCTGCCTTATTTTCGTGAACTTTTAGGATTCCTGCTTTGGAGCAAGAGGCTAGGTTGTGGGAAGAAGAGAGAGCAGGAGGAACAAAGAGAAATGAGTTTTGATTATCTCCTTGTTGCCCTTTTCTTTGACATTGCCTTGTTTCCCTGACCACAGCCGTGTTCTGCCAGATGTGTTTCATTTTCTGCATGACTTCACCTGGATGGGCACTTCAAGCTGTGATTTCCAAGTTTGATCTCCCATTGTAGACCCTGTTACTACCGAAAAAGAGGCTTTACATTTAAAGTGAGTTAAAATAAGCAATGTCTTAAAATTCATATCTTTCTGTTCCTTCTCTGCTGTTGGCCACTTCAAATAATATCAAATTATTGTACATCGTATAGCAAATGTCTCCAATGGGCGTGCTTCTGAAATGCATTCAGGAAACCAGTCTTCCAGCTCAGAGATTTGATGGTGAAACCTCTTGTTGTTGATGTGAGAAACTCATTCTGTGAGGAAAACTTCAGCAGCACACATTTCTCCCACATGGCTCCCAGCTCATTGTTCTTGTCCTCAGACAGTGACTGAGGACTTCATTGTTTCCAGATTATTTGAGGTAACAACTGGACTGTTTGATCCAAATGCACTCTATTCCCCAATATCCACTGTCCTGGTCACCAAAATCCCTCAAAGATGCTTTTGTATTCACCCTCTATTTAGCTCTGGGTGTGTCTTTAAAGCAAATGAAACAATTAAATCCTTTTTTTTTTTTAAACAAAGCATACATAGTCACCATCTCTTACTCTTTCAGAATTCTAACCAAAAATCATTCATGAGGGAGCAGTCAGTGTCTCTGGATCTGAGCTAGTAAATACTAAATTTCTAGATAAATATTTTTATGTAATTCAGTGAACATTGACTTTAGGGCTCTAAAAATCACACCTAAAAGAGTTCTGAAAATATATGCCAAAAGGAAAATGTTTAATTAATTCTATAAGGTTAAAAAACTACTTTGTTTTAAACTTGCATTGCATTAATATTTAATTAAAGTGTTCTGCATTTGGATATAATTCATAAGCAACTTAAACATTGTATTATGATTTGCATATAAAGTGTCCTAATTGGAAAAAGAAAATATTTCATAAATGCTGATATTATAAGCTGATATAAGTAGAAGCAAACAAACACAAAAGTAAAAATAAGTCTAACATAGATATGCCAAGAAACTTCATTAGTGTGGACGTAATATATTTTAAACATGTGATTACACAGACTAGGCTGTGACTAGGATGAAATGAGTCGTTTCAATAACTATAAGACCCTATAGTTTTGAATGCAGTTAAAATAAATAACACTGCTAAAGTGGAAGGAAAATAAGTGTCTCTTCAAAAGTGAATTGGTTCAAGTCTTTAGAAAATCATTAGTACCTTTACTTTTAAATATCGGTACACATAAAATACGGGTTATAAATAATTCTTATCTATCCATAAAGTGGGTTCTTCAAGAATCTCTTGTCAGGCATGAAAGCAAACTGACTTACGAAAAAGTTAGTACAATGTTCTATGGTGGTTTAAAATAAATAAATTATTTATTTATTTTGATTTGGTCCCAGTGACATAAATGCATTTAAAAAAAGTTGAGAACACTAAGTGTTCCTCTGTTGTTTTGGGAAAATTAGCTTAGCTTTTTTTCTGTCTGCCTTAGTTTTTAAAATGTTTGATTGTTGGCATTACTAGTGCATTGTTCAGAGTCCCACCTTTTTTTTGCCCCCAGAGTAAATTGCACTCAGGCAATGACTTTTGTAAATCCTAAGTAAATTTTACACCTCCATTTCAATGTTTTTGTCAAGGAAATGCACTCTCATTTTAGTGTTTCCTTTAATAGAATATTACCCATTTTTTTCCTTGATATAGACTTATTTGCAAATTAATAAAAAAAAGTTCCCTTTTCTCCTAGGATGTACAAAAAATTATTTCTATCTCCCAGGTCTAATTATTTTCAGAGTTTCTTCATTCCAGGGGAAAATTCAGAACTTTTTGTACTTCTGAATCACTGGGGGGAAAAAAAAGTTGCAAATATAAATGTGAAAATTCTCAAAATGATGTTGATTTATAGGTATGATTGAAATAATACTGTTGAATTATCTCCAGAGAGATGGGGTCTTGGTGCTTCTAGAGGAAGATGCTGATACCAGCCTGGGAGAAAGCTGGTTCTCAGAGTCCAAAAAAAGTGTGGTGGTAGGTTTTGTGATTGACGCTCATGCCCATGCAGAATAGAACAAGTCATAAAGGTCCCAGTCACAGCAGGGTCTGGGCATTGTGCACGGAACATTAAGCATCATAGCATTGGGAACCACAGTAAAAGAGGTGGATGCATCTACTTTCTAATGGACCACGGGGGCTAGAAAAACAAACCAACTTATGCTGTTAAGAGAGGTCTCAAAATAGATATAAATTCATTTAAAAAGATAAAGAAATGTGACATTTCTTTCATCTGTTCATAGTGATGAAAACCTGTTATAAAAATACTGTGAAGTAAGAATCTGAGCTATGAAAGTTTTCTTCTTTAGAAAAATACAGTTTTGTCAAGACACTTAAGTTATAATAAATTTCCGTTGATTTATTAAGAATGAGATTAGTGCATGGAAAGTATTACGGCTTGGAAATATAGCTTTTTAAATGCTACCTTGACCCAATTTTGAGGCTGTGGTTAGGAGCTGGTTCGTTCCCCTTCCTGAGTAGTCCATTAAATCCACATCCTCAATCATCTCCCATGCTGGGCCCTCATACTCTGAACCTCTATACACCCACCCTAATCACTCTAGGTCTGGGTTTCAAACAACCAGAGACAGCTCCTGTGTTCCAGAGACTTCTAATATTATTTAAATTGCTAATCTTAAACCTACTGAACTTGACTCACCCATTTCTCTCCATGGAAACCACATTGAAGGTGTCTCTCCACAGTACTGCCCCTCTCTCTGTCTTCTGATCGACCCTGGTGCTTCCGACGAGTGGCCCGGGAAGTCTGAGCTCATAATGGAGCTTAGAGCTGCACAGGGAATTCTGAGTAATACAGCTGTAAAATTCTTTCTTTCTCTGACTCTCTTAATGTGTGTCTGGCTTCACAATACTTCACCAAACATATTGTATTTAGAACACATTTTTCACGCACAATTGACATTCACCACCGGAGCTCATTTCTATGAGCATTTGAAGCTGGAATGTGGTGGCAGTGGCCATTTGTTGGGTGCTAGTACAGCTTCCAAATGATTACTTCTTCCAGTAAAAAGTCCTTGTTTTTTGAAGCTCTTGCCATTTAACTGTTCCACAATCTTACCTCATTTAATCAAGACATTGAATCCAGTTGTGCTATTGGTTATCTTCTTCATTCCAAGCCCTGCCATTATCCCGGGTGACTTCAACGTCCATTTGTCTATGTACTCCGCACTTTAGCATATTGTTTCATATTTGTTCTTTGGCTTGCTCGTGTCTATAGATTTCACCTTTATTCATATTCAAATCCACTTCTAAAATAAGTTCTGAAGGTCTGAAGTCTAAAATCACTCTCATTGGGCTAAAGTCACAGTGTCAAGAGGGAAACAAAGGCCACTTTTAAAAAGATCAATAAAATTTGTAAGCATTTAGCCAAACTAAAAATAAAAAGACATAACTCATCCATATAAAGAAATATAAAGAGGGTTCTCAGAGTCCGAGAAGGACTCTGAGATGGGATTCAAATGTTTCAAAGATTATCACTAGAGATTACACAGACATTTAAATGATAAGGGAATATGGCAAATGACTCTATGCAAATAAATATAACAACTTAGATGAAGTTGACTAAATTCTTTGAAAACCGCAAATTGCCAAGTTTCACCCAGGATGAAATGGATAACATGAATAGTCTTTTTCTATTAAAGAAATTAAATTTATTATTAAAAGCCTTTGGGGGGAAAAAATCTCCAGACCTACATTGTTTCACTGGTGAATTCTACCAAAAATTTAAAGAGGAAATAACAATAAGCCTACACAATTTCATCAAAAGGCAAAAAAAAAAAAAAGGAAGAGGGAACACTTTCCAAATCCTTTTATGAGACAAGAATTATTCTAACACCTAGGCCAGATACAAGCAATGCAAAACAAACAAACACACAAGACAAACATAAACAAAACACTGAAGATCAATTTGCCTCATAAACACAAAACATAGACACAAAAATCCTTAATAAAATACTAGTAAATCTAACCCAGCAATATATGAAAAGAATAGTAAACCATAGCCAAGAGGGATTCATCCTGGGAATACAAGGCTAGTTCAAATTTTAGAAATCAATCAGTGTGATCTACTATATTATAGATTAAAGATTTAAAAAAACACATGATCATATCAATTAATGCTCAAAAGTATTTGAAAATGTTCAACCTCCAAATATGATTTTAAAAATTGACAAATTAGGAATTGAAGGGAATGTCCTCAATGTGATAGAGATCATCTATAGGAAAACTATAGTTGAGAATATTTCAAATGAAAAAAAAGCAAAATTATTTCTCCCAAAGGTTATAAATAAAACCAGGGTGTCCACTGTTACCACTTCTACAGGTCATACTGATTTTCCTAGTCAGTGAAATGAGTAAGTGAAATGAATTTATAAGACATACAGATTGCAAAGGAAAAAAAGAAAACTGTCTATTCACCAATTATTCTATTGTTTTAAAAACATTTTTAGAAAATTAAAGAACAAGCTATACACAGGAGAAAATATTTGCAGACAGATATTTGACAAAAGGCATGTACCCAGAATATATAAAAGATTATTCACACATAACTAAACTTTGTATAGTATCCTGGAGAGAAACACATAAAATTATCAATGATGACAAAATGATCAAGTCTCAATTGTAATTAAACAAACAGCCCTGTTAAAAGTAGGCAAAATATTTGGACACTGGCAAAGGAGACACACAGAGGGCAAATAAGCACATAAAAAGATGTACAACAGCATTAGCCATTAAAAAATGCAAATTAAATCCATGATAAGATACTGCTGTACATCTATCAGGACAGTTACAAATGAAAGCAAAACAAACAAACAAACAAAAAAACCAAACAAAAACACCCTTTGTAACGATACTAGTGCTGGTCAGAATGTGAAGCAACTAGAACTCATATATTCCTGATGGGATTCAAATGTTTCAAATGTTACAACTATTCCGGAAAACTGGACAGTTTCTCATAAAGTTAAACATATATGTACTTATTTTATAGCACTGTGATTTATCCTAAGAGAAATTTGCATTCATTAAAAAAAACTATACATGAATGTGTACAGCAAACCTATTCATAAATGACCTAAACTGGAAACAACCCGAATATTCATCAACAAATGAATATATAAACAAATTGTGGCAAATATATTCAATGGTGTACTACAAATACTAATACTAATAAAAAGAAACAAACTGCTGATACATGTGGCAGCATCAAAGCATCTCAGGAATTATGCTGAGTAGAAAAACCACTCTCCCAAGGTTACTTACTGTATGATCCCATTTATATGACAGCCTGAAAAAGGCAAAGCCGGAGCAGTGGAGAACTGATGAGCAGTTGTCATGCTTTAGGGGCAGCTCCTCAGCGATCTTGAGTGTGCTGAAACTGTTCTGTATCTTGATTGTGGTGAATCTGCTTATTTGTGAAAACTCAGCTCTGCACCATAAAAAGCCAATTGTACTGTATGTTTACTTAATAAGTAAAATGTTTGAAAATACCTGAGTCCACAAAGGAGAAAAAAAATTGTTTTTCAATTGCTCCCAGTATTTTGCTCATACCCCAAGCACATCTGAAAATTTTCCAATATTATTTTGTTCATATCTCATATTGTATGGCAGAGTGGGAATGTGTTCAATAGTTGTCTTAGGATCAAGGCTGAAAGATAGGCCAACGCTTGTTAACCCAGGATTTCAAGGGATTGTTGAACAGAGCTGTCACGTTGCTCTGCTGGGAAGGGAGGGGGTGAGAATTTCCGTGAATATTACAGCACTCTTGCCCCTTGGAGTAACATTGACTATGGATACTTTACCATCACAAAACAATATCCCTATACCTTTACCCTTCACCCACAAACTGCTTGTGGAGAGAGTTCTTACAGATGTTAAAATTTACAGTAGCTTAGCAGTCTAAGTAACCTTGGCTTTCTCATTTGTGAAATGGTGAGAGTAGTACCTACCTTATAGGGATGTTGTGGGTTACATTAGCTGGCAAAAGTGCCTTGTATGCGATATGCTTTCAACAAATAGAAATTATTTTAGTTGAAAGGAAGAGGCACAAGACCAACGGAGAGATTGAAAGTTCTTACTATTTCATTTTGCCGAGGGCTAGAAGAGTAGGTCTAAACTAATCCAATTGTAAGGGGAGCTCTATATTCCATAGCCTTGGGTAATGATTATCAGATCTACTTCCTGCTCACTTTAGTGGGCTGGTAGTTATTTGCAAAGCTAAGTATTATTGGATTCTAAAAAAATAAAATAAAATAAAATAAAAATAAAAGTAAATAAACATAAAATGTCTCTTCCTGTCTTTTAATCCTTCAAGTTGTGAAACCCTATGCAGTTTAATCCTGAAAGGGAGTCCCATGGTATGGTGTGCACTAGAGCAATTAACTGACTACTGCTGTTCAGAAAATGTAGTCTGGGGCACAGTAATAGTCACCTCCTCCCAGCAAGACTCGGTCTTGTTTACCATTATTGGTTTGGACTCTTCTGAGAGTCTTTGATGCATATGACAAGGTTCATTTCCAAGCCAATTTGAATTAATTTTTCCCAAAGACTCTGTGAAGCACTGGCAAATACTTTCCAAAAATCAGAATCCCTTCTATTTTGCTCTTTTTCTCACTTGTCCTACCAGCGACATTACCTAGAATTAAGTATTCGTATTGACCAGAAAACAGCTCCTTTGTTTTATACAGTTATGGATGATTTGCTTAAGCATTACTGGGTAGAAAAACACAGTCATTTAAAGTTGGAAGGGATGTAGCAAATTATGATTGTATTCATGGTTTAGAAATAACAACTATTTCTTAAGTTTATTTTCTAGTAAAGATCACATGTAATTTCTTTCACCTCTTAGCCAATACACCTTTTTTAACCCACCATCTCTCCTTTTTTAAAATATAATATTTTAGCAACAGTTCCTAAATCTCTAGTCACTTCCATGTTTCCTCATGCAATTATGCATGTGTTCTCGACTACTTCCAAAGCTTTGAAGAAAAGGAACAATTCTCTTACCCATCCAGGTTTATAGTATCATATCCAACTCTCATCTTCTGTCCACATTACCCAACTGGCCTACCTCTCCACTCTTCCGTGAGATGATAAGGTCTTTAAGCCAGGCAGCACGATGGTATAAAATGACACTTTTAATAAGAGAATATCTATTTTGTGATTGACTTATTGTTCTGTTCCACTCTAAGACCATAAACTTAGATAAGTTACATAGTCTCTTAGAGCCTTTATTTACCCATTTATAAAATGGAAATGAACGGTGGTTGTTTGGATGCCGGATAAACAGAAGATGTACATAAACATGATTGGTTCTTCGCTGTGTTTGTTTCTTTTCCTGTGCTGATATCCTGACAAGCAAACAAATGGCTAAAATCTACATTTAATATTTCCAGACAGCATATTATGTGCTTGAACGCTTTTAGGCCAGACATGCCTCTCTAGTTTTCCCCTGTCTCTATGACTCTCCACTCTACCTATGTGGCCACTGTATTGTATGTTACCTGCCTGTTGCTTGGAGACACTTGAATTTAGAATCCTTAGATCAAGCGTTTCATGTCCAAATACAAAGTTCGATACATAAATGAGTAATTGGTAAAGAAGAACCGCCTTCTCCAAAGATATATGCTTCTGTCGGTGTGTAGGGCCACATTCTTTAACCACCAAAGCAATAGCTATTCCAGGACAGTCACTGATTTCATTTGTCACTTTA
Organism: Mormoops blainvillei; assembly: GCA_004026545.1. Taxonomy (NCBI): domain Eukaryota; kingdom Metazoa; phylum Chordata; class Mammalia; order Chiroptera; family Mormoopidae; genus Mormoops; species Mormoops blainvillei. The sequence continues at coordinate 119,128 of PVJD01000326.1, read as the reverse complement.
TTGTCAGAGTCAGAGAAGTGAATTAAAGCCAGAGCTGTCATTGTCATTTTTTAAGAACATTCCTTTTCCAGGCCCAGTTTATAGTTTGCTTTTTCACCGGATAGAAAAGCATTTTTTAGAAGAAAATGTGGTCTTTGCCTTTCCCCATGACCTTCCCTTTTCCTGAAACATCAAAATACTTCCTCCACAAATGGAGCCCTCCAAAAGTCACAATTCCAGGACTAGAGCGCGTACACCGGACAAGGTATGAAATCACCTTCGTTTATACTTGAGACTTGTGCTCAGGAGAGAGAATGGATCAAAGACTAAAGGACACAACTGGCAGGAATGGAAAGCTTCTCTCAGCTTTCAGAAGTTCTTGATAATATAGACAAATGTTTAGCAAGGTCACTGATAGCTTATAGGGTATCTCATATGAATTAGCAAAGATACCCCTTTTAGATGGACAGAGCATGGCTTGGAAAGCTAAAGTCTTGTTAGATTTTAGTCTACATTCACCTTCTTGGTCAGTCACCAATGTATAGTTAACAACCTACAGAAATATACATATACAGTATATGGGGTCAGGCAGAAGTAAGGCTTGCTTGAGTGTGGTTGGTAGGGTATGTGAATGTCTTGCATGAGATGGACAGCAATTTGAATATGTCACCGAAAATGTCATATGGTATGCTTGAGTGTGATATTGTTATGGTAACAAAATTACATGCTTACAATATTATAATAAAAGATTTTGTAAAAAGGGGGGGGCATTATTTTTGCCAGACCCTGTATATAATATACCTGGTGGTGATATTACATTTTTTTAAATTTTCATATCTTCATTATGTCTTTTTATATTTTCCTTTCCCCCATTCAGAGAGTTAGATGTCTCTGTGTTCAGGGAAGAAAGCACAAAGAACTGCTGAAATAAAAGAAAGTGAATTCTCATCCCAGCACCCTAAATCTAAAGGCTTGAGGAAGGATCTCCCTGTTTAAAGGAGTCATAAGGAGAGAGAGAGATAACAGAGTGAATCAGAGAGAAGAGGCCCAAGCAGGCCTTGACTAGTTCCAACAAGAAGGTTTCTAAACTTCCCAGGCAAATCCCTAAAAAGACAAAAAAATTTCAAAGGGAGAATGACTCTGACTGAAGCAAAAAGGTCATTTATAGCCTCTCAAACACTCCAGGTCCTTTTTAGTATAGCATAGCAGAGAAGACTTCACCCACAAATGAGATCTGGAAACAACAGAGAGTGGCTGTGTAAGCAAGAATAAAGAACTTCCTAGCGGTGACCTCTGTGGGTTAATGTACGAGACCTGTCCAGGAAAATCCAACCGTTGTCAATATAATGAGAATGGTTTGTGGGAGATGGAGGTAACCTGGCAATCAAGGAGCATGTACTGGAATGGACATGCGCGAACAATGACGACTCCACCGTAGTAGTCAGTGGGGGTGGTAGACGCTTTTGAGTGAGCATCTATGCTGTGTGGCCATTGCATTCAAAATGCCTGAGTGAGTAGAGCAACAAATCTTCATCAAATTTTGCTTGAAGTTTGAACATGCCTCTGCAGAAACTATTTGGATTATTCAGAAGGCTGTAGCAATGGGCAACTGGTGATTGGCAGCTTCATCATGACAACACACCCGCTCATGAATCATGTCTCATGCAGAGTTTTGGGTGAAACATCAAATCAACCAGGTGACTGAACCCCTCTACAGCCCAGATTTGGTGCCCTGTGACTCCTGGTTTTTCCCAAAACTATAATCACCTTTGAAAGGGGAAAGATTTCAGAATGTCAATAAGATTCAGGAAAGGGGCAGCTGATGGAGGCTGGGAGAACTGTGTGAGGTCTTAAGGTGCCTACTTTGAAGGGGTCAGTGTCCTATGCACAATGTTCCTTATATTTTGTATCTTCTTCAAAAAATGTCTGTATTTTTCACATTACATGGCTGGACACTTTCTAAACAGACCTATACAAGAACCAAACTTTCCCTCAACTAAAAAATGCTCTTCAGTGCTAAGACTCACTGAAACCTGGCTCAGTCTAGGAATTGAGGGTCAAAGGAGGTGAATTCCAAAAGTTTCTCCTAGTCCATCAGATGATATGTAAAATGTAAGGAAAAATGGGAGGTGGGGGTAGGTAGAAGGTGGTATAAAATGCGTAAATGGTGATAGAAGGAGACTCAACTTGGGGTGGTGAACACACAATACAATATACAGATGATGCATTCAAGAATTGTACAACTGAAACCTATATAAATTTATTAACCCATGGAACCCCAAGAAATTGAATAAAAAGGAAAAAAGGAAATGAAATGTGAGTAATGTGAAAATAAAATGATATTCAGATATGTCTTAGTCTTTGAATGATGATTGCTACCATGTAGACAGTCTGGATTAAAAGGTGATCACCAATGTCAGCTGAGAGAGGGCAGCACCTGCCACTCATATGAGTTCCCACTCATATTACAATGGGACCCTCTCCAATTGTGGGCGCTTTGTTCCTCGACAGTAGGAACTCTAAAGAAAAGGATGGTTTAATACTGTCTTCTCTTTCTCCTCCTTCATGGTAACATAGTTTTGGCACTACTTCTTAAAATCAAAGGTAAGACTCACTAGGCATAGGCAGTTAGTCCTCAGCCAGCTTGTGGGAGAGTTGTATTTGGGAAAGTTATTTCAAAGGCCAATTGCATACCACTTTTTTTTAAAAAATTAATTTATTGTGGTCAGAACACTTAACATGAGATCTACCCCCAACGAATTTTTGTGTCCAATAGAGTATTATTAAATAGAGGCACAGTGTTTTAGAGCAGGTCTCGAGAACTTATTTGTTTTGCATGACTGAGATTTTTTGCCCTCAGGCTGTGGTTACTCGTGCCACATCCTCTTCTGCTAGAAGAGGGTTCTGGCTCTATCTCAAAAGACAAACACCATTTCAGTTGCCTCTGTCCTGTTCTCCGCCACTATGCTCTGGCACGGGAACATTTTCCTGACAGAAAAGGTCTAAGATGTCTTGACCTGACCGCCTGACACACTGCTGGCATCGTGGGCCTTGGAATTCTGGGAGAGAAAAACACAGCATGTGTATATATCGAAACTTCTTTTGCAGGGAGAGAAAAGATTTTGTCACCTGTCAAAGTGACAGCCATCTCGGGAAACCCCAGTGACCTAGTCACAAAGGCCATGGGCCTGGAGGCCAGAGAGAATTCATTAAGTGGCATATTCTTTACACAAAGCTAGAGGTGGCCTCTGGGTGACAATCATAAATGCTGGGCAAAGAAACCACCTGGAAAATACATGAAAACAAAATGAAAATCTTTACCTCTCTCTTTGACTTCTCTCTTCTATTCCTTTACATTTCCTAGCAGGGAAAGGGAAAAAAAATAAATAAAAGTAGACCTTCACTATCTCAGCCTGTATGTCACCAAAGTTGTCTGAGGAACTGTATCCACTCACAGCATGAAAACATATTGTCTGAACCTAAGTAATTTAATTCCATCCAAATCTGAGTGAGCGCCCTGTCTGATGAGGTTTCAGCCTCTGTCAAAGGAGAAAGTGACAGCTGCAGGGAGTGACCAGGTACTCAGCTGAATCACCACATTAACATAAGAAAGCCACATTACCATGTGGCTGAGTGAGGTTCAGAGCCCCAGAACCTTGCCCTGAAGATCCCAGGAATAAATGCGGAACAAGCACTGTGTAAACAGAAAGAGGAAGAAGTAATCGCCACACCCCGCATTCCTGCCCTGGTGTGGGGAGATCCTGTGGGCATGCAGGTGGTGTGACAAGGACTGTCTGTGTCATACCACCTGCACGCCTACTCCTCACTGCCCTACATCGCAAGGCAGGCGAGGCCCAGTTGCTGAGGACAACAGCACAGCTCACTAAATCCATGACTCCTCATCGCTGTTTGGAGGTCATGTCCTACCATTAAAAAATTGGAAAAGCAGAATGAATGCCCCACAAAAGCCACTTAGATTGTCCTGTTTTAAAGAAATATAAAAATTTGCAGAAAAAACTTAGACCCCCTCAGCATACCCAGCAGTACTCAATATTTGCAGGCAAACTGCATGTCTGGGTAAATTTAGCACTCTCTTTCTCCCCCTCTTTTTCTGTCTGTCTTTCTCTTTTTCTATCTCAGTTCTTTTTAAAGTCACATCTTATGATTTGATGAAAAAAAATGAAGTTTATGTTCTTCAGAAGCATTGTTTGTGGCACTTTCATTTCCAGAAAAAGATGGTGGGGGGAGGGTGAAGAAACAAATCTTTTGTTGTCATGGAAGTGTATGTATTTGAATAAGCCATTCTAGAATCACACTGCCAAGCCTAATGTATGTATTTTTTTTCCAACATGACTCAAAGTCCACTGCTATTTCCAGTATAGTATGTGGCAAAAATGTGTTTCCCTTATGGTCTAAAAGTTGCAAATATCACAAAGTTCTACATTAGAGGAAATGGATGAAAAAGATAAGGTTATTTTGTGATCAAATCCTTGTGTTGTGCAGTACTATAAACACATTTTGTTTCTTAAAGCAGTGATTCCTGGTAAATAATACCAGAAGCCTGTCTCTCTGGAGGGTACGGGGTCAAATATGGAAACCACCAAATGGAAAAATATTTAGTAAGAAGTTACAATATTCTTGGGAGTCTGCTGAAGTACTTTTGTACAAACTTCTGGCTTGACTGCATGGGAGTCACATGTGCATTTGGAAGAAAAATTTTGAAAAGTGTAGGTGAAGGTGGGAAGTGGAACTATTACAGGATGCAACACCTTTCTCAGTAGAGAAAGAAGGAAAGAATATCTTGCAGAGGAGGATAGTTATTTCTGGGGAAGAGAAAAACATCTGTTTTTGTGTTTAGATCATAAATAACTTTCCTCTAGTTACTAATTTTTTTAAATCCTCACTCAAAGATATCTTTTTCTTATTAATTTTAGAGGGAGAGGAAGGGAGAGAGAAAGAGAGAGAAAAAAACATCGATGTGAGAGAGAAAAACCTCTCAGTCGCCTCCAGTATGCCCCGACCAGGCTCGAACCCACAGCCCCTTAGTGTACAGAATGACGCTCCAGCCAACTGAACCACCTGGCCAGGCCTCTAGTTACTTTCTTTACTCCTTAGCTTCTTGATAATTTTGATGAAGAAAGTCATTCAATATCTGTTATTTAGTGATGGACTTCAGATGCTAAATAATGATATCATTTTTTCTCCTATCATTCTTTTTGCTCTTAAAATTAGGTATTTTCTATCAGAAATAAAGGTTGTTTCTGAATGTTGTGCCATTCATCATCTCATACTTAATTAAAAAGAAAAAAAGTGATAGCTTTTGGTAGTGAATATCAAGGCCTTGAAATTCCTAAAATATGTGGTCCCCAGCATCTGGTTGGTGGATTGTGACAAGAAAAAAATTCGGAGATGTTCAAAATTAAAATGGCCGCAGCCAGAGAATAAAAGAGACAGAACCACTAGCCTGTTAATAGTTCCGGACCAGCTCTCAAGAAAGACTGCTCACATTCCGGGATATCTGTTGGAGCTTAGGATTAATTTCCAGGTTGCCATTTCCATGATTACTCAAAAGAGAGAGCAGCCGGGTGCTGTTGACTCTCACGGGGCTCCGCCCTTTACTGACTAATGAGCTTTACGGACTCTGCTGTGGATTCCGCGGCGCCTGCCCCAGAACTGGCCTGCCCCGCCGGCTCCTGTGCCCTCTGTCTGTAGATAATGCGAATCCTTTCAGAAGGGCTTGCAAAACTCCAGGACTGAGGACCTGTCTTTTTGACCTCGCCATGCTGTTGGTGGTTTAGACTCCATGCTCCCAGCAAGCCTTTTTTTTGCGGGTGTGTGTGTGTGTGTGTGTGTGTGTGTGTGTGTGTTGCTAGCAAGAGCCTAATAAACCCTTTTAAGATTTTATTTATTTATTTATTTTTAGAAAGAGGGAAAGGTAGAAAAAGAGGGTGACAAACATTTATGTGAGAGAGAAACATCAATTGGTTGCCTCTCAGGTGGGGACAGAACCCACCACCCAGGCATGTGTCCTGACGGGAAATTGAACCAGAAAACTTTCACTTTGCGCGATGATGCACAACCAACAGAGCCACACTGGTCAGGGTGGAAATTAAATTGCTTTTGTTTAACAATTGTATAATTCTAAGCAGTACTAGTTACTGTGCTGATAGTGGGAATAGAGTCCCCTGGTATTGTACAATGTAGTGACCCTGATCATCCTTAAATATGGACAATCAATTATGTAGGTACCAGGATGATGGCTTCAAGAGTCACTAAAGTAGCACAGGTCAGAAAGGCTGAAGAGCCATCCCACTGCCTGCCATCTCTTCCCTGCACATTGGTTTCTGCTTCCAGGCCAGTGCCCTGAATTACCTAGAAGTTGTAAAGGAGCCCCTCTGCCTCCTAGGCTATGCCTCTGGGTCTCTTGGGTTTCTTAAGTGGAAACTCTTGGGAAAATAAAACCCTAATCAGAAGAAGAGTCTTGGCGAGTGGCTCAGGGTTAGCACCCCCAAGCCATTCTTGGTTTTCCAGGGATGTTGCTTGTCCAGGCCCCTTCTCCTGGGTTTGAGCATGGGGCTTCTACATGTCTGCCAAGTTCTGGCTTAGAGAAAGAGGTCTCTACTTAACAGGAGTTTCAAATTATTAAAGTCAAGTCATTACCTCTGGCCTGGTCAAACTTAAGAGCCTTATTTGAGTGTTGCATTCTCACTGTTGCTAAGATTGTTTTTTGGTTTCAAGAGAACACTGAGAACTTGGAAGGTGCTGAACGACTGGAAGCCTCCAGTCAAGTTAGTTAAGCTCTTCTAGAATTTGTCACCTAGACAAAACATGAGTATTGGCCCTTTCAGTGTCTTAAATTTTATGGCTTAGGAAAGTGAAATACTTTTTAGACATTTATCTCACAGCATTCAAGATGTCAAAGTCAGTGAGGAGACGATTATCCACACTTTCTGTCATGGCACAAAAACTGTTTTATGCATAGCTTTTTTTAGCATCATTTGTAAAAAACAAGCAAACATGAATGCAGCCCTCTAATTGGGATATTCTTAAAATGGAAGCCTTTAAAATGATAGAATAATGGGATAGCAGATAGTTTTAATTTTTCTCTATTTTCTTAAATTTTTATAATATTATGTAATTATTTTTTAAGATATTAAATGTGAGAGAAAAAAGGAGTAGATCTCTTAGATATTAAGATCTCTTAGATATCAAGCAACTATGAAAAGGCAACTCTTAATTGGGTAACTAGAAATGATTACAATCACAATGTTACTTTTCATGATACTTGTACAAGATTTCTAGATGTAACTTGGAAGGTATGGGTCCAAGGGCTTAGCTGCTTCTGAGAAGCCTCTGGAGATATTATGGTGATTATTTTGCTAAGCATGTCTTTGGAGGACATGGAACCTTTCCATTGTCACTATAACTAGGAGATTCAATGGGTAACTGCCTATGCTTTTTTTTATAAGATTATAAGAAATTCAGTGAATTCTCTGCATAACTGAGGATTACATTTTTCAATTTCACAATTTGGTGTTATAGGATTTGGAGTTTACTCCCATGTTTTCATGTGCAAAGCCTTGTAAACATCACTGATTTTCTATGTTTTTTACTTTTCTTTCTTCCCCCTTCTCTCCCTCCTTCCCTTCCTCCTTCTGCTTCTTCCTTCCTCCCTCCATCTCTATTTCCCCTTCCTCCCTTCTTTCTCTTTTTACCATTTAGCCAAAATTAGACTTTGTAGGATGTCTGTGCATAACTCTGAATCTTATTTTATAAACTGTATCTCCAGACAGAGCCTAGAGATCATTTTTCTCATGTCTAAGTTACACCATACCTCCTTTTTCCTCCTTATCCGTCTTATCTTTATTTTTTATTCTTTTATTCATCAAAACTCAAATGAAAAATAAAACTAAATCTAGCCCATTGGCAGCTTTGAGTATTTCAGGTGGTTGAGGTTTCATTACAAAATATGATTTTATGAACTAGAGACTTTCCTTTTTGTATACATGATTTTAAGCATAGCATAAATCAAGATACAGGCCAAATTCTGCAGTCCTGGCCTGGAGGTGGCACCTGGGGCGAGGGAAAGAGAGCAGGTCTCTACCCGATACCAGCGAGGCCCCATCTGAAGCACAGCTGGACTCACCTGGCATTGTGGGGTTATGAGAGGCACCCCCAGCCCAGGACATCCTCACTTTCAAAAGCCCCCTTTCAACAAGTTTCCATGGTTAGAAACATACTCCTCTTAGTTACAAGCGTGCCCAGAAAGGAACACAGGTTAAGCCATAAGTAGCTCATATTCAAATATTCACGACTCTCCTAAGATTCTTTCCTGACAGCAAATTTTTAAAGGTTTGAAAGTAAATATGAAGACACATGTTTTCAGAGTATGGACAAGACTGGGTGACACAGTGGATTATGGGTAAGGAGAAAGATACTTATTTCATATTTGCATTTGTGAAAATTCATAGCATGGGCAGCCCTGAGCATAATCATAAAAATGAGTGAAATGCATGTTTGACACCTTCTACTTCTTTTAGCACCTTTCTCTTCCCATGAAATGTAGGACAAACAAGGCTCCAGGCGAATCGCACAGACCCTTGATGTTCTGCTGTCTCTCCCTGAACGGCCTGGTCTCCTCCACTCCTACATAATACGGTGCCCCTCCTATCCACTCACATGCTTAGCTAGCTGATAGGCTAAATGAATCAAATTACAAAATCCCCATCAAATAGACAACCGAACAAAACAAATTTCCCTCCCCAAGGATATTTCTATTTGTCTTAACACCGGAATGAGATCATCCCTCCAGTGATAGGACAGAGCTCTGCTGTTTTCAGGCAGCGGGATCCTCCTTGTCTTCCAACAAAAAACACCAGTACTTAAGTGGCTGTTTCCTTTAGCTCTAGCCAAGTCTATTGGTGCTGATATATCCCACACAACAAAATACGGTGACATGAGTCACTGGAGCTGGTGGTCGGAGTATAAACAAAGGGTGTTTGCTGTCTCCTTTCTTCAGTGAGTTACTCAGCTCAGGGCAGGCACAGATGAATACTTCAAACTTTGCCTGTTAAAGGTTTGATCTAGTTTTATTAACACAGTTTTCCAGTTTGTAAAAGTTTGTAAAATGTTCGATTAAAAAATCCCCTGTGATTTCAGGATCTTCTTGCTTGTGTGCCTGTGGTTTTTTTGCTTTTTGTTTTTTCCCTTTCATTAACAGTGGCCTTGAGCATATCAACCAACTCCTCAGTCAGCAGTGTCTGTAGATTCTGCGTTTTCTTTAAAGCTAAAAATGCCTTTGCTTATTATGATCCCAGGCCCTTCTCATATTCTGTCATCTGGGTCTAAACGCAGTAATCATTTTCATGGAAGGATTTGTTTTTTATGAATGTTAAGAGCAGTGGTTCATCAGGCGGTGCCCTGTGAGAACCTGATCCGGACTCTGAATTATTACAAGGACTCAGTCTTTTAGAAGTGGGTCCTGCCATTTGCATGTGCTTCTCCTGCTGTCCTGCTTTCCCACCCTGTCTTGGACCCAACGCTCCCCTCAACAGATGATCTAACAGGATGGTCTACTTCTCCTCCCATACGGAAAGACCACTGCAATAGTCCCTGGCCTCTTTATGGGGGCCAATCCATAAATGTCTTTTGCTGGAGCCTTATCCCTGATTGCAGCCGTAAGGCATAGGGCACTTCGTAGGAGGCAACATTCTAGACTTCTTTCTTACAGCATGCTTGCAGGGATGTCGATGTAAGATTCCTACCAATACATTGCTTTTCCTAACTTATTATAGTGTTTATTTAAATTGTTGGGCCACTTGCTTTAAATCCCTCACTAGTAGTTGGTAATCTCCTTGGGTAACATTCCAATATTCCAGTGTTTAGTACAGTACCTTTCAAATAGAACAGGCTTGATAAACACTGAGGGAACTAAATTTAATAAATTGAGAGAGCCACTCATTTGAGTTTCTAATATAAAATGGCCTTGGCTATTCTGTTTTAAAATATTTAGCAGTTCAGTTAAAAACGCCCCTGTGAATCTTTTATGACATCATTTATCTTTCTATTTCTTTTCAGCTCTAAATTGTGCTGCCAGATTTATTTGCTGTGGTATTAGGTTTCCGTGTCTTCCCAGTTCTAGTCCAGCTCATCTAATGCAATTCGGTCTTTTTACTGCGAGGCTCAGACTCGAATATTAAATCAACATTTGCCATTAAGACTCCACATTTGTCTATGGGATGATGATTGGATTCATCTTTTGGAAAGGAATCTATATAAATACATCTTCTCTAATAATTTCCAAAGATAATCCACCCCCACATTACGTTTCTTACAATGTGGACTCTGGGACTCAGCAAGTTGCTTTCCTCTGGGCTGCCTTAACACCTACTGTCATTTCATTACCTTTACGTTGTGATTTTCTGATGTTTGCTACCAAATAAATTGTTTCAGAGCCATGCTGCATGGTTTGCCATTTTTATTAGAAGCAGGATCTGATCAACAACATTCCAATTATAAAGGTAAAAAAGAGAGAAAGATAATCAGACTTCGAATGAAATTGCATCTGGACAGGCCTGTAGTTGAAGGCACTAATAATATATTGCATATGTATTTGTGCAGAACATGCCAGAAGTGAATTCCACATCATTAACAAAGTTCTCTATCGATCGCTCACAATCTGGCAGCTGTAACCAGCACGGTGCAGAATCAAGTCTTCCTCGCTACTGAATATGTATTATCATGGCCCAGGCAAGTCCCTGCTCTCTGCCTCCAGGGCCTGCCAGCCTCACAGCTGCTTGGAGAGCAGCACGAGGGTTTGCATTAAGGCTCTTCAAGTCATTTCTCTCCCAGACAGGGATCTCTCACATTTTAAACACCACTGCACAAAGAGCTGGGGACTCCTTCCCAGAGCCAGTTCTCCTGGCTCTCACCACAGAGAAGAGAGAGAAATATGTCACCCCTGGAAACAGCCACAACCAGTCCCCAGGAGGTAATGGGCTGAATGAGGCACATGTGGTTGCCACTGGCTCTCTCTCCTAATGGCAGGGGTGAGATAGGGATTGGGGGTGGGGAGAGCATGGTGTGGCTTAGTTTAGTGATCCCTTACACTTTAAAAAGTACTCTCAAAATTCCTTATCCCGCATTTGAAAATAAAGGATATTACAGCAATTCTTTACATAACACTTGCTTTGATCCTTGCAACAAATAGTCAGCAAATAGAGGCAGAACCGTGTATGGGTTAAGAAGCGGGGGGACACGGAAGGCACACTCTCTTCCCGAATTTCAGCGAGCTGTGTACCAGCTCTGTGATCTGGGCCAAGCTAGTCAGCCTCCCATGTTTCATTTTCCTTATCAGTAAAATGGGAAAACAGTAGTGCCTACCACCCAGAGTTGCTGTGAGGAATAAATACATCTGTTCCTGTAAGGCACTTAGGGATGTGCCTGGCACAGAGTAAAATGGTAGAAGTTATCAGAACTCAGGAGAACTCGGGTCTCTCTCATCTGATCCTCGTACTGATTGAAATTTGACCTTTATTTTCCCATGATCTCACAGCTAAGAGGCAGAGGGGAAATAGGCCTTGACGCCTGCAGATACCTAGAGTGTTGGACGGTGAGCTCTCCACTTGCCGCAGCTGATGCAAACACTTTAACAGATCTTTGTCGGGGGTTGAGAGGAGTTGAGGCTTATTAGCAAGCACGCATTTCAATCTTTGGTGGACTACCTAATCTGAAGCCCTTTTTTGATAATCAAAAGTATTATCAAAGACTTGAGTACCTGCCATCCACAAAGCTTTGATAAAGACTTGAAATGAAAAAACTGAAGTGTTATGGCATGGTTCCTGTCCACCCACCAACAATTCTGTGTCTAAACAGATGGCACTGACCACATGTGCCAGAAAGTGTGAAGGTCCGTTGGGGACGGGGAGAGCCTGCGTGGAACGTACGTCTTTTCCTGGATGAAGTGGAAACAGGAATCCTGCATTTACACTAACAGAGGACTGGACACTGCAAGGCCAGAACAGTTCTGAAGGCGACTGACTTTGATCTGTTATATAAAGGAAAGTGGGCGGTCACAGGGCATCCATAGGGTTTCCTTTGGACCAAAAATTTCCTAAGGAAAAAAAAATCAAAGGAATTTTGTCCTCTTTGTATCTAATATATATTTGTCATATGGTCAAATATGGCAAATACTGCTGGAGCATCACAGGGCATCTAAGTAATATAAGGCTCAATTCCTACAATTAACAAACTTGTCAGCTAATTAGAGAGCTATATAACCTATAGGTTTATAGCCTGCAGTATAATACAGAAAAACGCTCCTAACAAACAGCATCATTCAAAAGAAAAAGCAGAAAACAATAACCAAAAGTACCATGTGAGCTATGAAATAAGAGAAATGCACACATCCCAAATCAACACAAATTCACCCCCATCTCAGACCTGCTTTTCCACAGAGAAGGGGAATATGGCGATGGAGGGAATCTTCTTTCAGGATGCAAGAGCTCCCTTAAGTGAAAATAGAAAAAAAAGCAAAAAAATCTTAAGAATTCCTTCTGTTTCTCAATAGCCTCTTCTCTGCCCTGTTTTCTGCCATGGCAGGCCACTCCTTGAAGCCCCAGCCTTCCACCATTAATTACTCCTTTAGGTTTTTATTTACTCCTCATCTTAAAAAAAAAAAGGCGTTGGGAAATGTGGGATTTCTTTTTCAGCAGTTCCTTTCTTGTAGTACATTTTACAGATTTCCACCCCGGGGGCCACCTGCCTAAGAGATTGAAGAAAGGGATGGGGGTGGGGAGGGTGAGAATCAAAATAAAGGGAGGAGAAAAGTGGTTAAAAACTTAATTTAATATACTGCACTAAAGATGCTGAAAAATGCATTTAGTTCCAAACCTCCACCACTGAGTACTGTGAAGTAGCATTTAGCTCTAATAGGGTTTCTGCTTCATCAGCTACAATAATTATTTTCCTTAATTTGCCTTGGACATTCCGTATAATGATCTCCATGTTTGGGGGGCTCCTTTTTTTTAAAGCGAAAACAGAAAGCAGGTGCGCGATTTGCTTCACCTCCTACACCTGGCTTGCCTTCTTCCTTTTCACAAGCCTGGAAAGTCTTCACCCTTTCCCTGTCGCCAGCATGAATTTCCTGACATTAAGACCATCCATCTCCACCTTCCCTCCCCCACCCCATCCGCAATCTAATTGGCAATTTGCCACCTCTACCCTTTTCTTTAAAACTAGATCAGCTCCCCTGCAACTGGCAAGAATATTCAGTCCCTTGCAAGAACCCCCAGAGAGGCTGATCTTGAAAATGTGCAAATGTATTATTTAAAAGATGATATTGAGATCAAACTGTGATGTGTGTTTATATCTTTTTGATCTCTATTTTTGTCCTTTATTAACTATCCCCCTATCCTGTTTCTCCAAGTGTTAGCTACAGATTTTCAATCACACCCACCGGCAAAGCCAACCCACAGGGAAGCTCTCAGCAGTGCTCTTCCAGAACCAGCCCAGCAGACGAAAGGCAGATGGAAAATTCCAGGGGTTCCGATCTGAACATTTAAATGATCATTTATCGTAACACAAATCTGCGAGATATGTATTTTTAGTTTCCTGTGCAGAGCAATAGAATAGAGACAATGCAAAGGCCCCTGGTGAGCATGTTGCACTGAAAATGCTTTGGAGGAACCACAGTTAGCGGAGGATGAATCTGGGGAGCGTGTGAGAGGGACTCAGGACGGCACCAATGCTGTTTATAATAATCCCTTCCCCTGACACTCTGTCTTTGAAAACTGTCCTCACAGAGCTGTTTCGTTTTTGTGAATTCTCACTCGGGTGTCAGAGCGGTAGCAAGCCTACATGGTTTTGCATCCATTTTATGGATTTTAAATGATTCGGGGCAATCGGTGGCAGTGCTTGAGCCAGACCTTTCACCCCAAGGAGGGTTCTCTTTGCACTGCTTTGTATCCAAATTATGCTAACATATTACCCAGCAAATAAGGCTACACATGGGAATAGGTTCATTACTTCAATATTGAGATGCTGTTCAAAGACAAAATTTCAAAAAATATTTGAATATAGCCATCAGTAATCTTAATGATATACAAAAAAATGATTACACACACCATTATATCTGGTTTCTGTGATTTAAAATTCTTCAAGGTATAATTTCCTTGGCAGAGGTATGTACTTCAAGGTATACATACTAGGATGAACTATAAGAACAGATAAGATGCACCGAGAGTCATTTATATATCTGCTATTTAACCAGCAAGTCCAGTCCTAAACAGCTGATCTCTGCCACACTAACCAACCGATGATAAGTTAAAATAGCTTTTTCCTAGGGCCAGCGCACCCTGCTCAGCCTAAGGACGGCTTTACCCACGTGAAATACCAGAAAGACATTTTTAAACATGAAAAGTGTTATCTATGAAATCCTGTCTCTATTTTCACAATAAGAACATGTCAGCTTCCAAAATGAAGCCAGATTCTACAAAGAGGAAGGGTGGTGGGAATTTGAATCAGGTGTCAATTATAGAACATTTGAAGGAGTGCTTATAAATAGCTTGTCATTCCATGGTGCACAATGTATACCTTCTCCTGGTCTTTACTGTCCATTGTTACTGGCCATGTCTTTGGCTCCTGTATTCTGAGAGAAAATCCTAATAAAAGAGGTCATAGAAATATGGGAGTTTTTAATGAGCAAAGGGATTTGTTTAAAGAGAGGCTCCAGCCCCCCTCCTTATCCCCTCTTCTATTTCAAACCTTTCTATTTTTCTGTCTAGTCCTTTTCCTTCAGACCTTTTACAACTACTTTTCTTCTATGAGGTTTTCTGAATCACAATCTACAATTTCACTTAGTTATGTATCTCAAAAAAAGCAGATAAGTAACATATATTGCGCATTTCTTTGTGGCAGCCTGGGGCCATAATTCTTTACATGTGTGATCTCATTGAATACACACAATAATTGCATGAGGTGGGTGTTGACATCCCTGTTTTATGACAGGGATAATACCCACCCTCTGTCTTGACTTCCCCGCATTGATGTCCAAGAAAGAACACATAGCATCGCCCTCTAAAATTATTTTTGCCCAGCTTCTCTATTTTAATAAATGACATCATTGCCAAATATCTTGGTATCGTCCTCTCTTCCCCATATCCCTTACACCCAGTATATCAGCGGTCCTATCCACTCTATCTCCAAATATATCCTAAACACCTCCACTTCCATCCAGCTACTCAGGTACCACCCTGGTTCAATCCACCATCAGTGCCTGTCTCGACTTGTGCAATAGTCTTCTTACTGACATGCCTGCTCCACTTCTGTCTCATTATAATCGAAAAGAGTGATCTTTTAAAATATAAATAAAATTTAATGTCCTTACTATAAACCTTATAATGGCTTCCTATTACATTTAGAATAAAATGCAAACCCCGTATCCTGGCCTTAATGATCTGGCCCAGACTAATTTTTAGGCTAAATCATTCTCTACCTTGCTCTTTCCTTCCCAAGAACAGTGTTTCTTAAGCCCTCCAATTCATTCTTGCTTTAGCATCTTAGCAGTTGTTTCCTTTACCTGAAATGTTGTTCAGCCTTTTGCACAGAAAGTTTTATCATTCAAATCTCAGCTTTACGTGTAACCTTAAGAAGCTTTCCCTGGCTTCCAAATATAAAGTTGTCACCTAGGCATTTATAGCACTTATCACTGATATTTTTCTTTTTCACTTCCAAATTTGCTTGTTTATGTCTGTCTCACTATAAGAGCAGGGGCTATGTTTATCTTATTCACCATTAGGGCTGGCTACATAATTTCCAGGGCCAAGGGAAAAATGAAAATATGGGCTCTCTGTTAAAAAATTATTAAGAATGACAAGATGATGACAGCAGGCTGGAAGCCAAGAACACAGTCCTTCTCAGCTCAGGGCCCCGTGTGAATTCCTAGGCCCTAGGCCCATAAAGTTTCCCCGCCATTGTACTCTCAGCTTATAGTAGTTACTTGAATTAATATTTTGAAATTTTTGAATGAAATGTTTTTTCATGTATCTATTAAATCAATGTATTTGTTAAATAAATGAATAAATTAATGAAAGAATAGAATTAAGGAAATTGAGCTGGACATCATAAATTTGTGAAACACAGAGAATAAAACGCTGCATTGGACTGGAAGCTCAGGGAGTCTGATCTAGCATTTCCTTTCAGCCACTGTGCCCTCACTGCATCCCAAGGCAAATAAAATCCAGCCTCTGAGACAGAAAAAAAATCCATCCTCTGCCTCCAATGAAACTTAATATCATATAGAAATGACCGATGTCACCGAGTATCTACTACTCAAAAGAAGGGTATGCTAAGTATTCTAAGAGGGGTATGAAAAAAGTGGTGGAAATAGAAATGTGAGTAAGGTGAATAGTTAGAAGTTGTAGTTGAGGTGGGCTTTGAAGGCTGAAAAGAGTTTGATATGTGAGCAGTGAGGAAGGTTCATTCCAGAAGAGCTAATCGAGGAGGCACTCAGACTGTTTGGTCATGTGGTGAGAAGTCCAGTGTGATGGAGGAAAGGCTAGAAGAAGGGCAGTGGAAAGAATAAAGCCGGCACAACAGATAGGTCCCAATTATGGTGAACAACAGTGTTTAGGGCCTTCACTTTTTCAGTATGAAATGGGAGCCAAGGCTGTGTCATTGTGAAAGAAGAACTTGAAAAAGATGAATCTGGATCTAGTGGACAAAGGAGGGAAGTGAAAGGAACCCTGGCCTTTTTCATGAGCCTCACCAGAGTGCTGGCAGCTGGGGTTTCAAGGAAGAAAAGGATAATGGGAATCACAGAGAACATCAAAACCTACATGATTAATTGAGGTGGGGGAAGGATTAGGAATTCCACGTGTTGATTCTGAAGTCTTAAATCTTCAGAACACCTGTTATATGTTTGCTGATGATGTACATGCATTACTTTTAATCCTTATAAAGGATCTGAGAGAAGTCTATTTTTTAATTATCCACAAATCACAACAAAAGAAAGGTTAAGTCTCAGAGAAGCTTGCTGGAGGTCACACAGTAAGTGCAGGAGGTGGGATATGAACTCACATCAGTGTGGCTTGACTATATCCTGTATGGGTAAACATGGAAATCGGGGTTTCAATCAAGGAAGTGAGGACTTACAGCTGATTAGGAAAGGTGGGTACTTCATTTATTGTCATATAGTGATCATATTTGTTTCATATATATATATATATGAAATGTCACTTTTGCTTGTTTTGTTTTTTTTATTTCTGTCTTTATTTTGTGTATGTGTGTGCTTTTACAGTGAATAGAACAGGACTAGTCATTTAATAAACATTTTATTAATTTATTATTTGCAATTCATAATTGGGAATAAAACCTACCTGGATTTCAAAAGAACAAGATCTAATTAATTTGGTAAAATAAAAACCAGTGTTGACTAAGAAATTTTTAAAGAGCCATGTCAGTAGGTTTGTGATTAAAAATAATTATCCCCAACCTATTATTTTCTCCCAAGGAGGTATAAAGGAATGATGAAGAAATATTCAGACAAACACCAGCAGTGTTTGCTGCAGTAACACTTCTCTCACTTGAACATTACATTCAACTCTTTGCCATGAAGACTGCATGATCTTTGGAATGGGTTTTTTTTTTTTTTAACAATATTGCTCATTAAAGCAGTATATCAATTTACTTCCTCCCCCATGTCTTATCAGAGACAGTTCCAATTTACTCAAAAGTTACTTGCTTTAGAGTAAGCCACCATCCCATCAGAATCTGAAGTATGTATGTCTCTCTTTGGGGACCATGGGACCATTTAATTTAATGTAAGAAAAAAAATGCATCGAATATCATTTCACTACCCTGGTGGAATACATACTTCACAAATGAAGAATTCCCACTACAAAAGCTCTAAGTTCTACATCCTGTCAAAAAGTTCATTTACATATATCCTCTCTCATTCTATTGACATGTGAAATTGAGTTTATATTTATCCTCCACCTCAACACTCCTCATTAAATATCAACAGCACCGAGGGGAAGGTGAGAATCATTTTCTGTTCTTATTCCTAATGAGGCCACCTTGGAAATGAGAAGGAAAGGAGTCAGGCATAGTGAATTCATGTGCTAGGGATACCTAATCAATCTTGGGGTAGAATCAATGAATCAAAAACTGTGTGTGCATGTATGTGTGTGTGTGTGTGTGTAAGACAGTACCAAACACATGGTAGACAGTAACATAAACATATGTATGTAAATAAATATGTAATATTTTGGCATTCTTGATGACGACTATCTATTTGAGAAGGTGACATAGCCATTAAAAAAAGTAATTACTCAAAACAAGAGAGATGAACGTTTCATATGCAAACCAATAATATTTAAATTATTTGTATACTCAGGCTGCAATGATGAGTCCACAGTGTGTCATTTTGGAAGTGAGGAAATAATGCAGAGGGAGCATAGAATTGTGGAACACCTGTAGAAAGCAATTGAGTAATATCTGTCATAAATACACATGAATTTACTTTTTGGTTCGGAAATTCTTTCTTAAGGAGCTTATCCTATACTTACACAGTCAAACATGAAAGAATTATGTGCGAACAAAAAAATTCCATGCAATTTTTTATATGTTTGAAAAGATCAGAAACAATCTATATGCCCAATTATTGGGGATTGTTTAAATATATTTTGACACATCATCTGCTGGATTTTTGTGGTTTGTGGCTATTAATAATAATGGGGCAGCTTTTTATGTATGGATATGAAATGATCTTCAATATATATTACTTTGAAAATAAAAAGGTAAAGTACAAATAGAGATTATAGTGTGATATATGGTGTTTCCTCACAAAACATATAGATAAATATAAATGTGGAGATAGTGAACTAACTATGCACATATTAATAAATATATTACTTTCTCCACCCACCCCTACCTCCTCTCTCTCACTCACGCATATATGTCATATAAACTCTTAAAACACTTAACATATTTAACAACCACATTTGCCTCTGAGGAGTGAAACGAAGACCAGGGGTCAGAAGAGAAAAAGAAACTTAATTTTAACTATATATGGTTTCCATATTTACAATTGTTTTGAGTGATATACATATTTCTTATTTAAAAATTAATTTGAGACAGTGAATTGGTACTAAAAAATTGAATATGATGAAGCTGGTTGGTTGATTATAACAGACTCCCTGCCACTGGAGTTCAACAGAGTGAATGTGTACCCCAAGGTGAGGTATACCAAGAAATCAGTGAGGGAAAAATCTTGCCCTCAGGATTGACAGGGATAAAGAGAAGTGGAGTAGGGTGGTTGAAAGGGACTGCATTTACCCCATCTCTAGTAATGAGTGAACATCTAGTTCCTACTAAGCCCATTTTCTATACTGGCAGTCACTTCCCCAACATTAACTGGAGGGCAGCAGAAGGATAGGAGAGAGGGATACAAATTAGGCTGTGGAATTACCCATATTGAGAACCTTCACTTAGCCCATGTTGCTTATTGACATTTATCCTGTAGAGATTGGGGGTGAGTGGGGACCCAAACTAAATAATTCGCCTTTGCTCTAGGATACTTCTCTCTCTTGAGTTGGACCCAGAGGTCGCTTTCATCAGAAAAGATAAAGATTTTAATAGTCCTAAATTACTCTTACTCCTTTCTCCTTCCCTTAAAAACTTGTTCACTATCATTTCCTAGACTGTGGTATTGCTGAGGAATAAATCTTTGTAAATTCAACTGGTACTTTTAAAAAATGTATATTATTATGTGAAAGACAAAATGCACCAGAAAAATGAGATGATTTTATTCAGGCTGTTGAATAGTAAGAATATTCACTAATGAGGAACATCTCTATGAAAAGAAAGGGGGATGGGCTTCTTACAGAGGCAGGCAAGCAGGGGGTGATCCATGCATCACGTTGGAAGTATTTGGAGGAAGGAAGATGGCTCTAATATTAAATATGTGAATGCAAAGTTGTCTTGTGTTGTTAGCCGAACACAAATGGGTAGAGAGATTTCTTAAATGTCCTTGTTTTCTGGTAGCACAGGACTCAGGTAAAGTTTGGTATCGTCATTTGCTTTCATCTTCAAGTAGAGTCCTTCCTCACACTTCTTCCATCTTCCCCAATTTTATCTGTGGCTTTTTCTCTCTTGTTTCCTCAGTTGCCAATTCCAATGCTCCCTTGATTTTTTCATTCTGGCCTGCCTACACGGGAAAAATGTTCCTGGTCTAATACTTCTCTTTCTGCCTATTTCACCTAAGTGATTCTTAGTCTTGATTGGTAGAGATCTTCTCTTAATATTTGTATGACTCTCCTTGTCGCTAGCCAACCATTTTCAGTACTTAAGTCACTTGATAATCTTTTACCTAAATGTTCTTTAATAACACGTCACTGAACCTTACTTAGCCTTTCTCATAATGAAAGAAAATTTCCCCAACTCTGGAGAAATCCTGGCTGGATCTCTTTGCCACGGGGTCTGTTCTGAACTGGAAAGGCCCATGATAAAAAGTGATCAGGTATGAAGGAAAACAGAAAAATTAACTGTCCTTCAGTTTCACCAAAGACAGATTAGTAGGAAATGAACCAAGAAGGAAAAAGGAAGGATTTAGGTGATCAGACTGAGCAATAACTATTGACAGGAGAAAAGTTATTATTAAGTATTAGGACAGGTTATTAAGAATGGTTATGAAAAGTGAAGAAATTTCTAGGCTGCAGGAATCCATCACCTTCAGCAAGCATAATACGTACTGATATTTCTTTAATAAAATATATACAGAAAGAAACATATTTGTTTTCCAGAACCTCAACCATAATACAGTAGTTTTTCACTTCTCATATCCCACTGACATGATCTTAACTTTCCAATTGCATCAACATATCTCTAGCTTCCAACCCTGGATGCTTAGAAGCAGAAGGCATTAAATTATGAGTAGAACTCTAGCCATAGTTAAGATTGTAGTCTATTTTCTCTTCTTTTATTCTTTTAAAATGATTTAGAATATATTTAAATATTGTTACCTTGCTACAAAAGGGATTCTTTTTTTGGAGAAATTTTTGCTGTTACTATTGCTATTGGGAGGGGCCGCATCTCACTTATATTTAATGAAGTCAGTGCTAGCCCATGAGATCTGCACAATACTGTGCTAACCTCTGAATGTGCCTCTGTGTCCCCAGATTTTTTCCATGTCCAAAACCTGTGTGTTTCCAAACTTTTATATTCCTATGCAAATAAAATGCAACTACAAGGATGCGCACATCTACCTCCACAGCTAATTACACTCCTAAGGACTCTTCATTGTCTTCCATTTACACATAATTAAATTCCCTTGCTCTTTATCTGCTCCTCTAAGCTTTAACATAGAAATACAAAAAGAAAAGAAAAACAATGAGCACCGACCCACAGCTACCACACACAAACCCCAATCCAGCTTGCTGGGTTTAAAGGAAAATCCTTCACTTGCTCCAGTTGTCTATGCCAGCCATTTTGCAGTGAAACACCCCTACAGTGTGTTCCAATGGGTTCTCATTTGGGGAAAGAGAATGTTACTGAGGGGCAATGGCACTTTTCATGCCCATTCCTGAGCCATTTTAAAGGGAGTAAAGCAGGCAGGAAAATGTTCAATGGATTTTATAGCAAAGTATCAAGGTGCTGTTATCAGCTTCTTGGCGGGAAATGGTAATGTGTATTCATATAAACACAATGGGGTTGAGCATCACCTCCTATTCATCTGATGCCTCCTACTACCAAAGCAACTCTCACACGCACAAATGTCTATTTGTTCTCCCCGTAGCTCTCAGCAACCAAGACTCCCGAACCCTCACAGGCCCTGCTGCTGCCCAGCAGTTCAATGAGCAATTGAATCTTTATTTCGTAAGCACATCCCAACTCCTACCATTCTGCAGAAATTTGCTCAGTTTTCATTCTTATCTAAACTATTTACCTAAGATAATGGATAGCCTTCTTCAACTTTTTTAAACCTCATAAACACAAGGGAGCAACACTTATTTTCTTATTTTGTTTTTAATCAAAATTCCAGAAAAGTAAGCAAATAGAAAAGAAAAACAAAAACCAAACCAAAGAATAACAATGAAGAATCAAGCACTAAAGCACAAGTACAACAGTCAAGGAGAGAAAACATAGATTCAGATGCCCAGCTAGAAACCTCATTTGGCAATGTAGTGGTTTCATGGAAATTTTTTTTTAACACTCAGCTGTTAAATGTCTTAATGTGTTCAGCTCCAGCTGGTATAGCTAAGTGGATTGAGCGTCAGCCTGCTAACTAAAGGATCACCAGTTCGATTCCCTAGTCAGGGAACATGCCTGGGTTGCGGGCCAGGTCCCCAATAGGGGGCACACAAGAAGCAACCGCACATTGATGTATCTTTCCCTCTCTTTCTCCCTCCCTTCCTCTCTGTCTAAAAGTAAAATAAATAAAATATTAAAAAATATATCTTAATGTGTTCAGATAACTGTGTTGAATACTCAGCTGTGGGTATATGAAGCAGTTGGCTGTGTCGGATTAATTTTCAGACCATGGTTCTGACTACTGGGGGGCAAGTCCTAGTTCTCTCACTACTAGGTTAATTTGAACAATAAACAGTAATTGAGTATAGAGATTAACCTTGACCCATTTACTCTTCCTAAACAAAATTCCATTGTTTGTGAAATTAATATAGCTATATCTGACCTAATATCTACCAGGAATTTTGGAGAAAATCAAATGAAATCAAATTAACTGCAGAATATGTTCCTCTATATCAGTGATTTTCAAAAAGTGTGCCACGAGAATTTTTTAAACATGCAATACCTGACCACTTAGTCAGGGGTATTGACCTCTTTTCCTTTAGATGGTCAAATACAACAATGACAACAGTCAACACAACAATAGCTGCCTACTGTGAATGAATCAAGATTATACCTATTTTTGTCAGATTGGCAAAAAAAATTATTTTTTGGTGTGCTGCAGAATTTTATTAATTAATTTATGTGTGCTATGAGATAAAAAATGTTGAAAATACTGCTCTGTCTATATGTTAAGCCACACTCTAACTAGAATCTTGCAAGTGGAAGGGCTTTGGGGTATTGATATTGCAACTCTCACAGCACCAGGCTGATGTCATAATTAATCAAAGAAGAAGACATATAGTAAGACATATAGTAAGAGAATCTTTCGTCTGAAGTAAATACTCAAAATCTTGTAATGGCTGGTTTCTGTATTACACCTCATGGATCTCTGACTACTTTGGTTGACCAGTGTTTTATATTGTTAATTTTGGGTCATTATATATACCTAAGATCATGAAAGCAGGTACTGACAGTGTCTTCTATGTTAATTAATTAATTCATTAATCAATCACTTATTGAGTAATTATAATTTTCTTTCCCATTGAATATATAAAATTGAAAAAGTTGCCATTCACCTTTAAGGAGCTCTGGTGACATTAAGGGATAGAAGAATATACACAAATTATTTGATTATGGTTCATTAGCTGTTTTAATAGGCCTTTATAAAAGGTATAGTGCTAGCCTAAAGGAAGATATAAACATTTCTCAGGGCAGGGGATAAAGAGAAGATTCAGGAAGAATCCATAACCAGATGAGCAAATAAGATATGTGTTGGAACGTAAGAGTTTCACATGCTGAAGAAGAGGAGAAGAATGCACATGTAGAGAGAAAGAGGTAAGAAATACCTTGGCATGTTCAGATAACAGTAAACAATTTTTTAAGACAAACAGGGAAAAATGGGGGGTGAGAAAGGTAGGAAATAAACTATATAGGTTGAGGATATTAAAAAGCATATAAGAGGTTAGGTTGTATCTTTGATGAGAAGAAACCACTGAATGAATGTACCTCACTCCTCTTTTCTAAGAAGAATGTTTCCTATGGTATAGCTCTACCCAAGTCATTCCTAGGAAGAAACAGAATTTTTGGAGGCAAAGTTATGGCCTCATCATCTCTGATCTTCTTATTTTCTTTATAAATGTGAAATCAAGTTTATTTTACATCAATTAAATTTATGCAGGGAAAAACCACAGCCAAGACAATCTGAAAATTATATGAGAAAGAGGGAAGAATATTTGTCTGTGGTGCTGGGGTTATGAGGCTGCTGATGAGAGGCAGGTTGCACAAGCTCAAGTTTCAGATTTTTGGGACTACCCTGGTTAACCAGGCGATGGTTTCTATTTTTGGTGCCCAGGGACTTCTTTCTATTTGCCCAACTGAGGGAGCAACTTTGCGAATAGCTTAGCTCCCTTTCTACACTCATAAATAGTCAGGTTATCAAGATTCAGGTTGATAGTCAAATGTAATTCCATTTTTCTAATCCAATGATTATCTTGAATGAAAAAATATGGGACTCTAAAACATCATATAAGATTTTTTAAACTCTTTTTCTTTCCCCCAAATGAAATGAAGCCTAGATACCAGGGAGGTAATTGGGTGCAAAAGTCTGCTTTAATTTTGAATATTTCAATCTATGTCACAAAACAAGAAATGAAGCATAAGCTAATTCAAGGTGGAGAGCCTCTAGGCTGCTTCATAGTTAGGAGCCCGAAGGGCTCCACCCACTGCACAAAAGAAAAGTTAAGAAAACTTGCCTGTCTTGGCCTTAGCACTGGGTAGATTAAAAACAAAGAAAATATCCCTTGAGAATGTATAACCACAAGCTAGCCTTCATGTAGGTTTGTGATCCTATTTTACTCTTCTTGTGTGGTCAGAAAAACCTCAAGTAAACAATTTAATTTTTAATGTCCCTGAGCTGAAAGTGCCCTCCCACCCCTACCCAATATTTACCAACTTTCAATGACTATAAGCAATTGTAATTCACCTGTTGCAGAATGCTACTTTTACTACTGACAAAAGAACTACCACAAAAATACCGTTCAAAGGAAAATAAGAAGCTCATAGTAAAAATGTAAAAAAAAGTTAAAAATAAAAGAAATGAAAAATAGTAGAACTAGAACCACAAAGGCTTCACATAAGTATCAGACACAACAGACACAAAATATAAAATAACTGTATTTAATATATAAACAAAAAAGGTATTTAAAAATAAGAAAGCATATATTACTAACTGGATTTGGAGTAAATGGTACTTGGTGAAATAAAATAAATTATTTGAAAATAAAAACAATAGATGCATTAAAAGAAGATTAGACACTACTAAAAGGAAAATTGGGAACATGGAAAATAAACAACTGTTTTTTTTTTCTTTTTATCTGTAATACAGCTCACAGAGAACCAGATGACAATAAATATGAGAAAGTCAAAAGTCATGGAGGATAGAATAAAAAATCTGACATGAATGCAATCAGAATCTCAAAAAGATATAATAGAAAGAGAAATGTGCTAACTTAGAAGAAAGAATGCTGAAGATATACCAGATTCATTGAAAGAGAGAAATCCTTAGGTTAAGGAAACCCAATGATTCCCAAGCACTATGAATATTCAGGTGTCTCCTGGGGTTCAGACCAACATCTTTATATTCAGACATCTTAAATCACATGCCCAAGCACTCAGATATCCAAAATACCCAGCTTCTTATAGCTAAAATATATCTTTTGCATTTAATTTTTTTCCAGTGGTAATAACAGAGCTTAAATTTTCAGAGTCCAGAAGGCTGTAAGTTAGATAACAAAGGTCAGAGAGCCATGAGATCCTTAATATAGTTAAAAAAAAAAAAAAGAAATGTTTGAACAGATTTTCTCCCGTTTTTGAGAAGAGTACATTTTTTTGTTGCCAATGGCCTGCTTATTCTTTTCTCCCTCCTTTGCTTTGCTGGCCAAAATGGAAATGACAAGGTGTTGTCCTAAGCAGTTTTACAAAATTGATCTGGCAATACTAATATAGACCTTGGTCCCTAATCATTCAGCAGTTTGCTAAATTGAAGCAAGAAAAGAGCAAAGGTTGCTGTACACATTATCTGCGTTCCCAGTTAGCAACGGCTTGATGATGGAAGGATGGAGGATCTTTCCTTTTTGCAAAAGCTAAAGCACTCTTTAAAAGCAAAATCTGATCTGGGTGATCTATTTGTTACTCAAGGCAACCTTAGTTTCCTTAAGGTGACTAGACATTCACTATAGAGAAAAGTGTTAATTACCAAATAATTTTTCTTTTCTTTTTGTTGCAAATGTAGTGAGGAAAGCAGGAATAGAACAGTTGATTGGAATTTTTGATGAATGATTTCCATAAAATGATTTTTTAAATATATTTATTTTTGCAATGTCCAAGTCTAAAATAAAGCCCAGATCCCAATTATTCAACTTCACTTAGCACATTTTACTATAAAATATGTCTGGTTTTTAACAGAGTTTAAATTAAACAAGCATTGACATGCTCATATATACATCTCTCTTTCTTTATACTCTTTCTTAAGCCTTCTCTCACCAATCCCATCATATTCCTCTTGACTTTTACAGCCCACACTGATTTATTGCTCTGAAGTTCTGCAGTACATATTTCCTATGCTATTTGTTTCTTTGCCTACACTATACCTTGTTCTTATGCCCTGTTTATTTTGAGTACATTTCACATATGAAATGTTTCAAGTTCTTTGAGACCAAAAAACCATGAATACTTCTTTAGATATCCTTCAGGGCCTAGGCAGGAGCTGCACCAGAGAAAGCATTCCATGCATTTCCATCTCAGATTGCACTGCAATGATCAAATGAACATGTTTTCTTTATAGAATGAATACATGATATAAATGACAGATACAGTTTTATAAATATGTCAGTTTCCCTAAATTGAAATTTAGTATTGCTAAATGGTCAAAAACCCAAATGTTTTCTCTTAGGAGAATCATGACTTTCTGTGTAAAAAGTCATTAGAAAAACAGTCTCTGTCATCGAGAAACACACAATTTAATTAAGCAATATCATCCTTAGCATACATAAAAAACATAAGGACAGTGTACTTTAGAATAAATAGATGATTCAAAAAGAATAATTTAAGATTAAAATGGGTTTTAAAAGGGTTTTCTTTGTTTCACATTTGACAAATATGAACTAGTGTTACCCAGTGTTGCCCATAATTAAAGTAAATGAGAAAGCAAAAGCAATTATTTGGTTCATCAAATGATTGATTACACCAGTTTGAAGCCACCGAGTACTGGGTTAAATTTTCTCTGAAATTATCAGAGTTGCACAGTGAGGGAGTAGGGGGAGATTAGGAGTATATGAACCAACTTCTCTTTAAAGTTTAATGAACATGTATTAAAACCTAAGATTCATCAATTACTAGTTACTTGATTTGGGATAAGTGGCTTAACTATTTGAGTTTCAGCTTCCTCATCTCTAAAATGAGAATAACCATAATTACTTGGCAGAATTGTTCTGGAGATTAAATAATCTAATGTCAGTAAAGTTCTCATCATTTCCTGTAGGATGGTAGACACTTAGTAAACCTATCATGACACAAACAAGCCATCTTTCTTGCAATGGATTTACGTAAAGTAAATATGGTCCCTACCTTTTCTGTTGGATCTGTCAACCAACATGCTAGAGCCTCTTTTAAGAAAGCTGACCTGCCCATGTATATCTTTGAGGAGGACTGCCAGCCAGCTATGTTTTGTACCACTCCCTGGGTCTGCCTTTTTGGACGGGGAGTGCTCCAGGCTCAAAGGCAGCTCGTTCTTATGCAATTCAATAATGCATAAGTAGGTTGATACGAACCCTTATTCAAGGGTCAACTGTAATGAAATCCTACCTATTTATAAAATGCCCAGTTGAAGATTCACACCCTCCTAAACACTCTGCCTATACAAATATCTCTTGACTAAATTTCAAGACCATTTTGTAATACTTAACCCTACCATATGTTGTCTCATCTGCAGAAAACTCTTACTATTAGTTAATTATTATTTTAGTTATCCTGTGTATATATCTAATTTATCCCCCTACAAAAAAAAATGTCTTTGAGTGCAGGAACTGAGGCAGGTGTATTTTTTTGCATTACCTTCATCTTTATCACATGACATGCCTAAGTAGGAGTATAGAAAAAAAATATGAATGAACAAACATCAAATGAAAGAATGGAAAAATTTGGTGTGGTCAAAAGTCATATATAAGGTTACTCCTAGGTATCATACAAAGAAGTTCTCTATTTCTTAATGAGAAAACCGTAGCATTTGTGCATTAGTTCCTTTGAAAGTGGGTTCCTGAATTCATCCTGTGGAGGCTGAAATTATGTTTATCACTATCAAAAAAAGCATTGGGTGCTAAAGTTTATTTTAGGTACTACAATGTAATAATCACAGCCTATCCAGCCGATGCAAGAGTCCTTAAAAACGTCACATGCATCTGATTGTGTTAAAGAGAATGTCACAAAGAAATGACTTACTAGATCAGGTCAGGTGACAAGATGGAGCAGACGTGGTCTTGGCACAAACTGAGATATTCAGTCAGAATTGTTTGTTTTCTGTTCACTTTAATTTCAGGGGAAAAGAATCTTTCATCTCTTCTCCACACTTGAACAGCAGGTGGGCAGACACTGAAATTTTTCAGGAGAGTTAGTGTGTGGGTAAGTCACTTGGAAGAAGTTCAAACGTCATGTATATTACTGATGTTGACAACTCTTAACTGCAGGACACGGGGGAAGCAATCCTAGCTGGGGTAGAGCTGGCATTTTCAGGGTATTTTTTAAAATATAAATGCTCTGACACTGATCTAAAACCCTAATTCCTGAAGGCTTTGGTGTGTAACCATGATGTGTGAGGCCAGGCATATACAAAGCCTGGGATGGAAGATTTTGCTCAAATAAAATTGGAAGCAGCTTATATGTTCTGCCACTTCTCAAATCAACTGTGGCTTCTTGAGTTGGAAAACACCAGATTTGCTATTCATTGTTTTTTGTTGTTGTTGTTTGTTTCCACTGCTGCCTTTGCTTTTCCAGGGTCGAGGTGAAATGAAACCTGTTTCAGAAGCATAAGCGAATAGTTTTGAAAGCATTCAGTTGAGTTTAATGTTGCTCTCCTAAATTTCTTGTGGCATGTGTCCATGACGCCTGTGTGTGAGTGTGCATGTATATGTGAATCCACCTCATCTGCAGATGGCTGCATTCATTCTTTCAAATAGATATATCAGCCCAGCTCGAAAGTAATTGTTAAGATTATTCAATATGAGCATAGGAGTTAGGTTTCTGGGAAAAAAAGCAGTGAAGTTGTGAAGTTAACTAAATTTGTTGTAAACGCTTTGGGGTATACAGAAAAGACCATATGACCACATCTTTAAAAGAATGGGCCCTGTTTCTTTCTATTTATATTTATTTTAATATCTTAATTTACTTACAAATGTCTTTAAATTATTACAGGAAATATTTTATATATGTTTATATATGAACAAATTATGAAAGTGTGAACACTTCCTCTTTCCTTCCCTCCTTCATTCTTCCCCAAATTATTACAATCTATTTTTTTTCTTTTCTACTTCAGAGCTTATCTTTCACATTTGTGGTTGTGTCTCTATTTATACCAAAGGTTAACTTTATGTTTGCTGTTGTAAAAAAGAAGAGCCCCTCATATCTGCATTATGTTTCAGAATTCTAACTATAAGTCTATGGATAGTGTTAGTTAGTGCTTCTTTGTCACAGAGATGTAAGTCATCTGGAAATAAAGAGTTCCATGTGAAAAACTAGGAGAGATAATGGTGCAAAAGAAAACAAGAAATAGAGAAAATGAAAATATGTACATTTTCACATTGGTAGCAGAGCTAAAGTCACTGTCTGAAAAAATAAAAATGTACTATAAACTTAATGGTTGATGCTTTAGATGATCTTACTGATCATGTATGAGATTATGTTAGAGTGTGATATGATGATATAGACACAAAATATTGACGAAGAAAAAAGAAATGCTCGTACCTTCTCTCATTCCTGTAAACCCACATAGAGTGTGTCTTTGGGAATTGACTTTACCTTTCACCTACTTTCCTAGACATTCTCCTCTATTTTTTTTCCTCCTCTTTCCTGGCTTTCTCAAAGCCTACACCTTTCCTAGCCTGTTGATTTTCCTGATATTATTCCATTTTTGCATTTAACCAGCTCAATTAAGTGAATTCACTATCAAGGGAGTAAACCCAGCTTCGGCTTTAGTTGTGGCCACTGATAGGCCAAAACCACTCAAGAGAACTCTGGGGACAATGCTCAGAAACCCTCATGTTGCAGCTATTCTAAAAGAAGAGAACGGGGAGTGGCCTGACATTCCAATAAATCTCAATTCAGTGAGAACACAGGTTATCCTTGGACTAAGAACCTCCTTCAGCCTCCCAAAGAGGCAGAGACATGTATAATTTGTTTTATGAACTGGGGACATAGGAAGTGAAATGAAGAGTTTGGATCCCACTTCTTTCCCTCCTTAAGAGTGTGGCCTCAGACCAATGGGAATATTTCATGTATTCATTCAACAAACCACGTGAGAATGTTAGACCCTGCTCTTGTTCCTGGGCATGTTAGAGGTGGACAATGATGACAAGACCCATGTCCTCATGGAGCATGTGTTTAGTGGGAGAGTACAGCTCATACAAATATATACTAATAGATGGAGAATATCTGGAAATGTAAGTGCTAGGAGAAAAACAAAGGAGGGTGATGTGTTAAGTTAGCGCAGCACAAACTTTAATGTGCATACAAATCTTGTTTGTTTGTTTGTTTGTTTGTTTATTTAATCCTCACCCAAGGACATGCCTATTGACCTTAGAGAGTGAGGAAGGAAGGAAGAATGAGAGGGAGAAAGATGCCGATGTGAGAGAGAGGACCATCCATCAGTTGCCTTCAGCACGCACCGAGACTGGGGACCAAACCCGCAACCTAGGTATGTGCTCTGACTGGGAACTGAACCCATGACCTTCCAGTTTGTGGGACAATACCCAACAAACTGAGCCACACCAGCCAAAGCAACTGAGGACCTTGTTACAATGCAGATTTTGATTCAGTAGTTCTGGATGGGGATTGAAGCTCTGTACTTCTAATAAGTTTCTATTTTTTCTCTTAATTCCACCAAAAGATATATTTAACCAGCAGTCATTTGGCACCCATTTAATACCACTGCCATCATAGGGCCAAAGAGGTCATTTTCATTCTCTTGAATTCTTTGGAATTTCTACCACTGACACATCTCAGACTGTGACAGTAAAAAAGTAGTATTTATTCAAAATTTATAAGGGCTGATTTGCTAAACTAAATGTTATCAACTTTGACAATGAATGGAAAGAAAGAACAGAAAGAAAAGGCACAAATCAGCCAGGGAGGGTGAAATCGGACCTCGCTTCCCCGTGGCTTCCTTGGGCTTCCCTGGGTGTTTGGCATGTTTGCCTGCTGCTTACTGAGGTGTCTCCAGGTACATTAATGTGGAAGGTGGGATGTGTTTGACAATAAGTCAATGATTCTTTTTGACATGACTTTAATAGTACTGAAGAAATGATTGTAAGATGATGCCTTTTAATGGGATATAGATATAAGCGACCTGCTTTTTATGACAAAGGTCAATGGTATTGATGGGTAGTATAGAGAAGATAATTTCCTTGGCATGGTAGAGACAACTTACATGATTCATGAAGGTATCTCTCTCTCTTTCCTTTTTTTTTTTTTTCAAATGTCTCCCACAAGGAAGAAAGAAGAGTGCTCCTGCCAATTTCCTTCAGCTGCCACTTCATTTGAAATAAGGAAAAGGTGATATCCTACAATAAAATGAGTCATGGCTCAACAATTGATGGTGACCTCTAGCTGGCCGGGGCCCTCAGAATTTGACAATCATATATGGACTGAGTTTTCTTTTATTATGAAGAAAGTGGATATGTGCCATTCCAATGGGACACACAAGCAGTCAAGGAGCAAAGGCTTAGTGGCAGAGACTGGAGGAGGGCAGATGGCACATGAGATGAATGCAAGAGCACATCAAATTTTGTCTACAGGGTACTTACAGGTTGAGCAATAAACTACAGAATCAGCTCTGCAGAATTACGTTTTGTTGAAAGGTCAGGGGCAAGCAGAATGAAGGGTACCCCGTGGGCAAAGGGCTGCTTCTGGAAGCAGAGCCAGCTGGCCTTGGGCTGGATTGGAACCACTGGTTAATCATGGGTCAGGCAGAGAACAGTGTACATCCCACTAGACAGCATCCACAGCAGGGAGAAGAAAGTCTCAGCAGAGATTCTTTTGCTACAGCTTTATATCCATGCACCTTATTGAATCTTCTATTTTATGGTGGAGGAGGAAAATATAGGAAATAGAAAAGAGTGTAGAGAAGATAGAACAAATAGAGAGAAGGGAGGGCAGGGAAAGCAGCAAAGAGAGAAGTAGGAGTGGGAGAGGGAAAGGAATGAGATAAAAGGGAGAGAGCAGAGTTTACACGCGGTAAGTGGGAACCACATAGTCCTACAGCCTGCCTTTCTTACCAAGGCAGGATCCTCTCTTAAGCCACATGAAGGTAGTTTTACCAATGTCTCTTTCCAGAGAGGATGTGTGTCCTGAGTACTCAGCCTCCTGCCCTCAGCCCTCTCACTATCCATTAGAACATTTCAGGAACTGTTTATTTTGGAAAACTTTGGCCACTCGCTCTTACACACAATGCTTCCCGTTCACAAATTTCAGTCCCTCCATTCACCTGGCCTCTTCTTGATTTTTATTCTAAACTGGGCTTTTTTTTTTTTTAGGAAGATTTATGTCCCTTTCCACCATCCCACTGCATGCCTACCCTCAAACTTTTCTGTGGGCTGTGGATGTCCTCCCCCGCAGTATACATTGGGGGGATGTGGTTGAACAATGGTAGCTGGCAGTGGGAAGGGTGGTGTTGTGTAGGAAGGTAAGCTATTATAATCCTCAACACATAGGGCTTTTTTTTCCCAGTTGCCCAAGTTCTTTATTAGAACTTGGGGAAGGATAGAGCTTTGCTACCACTCAGATGACATCAGTGTCACTCATGCAACTCATTCACTTTTCAGTTGCTTAACATTTTCATCTTAGTGAATAACTGCATTCATTTCAGATACCTACTTATAAGGTCAAAATATGGGCTTTGTCAATAAAACCAAAACCAAAACCAAAACCTAAACCTAAACCAAACCTAAACAAACTAACTAACCTGTTCCACTTCTGAAATATGAAATTCTATCACATTGCAATCTGTTGTATCTCAGCTCACCTCCTTGGCTATAAGTACAAATTCCAATCTCATCGATACTCTGGTGTGTTCACCTGTTTAGTGTTTTACTATCATACCTTTCCTGTCTCCTTGCCCCATATTATTTAGTTCGACTTCTGTTGTCCAACAAATCAACACTCTTTTCCCTCGAAGTGTCCTCCTTCTCAAATAACTGGTTTCTAAATACTGCTGAAAAATCATTCAATATCATGTTAATATAAATTCAGCCTATCTAACCACAATAAGACCTCCGTGCTGCTAGGTAATGGTCCTATTTCCAGCATTCTTTTAAAATACCTCAAGCATCCTGTCACCCCAGCCTTGGCTCCATATGCTATATCATAAGAAAATATAAAATACTTGATCGGAATGCTACTAACTTCTAATACCTGCCACAAGATAGTCTTCTAACCTCACCCTTTCTATTTGAAAGAGATCCCTCTTCCTGACCTGAGCCTCAATACACTTTTAGTCAAATATGTCTTCTCTTAAATTACTTTCTACTTGACTCAACCTGATCCCAATTACTTCCCACTGGTATTTAAACATAATCAGTCCCTTATATCATTAAAAAAATCCCTCAGCTCCCAAAAACTCTTCCCTCTCTCCATCCTACTTCATCTTTTCTCTATATAACCCCACTTGTGAAAAGATTTGTTGCCTTTCATGCCCTCAAAGACACTTTTTAACCCATTGCCTTTTGGATCATGTTCCTATCATTTCATGAACTGGCACTTGCAGGGGATACCAATGGCAATGTTGTTAAATCCATCATCTGATTTCTGGTTATTTTCTTCCCTCACTTCTCTGCATTTTTCAACTTGGACAATCATGCTGTTATAGAAATTCTCTACGCCCATGGCTTTCATAAGTTTACGCTTCCCACATCTTCCATCAAATCTCTGGATGCTCCCGTTCAGGCTCCTTTTCACTTACTTACCTCCAAATAGCCTGTAAATGTTGATATTTCTAAGAATCCCAAACTTCTTTCTCTAATTCCACCTGCTTTTATAAGTCTCAATTTGCAAATCACTCTTACAGGGGACCTTCCAAGGACTCCAGAAATGGGGTTGTATCCCCTCTAAGCTGCCTTCCACACTTCCTCAAGCTTACGTTCTATTTGCATTTATTGCAAAGCTTGCCATTGCTAATTTACAGGGTGCCATCCTCATGGTTGTATGAACTGCCTGGGAACAAGTATTGCCTTATCTTTGCTCTTGTAACTTCAATGCTTAATTCCATGCCTGGAAAAACTTAATCACATTACAAATATATATTGAGTGACTAAGATTGCTTATTCCAACTCTAGCTGAAGAGACTGATTTTCTGAAACTTCTAGGCTTTCTGGCATAAAATTGAAATACTTGAAAACCAGTATATTAGTGGATTCAGTAGGGCGGGTAAGTTTAATGGCAATGTAATTATATGATGCGGAACTACCAAATTTCATTCTAATCTCATCATTGTGTTTGCTGTGTTTTTCTAAGTAAATATAATAACTCAGGTCTCCTATATTTCTTTTCTTTTTTATTTAAATATTTAATAATTAAACAACTTGACTCAACTCATCTTAAAGGATTTAGGAAGACAGCCTTGAGATAATATTACATATATAGTCATTTTAGATTTTGACAGTAATTACATATTTCTGGCAACACAAGACAACATATATGTCTGGATATACGTGTCTACATCTACATCTAATTAGGTATATGTTGGTTGACATTTTGCTCGATGAAAAGGTAAAAATTGCTAATAATGACAAGGCTGTAAAGAGCACACATCAAGTTCTATTGCAGAACAGAGACATAAGCAAATCGATAAATTATTATTTTTATTTTCATATACATACTCCTCGAAATAAATCTTATTGGTCTAGTTTTTACATTGATAAAAATAATGACTAATATTTACTTGCATTTTCACCATTATATTTCTACTAAAACATCTTGCCTTCCATTTCAGGAAACTAGTTTTAATTAACATTTTAATTTACTAAAATATTTTAAGCATGAGCTGAGAGAGCTCATTTTTTTAAAGAACGGAACTGTTAACAATAAATATATGTAATTATCTATTTTTTGTCTTTATACCAACAATAGTACCTATTTTAATAGCTAAATAATGTGATTGCATGTGAAACATGTCTAATACCATAGCAATTTTCCAAATATAAATCTTGGATAATGGAATTGTTTTCTCCTACAGAAGAGAATGTTGATTCATGTGTTCATGAATACTTTCATTTTTTTTCAAGCTACCAAAAATTCATAAAATCACAGAATCATAAAACTAGAAAAGGACTTAGTGATTGTAGAGTCTGAATACCTCATTTTACACATGAAAAAACCAAAAACTGATTTCCCTGCCTCCACAAAGGGAACTAAGAAAGTGCTTTCTAGTTTCTTCTGCCACAGACAGCTCGATTCCACACACCAAAGCCAGTATCTTTCACTTCTAATGTCCCACTTTCTGTATTACTCCCATGCAAATGCTGATCTCCAGGCAAGCCCAAAAAGTGCAATTCCCTGGCATGGCCTCTCTTTCTCTTTTGTGATTTTAAACTGCTCTTCCTTCTGTTTGAATTCTCCCTCTTTACTTACACAGCCCTACTTTAAGATTCAACTAAAAGGCTGGCTCCTCCAGGAAGATCTCCCTGATCTGAAAGACTGAGAAAAGTGGTTTGTTTTGTTTTAATTGTGTTTCTAATACATTCTGATTTCTACCATTGTGTGTATATTATTGAATTGTAATTGTGGGCTTACCTCTCTGCTTGTCTGGTCTCCAGGGCCCAGAAGAGTGCTGGCTCATAATTGGAGCACAAAGAATATTCACTGCATAAATGAAAAAAATCATGAATAGAAGCCAAATACTCTTACATGTTGAAACTAAAGTAAAAACAGAAAGGGCATTCATTATCCTGGGAAAGAAATGGGGGAAAAAAAAAGGAGAACTGTTAATGTCTCCAATTAGTATTGAAAATTAACTTATTGTTAAACTTTATTTCACTTAACTACACATATAAATGCTTGCACGAATGCATACATATATACATGAGAGGGCTTGAAAAGGAAGAAATGAGTTCAATTAAAATTCTACTTACCTAAGTGACTAATTCTCAAACACTGCAGAATAACTCTTCGGGGCACATACAATAGAAGAGGTCCTCAAATGAGCGCATACCTTTCTAGGATGCTGCCGCTAAGCTGACTGGGCACCAAAATGACAGCCAAGTGTGTGCAATGAAGATCAGCTGGCTCTCTGGGCTGCTGCTTCTGACCAAGGTTCAGCTTAGGAGATTCTTAAGTCTTGACCTTGCCTGGATCTTTGAAAGGCACTTACCATTCTTTGACAGCAATCAAACCTAAACCTCCATCCATTTTTTTGAGAAAAAAGCTACATGATCCAGCTGACAAAATGATATATATTATGAATCATAAATTTCTCAAGGGCTTCAGTTCACATTATTTACCAGAAAACCATAATTTGTAATGTTTACTTAAACACTGGCTCTCAACAAAACACTTTAGAAGCACTTAGCATCTTGTCCCTGAGCGTTTTGCATTTTAAATTTGGAATGCTTAATTATGTTTGCATGGAAAGAATTTTAGTATCCTGCTACCCCGTCCACCACCAAGACCACCAACGTTCTGCAGTCATAACCGGGCAGTGATGTCTTGAAAAACATATCACATGTCTTGGAAGCAGCAACATCGTGGCTATTGGAGCAGAGCAATCCCTGCCAGAGCCCACTGCCTTATAAAAGACGAGTCCTCCCTGTGACTCCAAGAGAAAACACGACACATTTTATATACAAGCATGGAAGTCCCGGCTGGAATACTTTCTTTAACCTCTAGAGTCTTATTTTTTTCATCATCTGATACACTTTACTGGTTGCTTTCGCATTTAAAATGAATTAAGTGCTATTAAACCCCATTTTTAGGTAGTTTCATCAGCACAGCCTAAGGGAGTATAAAGCAAGGAGCTTTCTTCTGGCAGAAATCCAGATACTAATGGTGTTAAAATGCCTTCTTATTGCATTTAAGTCAGTAGTTAGGTCAAGTAGACAAACATATTTTAGAATATGTTTAAATAAGCACTCCATTTAGTGTTTCTTTTCAACTCACACATTTTCTCTTCCATACTCTCTTTCCTGGCTAATACCGAAGGTGACAGAGTCACAGGCACAGAGGCTTTTGTGTCTGGACAAATTGAATTTCTCAGTTAAACCCTGAAGATCTGAGTCTAATGGCAATGACGATGATTAGAATGAGGATGTTAAGGGAGATGACAGAACATTCTAGAGGACAAAAAAGATGATAAGGACATGAAATCATCACTGTGTAAACAGGCAAAGTAGCCATGAGTCCCTGGACACTGGACTGCATCTTCTTTGCAGAAGTAGGAAAACTGGCCACCAGTTGCGAACATAAATTTAGGTTTTGTTTGGTCTGTGAAGAAAATGAATCTCAAATCTCATTTACAGCTACCATGGTTTTGGCAGAGAATGATATCACTAGAACAACTTAATAAAGGCAGTGGCATTTTAATTGTAAGCATCTAACTATAAATAAAATTGGGATATATATTTTTGCAGAGAGTGGAGGGACTTTAAAAAAGGCAGGAAATGAAGGCCATAAGGAGAGATTTTTGTTGCTAAGATGATGTGTGTGAAGCGGTGCTTATGGACAAAAAGGAGAGATTAGGCGATCCTTAATTATGATTTCAGGGGTGAGTTGATGGAACACAAAAGCAAACCCTTACAGAAAATTATTATCCCCAGAGAAAATTATCATAATCACATGGTAGAAAATGGAATAAAAACAATAAAAATGAGAATTAGATGTGAGTTTTGTAAGATGATGAGTTCTGTAAAAGTGAAGGACAATTTTGACTACCTCTTGTATATGTTCCTATATACCTAGGACTGTGCTGGGCAAAGAGTAGTTATTCAGTAAATGATTGACTTAGGAAAGATGATGGATGAATGGATGGGTGGGTAAACAGATGAATAAGGAGAACTCTGCCAGTGCGACAGTCGGGGCAAAATTAGAGATGAACCTTAGGATCTGGAAAACTAAAGAGGGAAGTATCCTAAGGTAGGAAGTTCTTAGTGCCATGCTGTGTCTCACACAAATGCTTGAATTAAGGTAACACACTCTTCGCGATCAAGGGGCCATAGTCATATCGATGTTGCCCATGACAGATCTTGGTCAGCATCGGCTAGGATGTCTTTTAAACATCCACTAATAATTCAGCCTTTTCCCAAATATAGGATGTAGTCCAAAAGTAGTTGCTTCATTTAGAACCAGATATGTCTGGGTAACTTTCTTTGCTGGATTACACGACTGTTTGAGATGCCAGTTTAGAAGGGGTACCTGAATTTCTCCCCTCTTTTCTCTGAAACTATGCAACAGAACCATTTGACCCTCAACATACTGACAGTATTTGATCCTAGATTAAATTCCATACTGTGTTTTTTCAATGTGTTCTGTATCCTTTTTTATATTTATCAGATCTTTCCTTAAATTTTTTGGTTCTATGAATCTTCTGGGCTTACTACCTCAAGTGCTACTTTCCCTCTACCTGCTTCTCTCTATCTCATGTGTATGAAATTTTCCTTTTTACTCACATCCTGTGGCCTGTATTTTTTGGAAACATAATGAATGGTGGTCATGTTTTAAGTTTTCTCCTGTTTAATGTGCTACCTCAGGGTAGATACTCACATTTTAGTACTTACAGTTTCCTGCCTTGGCTTGAAGAATAGTAAATTAATATGCATGTGTTTACTTGACTATAAGATAAGAATCAATATTTTTTCTTCCACATCTTTTTTGCATGTAGTATTTTTTGGGGGGATCCAAGATATTTCCATAAAAATTAAAAAAACAGCATTCACTCTACAGAATGAGATTTAAAGATTATTTACACTAGATCCTCATTGGCTTAATATGTTAGTACACACGTGATTTCAGTTGTATGTCAGGCAATTGTAAAATTCCATAGGATCTTTGTACCAGTAAGGGTAAGTAAAGGAAATAATTTTATGTATTCTAATATAGTCCGTTCATGAAATTAAAGTAGCTTTACAAAACTCTACAGGTAATTCTTGATCTTTTAAGAAAAGAGGAAAGAGGTGGTTCCAGTTTGGAATTCTATTCCAGAAAGCTAGGTCAATACACCTGACCTTCACATTCAAAAAGTTTAGGTGCTTTTGAGATACTTTTAGTGGGGTACATGGGTATTCAGCAATTTATTTCTCCTGGAGAAGAAGAAACTTCAACGTGCACAGAATTCATTTTCCCCCCACTAATGTAATATTCAATTGGACTAAATTATCCTGTAGCCGCATTTGATAGTGCAGCTACTGGATCTGGCTTCATTTACTTTAAGGTTACTAAAGTCACAGCTTAAATTGCTTAAGAGTTGGCAGCATCAAAGTTCCCTCTTTTTCCTTTATTAACTTCTTTACTTGTAAAGAGTTGAAAACTGGCACAGGAAGTGGGAGGTCAGCATGGAAGAAATACCACAGGTCATCACCTCTACTTTGGAAAGGTCAATGAGATGAGTATGTAAAAAGAAAAAAAAAAATGAGATGCTCAAGACTTTTCTTGTTTTAAGCTAGTTAATCCTCAAAGGAAAAGCTAAATCATATTAAAAAGTATGAAAATGGTAAGAACAGTAAAATGAAAAATATCCATTGAGATAATTAGTTTACTAAATGGAATAGAGAGTCAGGCATGGCATTAGTGTTTGGACTTGAGAGAAATATTACCATACACCTTCTCATTTTCATTCTAAGTGAATTGAGGTGATTGCTCTAAAGGACATAAAGAGAATTACTCTCCTCTCCGTAGGACTTTGACTTTCTGGAGCCAGATGTAAAATGATGTTTACCTTCAGAAGATAGAACCATGAAACTAAGTTAAATGAGAGAATCCGGGAATAATAAAGAAGCTAAAGATGAAGGGAATGGAGGCCACAGAGGAAGGGCCTCAGGGGATTCTGAGAGCAGAGGAGCTAGGCTTTGCTAAGAATGTCCTCAGATACTAAAAGTCAGACCTGAAAGCAGGTTGGAAAAGACCAGCAGAAAAGGTAAGGAAACTGTGTTAGTACCGGAAGCCAGAATAGGAAGCAGACCCAGAAGGCGGTTCCGAGGGGGCAGGACGGTTTGCTCCCTTCACCTAGAATCCGATTTAGAACTCAGTAAAGCGATTTTTAGTAATTCCTGTTAGAGTCAGAATGAGGAGCTCAGTATGAAGAGCAGGCAAAGCAAAAAAGTAAAATAAGTGTGTGTGTGTGTTTGTGAAAAAAGACAAAAAATGCGCTGGTACGAGGGGAGGGAGGTTGAGGAGAATTACAGGACAGACATCTGGCTACAAATCAGTGTAGCTCTGTTTTCTATCCTCTCTCTACTGGGCATTCACGGGGATACTAATATTTCATGCAGCACTTTTAGATATTTGAAAATTTGCAACCAATCCCATTGCCACCAGTTATAAGCCATAACCACAATTCAACCACTCAACATAGCCCAGACATTCAGACATTCATAAAAGAAGTGGTCCCTTCTCCTGGGACAGATGATAAGCAATAACGGACCCTGATGCATTTAGACAGGGAGAAACTGAGAAGATTTTGTTCATGAGCCTCAGGCCAAAGGTCTGCTGGTGAAGTTCTCCACGACTTCTACTTCCCACACAGAACACTGAGGGTCAAAACTTTTAAGGCACCAGTAGAAAGACCCCTTACTGAGCCATGCTGCATCTGTTGATTTTAAGACAAGAAAGGGTTGAACTCCCTTTCCTGGGATTTAAAAGTTGAGTTTCATGGAGTGCAGCTATTTCAAACTTGCCACTGACAGACCTTGGAATTGGTACAGAAAAATTACACTGTGCTTCAGAACTGGGAGTTACCAGGGATGGAAGGTACCATCTACTCTTCAACGAGCAGCATAAAGAAGGCTTTAGTAATAGTGAGCCGCAATTGCTCAGTGACAAAGATACTCCCTCGATGTACTTTTGACAGGGTTTAAGCTCATGACGGTACAGTTCATGGAACATAACCTTTTCTTCTGAGTTTGGAAAGACATAATAACATGCACAGTCACAATCTGTTATTAGGAAAGACTAAATGACATGTGATGCCCTAAGATAGACAGAAATGCTATCAAATCCAAAGCAACAATCAAGAAATCCCTCTTAATTTGTGTATCTGTGAATATTGTCATATTTCTTTTATTAAACTTACTTATAACTCTATATATGGCCTTTGGGTCATGGGGATTAGAGAAGATTTCAAGGAAAAAATAATGATTGCTTTGCTTTGGCTTAACTACCCTTAAATAGAAAACTTCTGAAATTTAATCTACTAGTTAAATAGAAAGACATTTATTTAAGGAAAAATACTGCTCTCAAAATTTTGAAGTGCCCCTGGGCTCATTCTTTGGATCCTTTATCTCCTTTCCATAGGTATAATCTCATCTACTCCCATGGCCTCAAATTCATCTATATGGTAATGACTCCCAAACTGTATCTCCAGCCTTGACCTCTTCCCCCATCACCAGGAGAATATCTCTAAGGGATTTCTAATATGCATCTCAAATTTACTATGTTCAAAACAGAACTCTTCAATTCCTTTCCCATCCCTCACCTTCAGTCTCATCTTTCCTCAGTTTGTCTCATTTGCTCTTGGTAATTATTCCGACAGCTAACCAACCGTATTTCTTTAAAAAAAAGAAAAAAAGAAAAAAAAAGGCATCCTTGATTTTCCTCTTTTCCTTCTCTTTTGACATAAAATGCACAAGCAGGATCTACTGGCTGTTACCAGATCATATCCAAGATCTGCCTGGTTCTCTTCACTTGTTTGTGCCAACCTCACATGCTGATCCACTGTCATCTGTCCCCTGGGTGCAGCAGAGCCTCTTGACTCATTGTCCTGCTCCCACTTGGTTCATTCTCTCACACAGTTGCCCAAGTAGTCTGTAAATATTGTCAACAGGATCATGTCTTCCCTGCTTAAAATCTTTAAAATGTCTTCCTGCATTAGAATAAAACATAAGTTTCTGACCCAGGTCTTTGAACACCCACATAATCTGGTTCCAGTCTACCTCTAACCTTTTCTAGTCACCTTCTCCCCTGGACCAACACACTCAAGCCACAGAGCATTCTTTCCATTTCTGGGATATATCAGTATTGTTTTGACCTTAAAGTTCATTGTTTTTGAGGATTTATCTGCCAGGAATGCTTCCCTCTACCCCCAGTTTTTATGTGTCCAGTTCCTTCTTATAATTTAGGACTTATCCATTTTAACTCTCTGTACTTATAGAAATCTTAATTTCTAGTTGAATAGGGTCATTGATTTTATTATCCAATATTGTGTGCCCAGTGCCCAGAAAAGTGTCTGTCATACAGTTGTTTCTCAATAAATATTTGCAGAATAAATAAATACCCTTCAAAGTTCTCGTGCTGATCCTATAACTATAGGTGTCACTGTGTTCAAGGCAATTAACTTCTTTGAAAACCACCTTACTAATTTGTAAATTGTTAACTTGAGACTACTACCTGATTATTTAGATACATTTCAGATTTAATATTATAAAATTTTGAATTTTATAATAATGCTATAACCTGTCTCTGATACAAATAACCAGATTGGGTTGGGGATGAAAATAAACCAGAAATATGAATTTGCTTAGGTTTTTTTTTTTTAATACCTGGATAATTAGGTAATTCTGCTATGAGGCTATGGGGATTACTTTGGTAGTGGTTTTATGGTCTAAAATCACAAATTTTTAAAAAAGTTTCTGTTTAATTCAGATATGAAAATTGGTTGGCTGTTTAAACAGTAATTGAACTTTATATTAAAACAGCTATGCATAGTTGTTAAAAAGAATTAAAATAATATTATATTTGAATAACATGTGGGCAGGACTTTGCTTAAATTCTACCTCTGCTCCTCAGTAGTGGCATGATTTGGGGGAAATTTTTTACTTTTTAAACTTAAGTTTCCTCTTATTATAAATCATAGGGTAACACTTAAGACATAGGAGTGTTATGAAGTTCCTAAGGAATTTCTCACATACAAAAAAAGAAGCACAATTATAATCGATTATCTTCCCACTTTCTTCTTGTTCATTGCATATACTTCTATTCAAATATTAAGGCACTTCCCCACCCCTACCCCCAGTTGTGATCAATGACTTACTCTAACAGTGGTTCTGTAACCAGGCTGCAGAACTATCACAATGAGA
Organism: Mormoops blainvillei; assembly: GCA_004026545.1. Classification (NCBI taxonomy): domain Eukaryota; kingdom Metazoa; phylum Chordata; class Mammalia; order Chiroptera; family Mormoopidae; genus Mormoops; species Mormoops blainvillei. Next base: position 75,764 of record PVJD01000326.1, on the reverse strand, counting down.
AGAGTTATGAATTGAACCTTTTCGGCACTTCACTAAAGCTTCTCAGAAATCTCTTGGCACCCAAAGCCTCCCCTCCATCCTCCTGCACAATCATGACGTACGTCTTAGCAAGAAAATATTAAACTAGCTTAAAAGATAAGGAAGGACAGGACTTCTATGTTTATATTTAGTTTCCACCAGGACAAGAAAATAGATAAAAATTACACATAACCACCAAACTCCTTCTCTGTAAGAAATCCTATTGTCTTTTGCCCGATGAGGAAGAGTTTTCTCAAAATTGATTGCTTCCCTTGTCTTATAATTCCTGTACTTAAAGCACTCGACTCTCTCCAGTCTAATCTATGTATTGCATTTGCATAAATTTGTTCCCATACGTATCCCCCAGTCCTAAGAATCATTTACTGGCTCTTTAGATTCTCATTTAAATGACTTGAACGTTTAAGTTTTTCAGTTCTATCAGAGAATCATCTTTTAAGGAGAAATGGAATATTGACTGAAACAGATAATAGAAATAAAGTAGACAAAATAAACGAACCCTCATATCTCATCTCCACAAACATCCCATGATGTTATGTGATGTTATGTGGCATAACTTGTTAATGACAAATTAGTGACTAGAATGAAGTTCTACCATTCCTATGTAATGTTTTTAATCATGACACCATGGGCTGATTTCTACTTGTGTGATATAATATGTGATTCCTGCATGTAAAAGGGTGAGTGACAAAGGTGTGTTTGCAGGCTTTTCTCAGTGTTGAGTAACGGAGGGCTGCGGAGCACGGGCCCTCTGCTGAGCGAGCAAACCAAGTGAAAACAGAGGGAATCAGGGTAACCTACCATGATCTAAGAGATCTAATCCTCACTCAGATAAGAGCACTTATTTATTTTACTATAAAACATGAATATCAACAACAATATTCTTAATACATTCAATTCAACAGACAGTTATGGAGCAAAATATGATTAGCACAGTGGTTAGTAGTGCCTAGTCCTAATTGCTTAATAAACATTAGTAATCATTGCCATTACTTCCCTGTGTTCCCTATAATATATAATAGCACTTTGTAAGACGTTTTTCTCATTCCATCCCCTCAGCAACTCATAGGACTATTATTATTACTGTTATTGTTGTTGTTAGCAACATCCCTATTTTACAAGTGAGAAAACTGAGCAAGACATAAATATCATCTGTCACTCTGAGCCAGTAAGAGTTTGATGAGAGATTAGAGATCACCTATTTGCATCTTCCACCCAGTTTAATGTTACCCTCTATAACTTTTAGGCAGAAGGTCACACAGTCTTCATATTGCAGATTCAGGGATCCAGTATATAACAGAACAACCTGCTTTATGTTTTATTCATTATGATTTTCAGAGGTCTTCACATACTGAGCCCAATTCTCTTTCTCAATAATTTCTCTCTATTAGTCTTATATTAAACTTTCTCTGGAGCTTCAAAAATAATTTTAATCCCTCTCTTACGTGGGTAAAATGATGGAAAACTGCCCCTACATGTCTCCTTTCCTCAGACCAGGCATCCTCTTCCTTCAACAATGTCACGTCTGATGTGTCTTTTGCTTTACTGCCTGGGTTGCTTTTCTTTCTGTGCACTCCCATTTATTAATGTCCATTTTTGAAAGTGAGTCATGACTTTATAAAATACCTGAATCATGGGCTACCTAGTGTGGAACACAGTGGGACTATTAATCCCCTTAGCCTTTATCCTATAAAAATCCTATGCAACTTTCAAGTTTCAGCCCAAATGTCACCACTTTGATATGAACATCATCTTCACTCACGTTGGGAGTAGACATTTTGCTTTTTATACTCATCCACATAGCAAATGTGTCATCTACCACATACATAAAGCAGGTCTAGCGATTGGACATATTATAAAGAATAAAACAAGTTAATTTTATTTCTTCTTTGATCATACAGAAGCCAGACATTAAACAAATACATACAAATTTATGCATAATTACAACTTCTATGAAGTAAAAGAGCAGGGTATTAGAATAGTAAATAGCAGAGGTACTTGGATGGTGGCATTTTATGTAAGCTCTGGAAAATATCTAGAATATGTCCAAAGCATGTTTATGAGTGTTTGAGTGAGTTTTCGTGGGGCTAGGGTATGTGGCAGGAAGTCGATGGTTTGTTGGGTAGAATGAGTATTCTGAGGAAAGGAAATGTCACGTCAAAAATCTCTGAGGCAAGAAAGTATGTGGTGTTTCTGAAGGAAGAAGTGGAATTCAATATCCTTAGTGTGGTAAGGAAGAGATAGAATGACGGGTGAAGAGGCAAGAGGAAGGATACCTACTCATGACCTGACACATTTTGCCTTGCATACATAGTTTATATCCTCTACAGAAATGTATTCCCATCCAGGTTAAGGGTCATGCTTCATCTTTGGAGCTCTCACAAAATTTAACAAGGTACTTCATATACCTGGAGACAGGTATAATTACAGATGTGTTGACTTCAAATAGACATCTCTAAATATCCTTCATGTCTATATCCTATCTACATTTTTGCTAAGCAATTTGCGGTTAGCTAACATACTGATAAGAATATTGAACAGAAGTAACCAAGTATAAAATTCCATATCTCAACCAAATGACATTTCTTCTATTGGCAGTGATTTACTAACGAACAAGTTTTGAATATGGTTGTTCAACCATAATCAAACCCTAATTTCTCCATCTTATATATTAAAGAAATAATAATGCATTTTTAAATACAATACCAAAGGCATAATCCACTAAAGAAATAATGGACAAGCTGGACTTCACTAAGATTAAAAACTTCTGCTCTGAATAAACAACATCAAGGGAATAAGAAAACAAGCCACAGACTGGGAGAATGATATAGTGGCTTCCTGGCTTATAGTAAACACCAATCAATCGTGATCATTAATTTACATCCTCAATGAATGACTCTTTACCTTAAAAATCCACCTTTGGTCATGTGTAGTTCATTGACTAATAAATCATTTGACACCTATCTTCGCAATGCAATTATATTACAGTTGTCCAGCCTTATATGCTGGGGATACATTCCAAGACCCCCAGGGGATTCCTGAAACCTTAGATAGTACGAAACTTTCTCTGTATAATGTTTTTTTCTTACACATATGTGACTACGATAAAGGTTAATTTTTGAATTGGGCACAGTAAGGGATTAACAATAGTAACATAATAAAATAGAACAGTTTTATATTCAATAGTGATATATTATAATAAAAGTTATGTGAATGTGGTCTCTCTATCTCTACGATAACCTATCTGATAACTGAGAAGGCTGCTAAATGACCAATGGGCGGTGAGCATACAGAGTGCAGGTATGCTGGAAATATGGATGATTCACATCCTGGGAGGGACAGAGCAGGAAGGGTGCGATTTCACCCTTTTTTCTGTTTCACACTACTTAAAACACTGAACAGTTTAAAACTTACAGGTTTCTTATTTCCGGAATTATTGATTTAGTATTTTTAGATCGCAGTTGACTGTGGGTAACTGAAATCGTATAAAAAGGGGACCCACAGGGAGGGGTAAACTACTGGGCATACAAGGAGGAGCAAAGCACATAAGCTGAATAAGAAGGAACATCTGTCTTAACGTAAAGGGAACTGGTTCCGGTCCAGACTCTGATCCATTCACTGAGATCCGGAGAAAGATTATTATCTTAAATCTGATCAAGTATCTGTCGATTATTTCTACTTTTAAAATTTAGCTCATTGAGGGCCCCTTATAGCTTTTCTCACCTCCTACCTTCTAGCTGTCTCATGACGAACTTTCTGCTTCCATTGGCAACTTCCTCCTTCTCTCTACAGGATCCATTTCAAATTTGAAACGACTCATGGACAACATCATGGTTGTTTTGGAAGAGCTTTCTGCATCAGGCCAGCTCGTAGTTCACTGGTTATTTGGACTTGCTGGCCTTGGGATTAGCAATAAGTGCAGTCCACACAGCTGGAATGAGGAGAGGGGTCAGACAATATAGATTAGGATTTAGAGGGTTCTCTGTTCTGCAGGGATAGTTTAGGCAAACATTTTCTTTACAAATCAACAGGTATAGATGGCAATATGACTGATGTCTAAAACAAAGTTTAATATATAAAGTAAATCCTCATTGATGTTGATAGATTCTGTAACTTTCAGTCAAACAGTGTATATGAAACCAATTTTACCGTAAGCTAATTGATATAAACAAGAGTGGATTCCTTCAGCCTCTCATTAACATTATAATGAAACAACAATGAATGAAACTACAATGAATGAAACCATACAGAATGAAACAATGTTATCCATTCCAGGCCTGCTATATGATGTGACTGAGACTGCATTTAGTACCCCCCTCCCCAGCCCAATTAAGATGAATAAAACACTTTTTTTTTTTTTGCCATGGAGGAGTTCATATTCTAGTGTGTTAAATAGAAATTTCACACACAATGAGAAAAAAATCAGTGTGTAATGGCTATGATAAAGGTATATGCTCTCTGCTAGAGCAAAATAAAGGAAGGGGGCTGAGGTTGTTTTGGATATTAAGAAAAGTTTACTTCATAGGATATGGCCCCTGAGCCTGAATCTTAAAGTATAAGCAAGAATCAGGAAAAAAAGTGTGGTTAAGTCATTCTGCAGCACAGAGACATGCATGAGCAAAGACGAAGCATCGTGGCAGACACTGGAGAGTGTGTGGGTCTCCCTACATGCACTCAGCACTACTGGTCATTGACAGAATACCAGTAGAGATGACTGGTGCAGGTATGAAGAGCCAGTCTGGGGAGAAAGAAAAGGAGAGAGTAAAACGAGTGGTTAAAGATGTAGGGGGGAGACAGAGAGAGAGAGAGAGAGAGAGAGAGAGAGAGAGAGAGAGAGAGAAATTTCATAGAGAGTTACTGATGGATCCAGGTCCTAGAATAAATGAACAAAGATGGTATTAAGAGAATTTCTGGAAGGGGTACCTTATAGCAGATAAAGGGCCTCTCTCCCAGGAGACAAGAGGCAAACAAAGGATCACAGGTAGGTAAACATTTAGATTAGGAGCAGGAAATGAAGGCCATTCTACCTAAGGGATTTGATTCTTCTGTGAAGCATTTCAGGGGCTTAGTTCCTGTAGGGGAGGGTATTTGGAGGTGAGAACCTTGAGGAGAAGGCCAAAGTTTGGGCACACTCACTGAAGACACTCAGAAAGAAGAAAAATGACTGGGGTGAAAATAAACAAAATAACCAGTGATGAATAAATAACTAGAAGCAAATAAAATATCAAACAACGTAAAAGGTCCATCTAAGGTTGTATGCTATATCTTAATGACGACAAGAAAGACTGGATGAGTTTCACCAAAAATGTCTTATTCTCTTGCTCTGAGACGAGAGAGTAAAGATCGAGACATTGATCTATTCCCCATATCTCTTCCTGAGAAGTTCTCAGCTAGCATTCTGCTTTTTCCAGAAGAGAATGATTCAGAGATGAATCTTGGTGTAATCTTTTTTATGGAAAAGCTGGGTGAGGGGCCGTGTGAAGCCAATTTCCAAGATAGTGCAGGGGATCATTGAAGTGAGTAAAGGAGTTTATGAGGTAGGAGGACTGGCCCAATGGGAGTGATTCTTAGCTGTAAAGATGATGTTATATGGCAAGTCAATATTAGAGTGTGATATTGCTGGAATTATAGATATAACGCTATTACTGCAACTGATGCAACAGGGGTCTAATAATGACACTAAATGGGTCTCATATTTGAAGAAACAGGGGAGAATTCAAATGACAGAACTCTTCCTGCTCTCCTCCTGCCATATAATCTAGAATGATTTTTTTTTTGAGAAAGGTTAACTGCCTACGGCTAGACTTTTGTTTTGTATGTTCTTGTTGTCCCCCCTACCTTTTTGTCACCTCAACAATTACTTTAGAACAGCTTTGCTTTGGGTGTGGAAAACCCCAAATAAAGAAAGCTGTGGACTGCTAAGTTATACTCTATTTGGTGTAAAGAATCAAGGTTAGTCAAGATTTTACACATATTACATAAACAAGGACAGGAAGGGGTGTGTCTTGCCCTGGTATATTTGCAGAAATTGTGGGTCAGAAGACAATAAAAGAAACACGACCCCAAACAAGGTAAAGAAATAAGCATCAGAAAGCTTCATCTTCTCACCCCTTTTGTTACAAAGGTTACCATGGTGCTAGAAAGGGACAGAACTCAAAGCAAACAAGAGAGTGATCTGTGTTGTGAGGGATTAAAATGTCTTTGAATATGTTTCTTCTCTTGGAGTCAGCCTTGGTGAGAACACTTCCTGACTCACACAGTGCATGTGTGTGATATGCCACGTTAACAGCAAGGTTCTCCAAAATACCATACACCAGGGTACTCTCTGCCTTTCCTGTTTAATCTCTGGGCATTCAGCCATTGGGCTGTTCTGTTTAGTTTCTGGTGATAAAGATTTCTGGGGTACAGGATTTCCAGGTGGCGACAAGGTCAACCGTGGACCTGGGTGCAGATAATCAAAATGGTTTAGAGATAAAGATTCCTGGCTTTCAAGTTGTGAAACCACCTCTGCCCTTTGTTTTCAAATACATAATTTCTGGATGATCACAAAAAATATTATAGCACCATTTGGATGTATCCTCTGAAGGAAAATTCCTGTTCTAAGCCACAGGCTGCAGCAGTGAGGCTGTTCCTGCCAAAGTGAATGTTTCCCTTCTTTGTTCCTCTTGATAACCCTGACAATCTTCAGTGTGTACACAGAGCTGAAAGCTATAATCACCCCAATTTTATAGATGATGTAACTGAGGTTTAGGGACCGAAAGAACATTCACCCAAAGTGCACAGGACTGCAGAGAAGCTGGAACTGAAGTCTCAGTCCTCAGATTCTGCTGCCTTTCTGCATGGAAAGTCCGGGTCCCTGAGAGGGACGACAACTGCTTGCCCAGGAGTAGCTCATGGGTGTGTGGGTGTGTCTTACGTGCATTCAGGCCACAAGGGCTTTTGTCTCCATCCAGAATCACTGGTCTTTACAAGACACAGTTCCCAAGAGATTGAACTCCCTTCCTTTATTTATTTGTTTGTTTGTTTATTTATTTATTTAGTAACACACTTTAAAAATCAATGTGAGAAGAGAAGACGTGGTATTCCGAGCTACGGCATCTGACCGAGGCCCTGCCAGCTGTGTTTGTCCGGCTTGCTCTTCTGCTTGACCTGCACTCCGGGGAGGCGCCGGGCTGTTTAGCCCCCGTATCCCCTGGCAATCTGTTCAGGAAAACAGACCAGAAGGGCTGCCGAGGGCTGCGCCAGCTTCAGAATCCTGCTGCCATCTAGGGATGAGATGCAGCGTCTTCCCGCGGCAGGCGCGGAGCGGACCGCGCGGCCTCGGGCGGGGTGCCCGCTGTCCCTGCCCCGCGGGCCTGGCGGCTCTGCCCGGTGAATCCCAAGTTAAGCCCAACACAGACCCTGGGCTCGCACCTACCGCAAGGGGACCCCGCTGGTGCCTCCTGGACGGGTACAGCAGGGCGGAAGCCGGGGAGCAGGAGGAAATGCAGACAAAAACTGTGAGAAGGAAGAAACAGAGCGCCAGCATACAGCTAGTGAGTGAGGGACAGACACGCTGCAAGGACAGGGACAGAAAGGTGGAAGGAAGCAGACTGACGATCTATCAGCGAAACCAGACTGTGCCTTAGTAACGTACCATGCCCGTGTTTAAGGAACCTGGTCACTGGCATCACATGCATCTTAACCAGCTCCAAAGCCATCAAGCGACATTATTTTCCATACATCATTTAAAAGCTTTCCTTTTGCAAAGGGGAGGGGGTGGACACTGCCTTTAGTAAAGGCTGTACAGAAAATCTAGACACAGGGGACTTAACTGGAGAGTGAACTTCACGCATAGTGTTATGGTGTAAGCATCTTTTTCTACAAACAGAACAATGGAGTTTTAAAATAAGCAAAGGGGAGAGGGTTGACTAGAGGGGAAAGGAGGAAGGGGGCATGGATTGGGAAAGGGTACCTGCAGTTGACTGGGAGGCCCTGCTGGGAAATTTCAATTCAAATTCTTTCTGAAAGGAAGTGTTATTAAAAGTAACTTTATAAGCCTTCCAGCCAGAAGGCTCATAAAAGCACACAATTAAGTCACACAAATGACAAGAGCATTTTCTCCCCTACCTGTTTCCCCCTTCTGATAGTAATTAATACAGGCTAGTCTTGTCTCATTTCGTGCAAAACCAAAGCGGAGTGCTTTGGTAGGCACCAGGCTCTCTCTAACTTGCCTGTCTTATCCTTCCCTGCTGCCCCACCCCAAACCCCTTCAGTGCTTGGTACCAACCAGCCTGCCTGCAGATCCAGCCAAGAACAAAGGGACGAATTTCAATATTTTTTCTTTGTGCAAGGTTAATTGAAAATCAAAAAGTCACTTTTCAAATGTCATATTAAACTCGCCACTGCATCAATTTCCTTTTGGTTCCCATCTCCATAGACGAGAGAAAAGTGTTTTGGGGGATGGTGGGAAGGCGTGGAAAGTAGGGACACGATGAAGAAAAAGAGGAAGAAAGAAGTGAAGGGATTAAAAAGAAATCACAGATACACACAGACTTTGATTGCAAATACGCTAACATGCAGTGGAAAATTGTTTCCCAGAGTGTCCTCAGTCAAAGGCAGCCTTTGCATTCGATACTGTTACTTGATATTCCAGAGACAGAATTACATCCTAAACCTAGGGAGATTAGTCCTCCATGTTTTTATGCTTTAGTAGATGGATCACAATATGATTGTCATAAATGCTGTGGTTTAAGATCTTAAAGGGTAATGTAATAACCTGATCATCTTCGTTACCCCTTCCCACTTTTTATTCCCCTCTGAAACACTCACTCACACACACACACACACACACACACACACACACATGAATTCTGTGCACACAAACATATCCTCATAGCTGGAGACACAGCTCCAAGACTTCAGACCAGCCAGTTTTTGTCACGGGGTACTTTGGAAGCTTTAGGCTGGAATTTAGGTACCCAGCATCCATAGGTTTACTGCTGCTCCAGTAACTTCTCTTTCTTTAGCTTTCCTGAGACTCATTTTTCTCATCTACAAAATGGGGCATCATACTTGTCCCCTAAAGTCACTACTCAGACTCTATGAACAGAACAAGTGCATGGTAGTTATTTAATCAATTCTCAAGCAACTTAGACCTGATCTTATTCTTCTCTGTGTTACCAAGGTCTACGGAATGGCCAAGGGTAGGGCTCTCTCCTGCCAGGCTTAATGGTGTCCACTGTCTCTAAGTCTCCGACAGTCCCTCCTACTCTGCTCCAGTCACTTGCAATTCTTCCCTGAAGCCAGTTACCTCTCTGCCCTGTTGCTCTAGTTGCTCTGTCCAATGCCTGTCACCTTATTTTGCAGATTCTTGGTTGTAACCCCTCCTATGATGCACCAATGAATCTTCCCCCTAAGGATCATACTAATCATGGTAGGCTGCCTGGTGGGAGTCATTGGATTTGTCACAGATTGAACATTTGAATATACCTACAAATAACTTTTTAGATAGGATAAAAAAAGCAGAATTATGGAATAAATTCTAAAATAACCCAGTTGCATTTAGGTTGATTCTTTTCCTTTTCAATGGTATTGTAATTTTGTGGTGATGTCAGATGTGTCCTCCAATCCTAAATGAAGGTAGGTGAGAAGAAGGTGACAGCTGTCTAAATTCATCAGAAAGTATATACAGAAAGAAGCACTCTAGAACATTGGCCCTCTAGCTTGTGTCAGAATTTTACTAGCATTTCCTTCTTCTGTAAGGTAAACTAGATAAACATTGTGTTTTACCCTTTGGGTTTCTACATATCAAACCTGTATGAATACATGCTGTATCCTACTGGAAGACATTCTGTCTATTGTGCAAGTTTTCTCAGCATGCCTAGATACAATTGACCAGTTTTTTCTTTGGGAAGCACTTATTCCCATATAAGCTTCTATTGGCATTATCTGTAAAAATTTATTGTACATATTTTGTTGAAATATATATGTCCTTTCCCCACTCTCTAAATATCTTGAAAACAATGACCATATCATCCATCTTTCTCACCCAGGAACTTAGGGGTAGATGCTTAATAAATAATTATTGAAAGTTGAAGAATTATGAAAAAATAATGGACCTTGGGCTATATCAGATAATACATAGACAATTTCCAGAGCAATTTAGTGATTAAAAGCAACAACAACAACAACAACAAAAAACCCTTGATGGTTGTGTTGGGCCAGCAAAAACGTAGTCAGAATACTGGATGAATTAATACCTTCAAACAATTATCTATGAATTTTCAGATATATTCTAAGTAGACAAAATATGTATGTACATCCCAAAGTGTTCTTTTATTGGTGAGGATGCTTATTTAACATAGGGTTACATTCAGAGTATACCAGCATTACCTGATATTTTCTTAATCCACTTGGGTTTCTCAATTGTATTCAGAACTCCACTCCCATAACACCACTCCCAACAAGAAATAGAGAGAAGGGAGGGAGGGAGGGTGGGAGGAAGGGAGGGAAGGAAGAAGAAAAAGAAATAAGCCAGTTATATTAACTGATAAATCTACTCTGGAGTTGGAGTGGAATTCCAGCAAACTAGTTGGGGATAGCTCTAAAGAACATCTTTTAAATTTCTACACTAGAACTTTCCTGTAGAGTAGCATATTATTGTTTCTTATTACTAGTGTGTTAGATTTCCAGAAAGAGAGTTTCTAGAATTTTAATAAGACTCTTATGAATGTGAATTGACAAATAAATACATGAATGAAATTTATAATATTTACAATGCTTGTACTAATTAATGGGATCTCTGGTTATGTATAGTGAAGGAAACGTCTGAGAACTTGGTTTTAGTTAAATTGGAATCTTGCCCCGACATCTCCTATAATCTTAGGTACAACCTTAGGCCAAAAAACAAAACAAAACCCCAAAACACCAAAACACCAAAAAACCTAAATCCATCAGATACTCTTCCCCCCACCCCCGCCCCCGGCAATGGTGTGATAATCCTGACCTAACACATTGTTTGTGGTAAGAATCAAATGAGTTAACACTTGTAAAATGGAATGAGAAAGTACGTTTCATATGAATTATATTTTAGTAACCTAGGTGAATATACTGAATGCTTACTGCATGGTGACTTTTTATTCTCAATGCTGCCAGGTCTGAAAGAGAAGGGGGATGTGGCAAAGGTGGGACAGCTAGGATTTGCCAGACTCATGTTTCTGTTCATTTGCCTTGCATGTTTTTTATCTCCATCTCTTGTTCTCTCTCTGTTAAAAAGTCTCTGTATCCCCCTGACTGCTAGTATTTTGTGAAGTATTCAAAATGTGTGTTTAATCCATCTGAGTTTGTAGTCTCCAGTGTCAAAGCTTCTGCTTAATGCTGAGTTAATGCCCACTTGTGCCAAAGCTTAAAGCTTTCAACACAGCCCTGAAACCAGCTGTGACACATCACTAACACACAGGCCTCGACTCCAGAGGCTGCAGCATGGAGTAAATGCATTATTTTTTAAAGCTTTTTCAGGGCAATCTCAGATGTGGGTAGAGTGTAATTGGGGATCTGTGAAAAAAAAATTTATATTTGAAACCATTTTATAAAAATTACCTCCTGGAGTGCGGTGTAGAGGTGCTTCCTTGAAACTTTGTCTTCTAACTATCTCATGGCCCCAGAAACAGGTCTATCACTTTGGGCATTTTCCACTTTTGATCATTTTAAGGACGGGAGACTTTCTACATTAAAAACAACCTGTTCTATTATTAAAAGCTGTTATAACATCCTTTTAAAATCTGTTAAGCAGATATCTGCTTCTTTACCACTTATTGATGCCTGGCACACTGTAGGTGGCCAAAATACTTGTATTTAAAGGAAAAAAATATTTCCGTGGCCTCACTGGTTGGAGAGCAGTCCCACAGCTGAAGGGTTGAAGCTTCAATTCCCAATCAGGGCGCATACCTATGTAGCACGTCTGATCACTGGTCTGGGTGACTATGATCCCCGGTCCGGGTGCACACAAGAGGTAACCAATTGATATTCCCTTTCACATCAATGTTTCTGTCTCCCCCTTCCTCTCTTTCTAAAAGAAATGAAAAAAAAAAAAAGTCCTCATGTGAGAATTAAAAAAAAAAGAAAATATTAATCTTAGTTTTGTCTTCCAGATATGCCCAATTCAGTAATTTTATCTAATTCTTGTTTCATGAGGCCCATCATATACGTGAAAACTACCAAGATGCCTAAGTGCTCTCCTCTTTGGAGTAATGGTGGCTAGAGCTCTCACCGTCTCCAAAGAAGACACTGGACCCAGGATCAGGCATTCCCTGCTGACTCTCCTCCAGATATAGGCTCTTTCTACAGGTGGAACAACGAAAACCTCAGGCCCTTTCTTTACTTATCATCTGGAAATGAACCATATTTCCCTATCTTGTACACTGCAAAAAAAATTTTTAGTAAACTTAGAATTTTAAATTTAAGTGTCCAAATTGATATTAATTCTGACCCATTGAGTTTTACTTTTATAATTTCTTGGTTGACAGTATTTCACTTGAACTTTATTGATCTAAAAAAATGGCAAAAAATAATAAATGCTTGCTAAAGAAAAATTTTAAACTAAGAAAGCATGAAAGAAAAAATGAAATACCCATGATTATACAACTCAGGAGAAACAGAAGTCAGTAATTCTCTGTCTCTGCCTCCCGTACCTAATAGCGGAGAGTCAGCAGAAACATATGTATCGGGTTCATGTGAGGAGATGGGGCAAGAATTAAGTTAATTTAAACTATATAATACAGATCCATTTTTAATAAATGTATAATTTTGTAAATTGAGATTACATTCAAGTAATTTTATAATCTACTTTTAAAATTAACTCTTTACCTTGGACATACTCTTACACCAGTAAGTATTCACACATCATAACTTTTAGTGACCACGGAGTTTAAAGTACATGTAATATAATCATGTTAATGGATTTCCTGTTATGTGACTAATTGTTTCCCCTTTAAATTCCTATGTTGAAGTCCTAAGGCCCAATATCTCAGAATTCCACTATATCGAAGATAAGGTTGTTAAAGAGAAATTAAGTTACAGTGAGATCATTAGGATGGGCCCTAATCTAATACCACTGATGCCTTTATCAGAAGAGGAGATTAGGACAGAGTGGCCCACAGAAGAAAAGCCGTGTGACAACATAGGGAGAAGACAACCATCTAAAAGGAGATTGGACACAAAAGAAACCAACCCTGCTAACTACTTCTTCTTGGACTTCCAGCCTCCAGAAATGTGAGAAAACAAATGTCTATTCCTTAACCCACCCAATCAATGTGGAGTACTTTGTTATGGTAGCCCTAATAAACTCATATAGTGACCAGTAGCTCTCTCACAATATTTGCATTAATATATAATGCTTGTACCTCCTGGTACGTAAATTATCATTTCCCCCACTGACTATTTTCTCAAAATCAGTGCCTGGGAGTAGAATTATTTCATGCAAAAGTGATTAGTTAGTTTGGAAAGTTAACTAATTCCAGTATTAATTAATTCCATTGTTAATTGGATTCATTATGTAGAATGTTGATTTTTCTGTAGAGGATACTGATTATTCTTTATAACTTTCTTGTCCCACAAATGCAATACATTTTATTATTTATCTCCATGTTAAACCAAACAATTTTCTTTTACATTAGAGAGAATATTACAAAATCTTTGTCTTATAAATAGTGTGCAGTCACAAAATGTAGAAAATATATTAAGGAAAGATAAACTCTGAATACATTTATACAATAGAATACTATTCAACAATAAAGAAGACTGACAGATATATGCAACTACTTGAATGAATCAGAAAAGCATTTGTAAAGTAGAAAACATAAGTCTGAAAAGTTTACAATAATATCCTGTTTCTTTTGTGAGACATACTGGAAAAGCTAAAACTATATCGAAGGATTAGGGTTTAACAATAGGGGATGGGTTTAACAATAAAGGGCCAGTATGAGGGAATTTGGGTGTTTCATTAGCTGTTCTGTATCTTTATCTTATTGGCAGTTGCATGAATCTATATCTGTTAGAACTTATAAACTGTACACCTAAAGTTAATTGTATAAGTATGACAATTAAACTGAAAAATATTTAAAAATCAATATCTTCATATCTGTTTATAGTAATATTTATGGGCTTTTTTGCTTTTAAAAATTATAATTTGCCTTGATTTCTTTTATTATGCTACACAATATTAATTTTGCACCTGATGTTTTGTTCATAATATAGTATTGTTACTTATTTATTTATTTTGTTTATTTGATTTGTATTTTTTTCTTAAAGTGACTATTGAATTTGATAGGTCTCAAGACCCCTCAAAACCCAGATCTGCTCCTGAAGTACAGGAACAGACATCAAATTGGAGACACTGTGTAGTAAGAGATGAATTAAACTGTATTTGTGTGTTTTCTAGGGACTTCATCCTAACATCCTAACATCAGTCAGTGGTTATACATGAGTTCACTGTCAGTTACTGCATGTACAGAAGTTAGATGTAGAAAATCTCTTAGGTACCATGACCCTATGGGCAGAGCCCTGCAGGAAAACGTGTTTGAGAGTCAGAGGGAAGAAGACAGGGTTTAGTGATGCCAGAGATGGCTTGGGAGCATCATACAGTGTCTATTTCTCAGCCAGGCTACTCTGGCTATGCTACAGAAGGTGCCCCTCAAGGGCTTCAACCACAAAACAGAGTCAGAAAATGGTGGAAGAATTTCCATGATGGAATTAGGATGCAATTGGTTTCCATTTGCTATACAAGTTTCCATATTTGCTGTAGAAAGTGGTTTTTACTTTGAGTGAAAATGAAATACTTTAGCAAAGATCTGCTGAGAGGGTAAGATAACCCAGACATCAATGAAGCATTGCTGTGCTGCAGCATTTTGTATTAATTTTTGGTTTAGATTAAGGGTGATGTATAAAAAACAGGGACCCCACAAAAGGAATCCTAGGAGTCAGAGAGATTCTGGGGTCCTCGGGCTTTGAGGAAGCAGGGCCAAGAGGCTTTACAACATGACGGTTTCTCTCAAGCAGAAGCTGGCTGCACTGGATAGGAAATATGGGTCATATATATAAACATATAAAGGAGAGAGATGGCATGTGGACTCTGAGAGTAACAACCACTGGTCACCATGCCTTAAAGTGGCTCTGAACTGGAAACAGGACAATGACAACTTGCAAAGGAGCGGATAGGCTTAGGTAAGGAACTATACCTAGAGATCTTCAAGATATGCTAGCTGTTAGAAGTAGATAAATCTAGTCCAAATCGGTGATCCCCACTCACAGAATAATGGCATAATCACATGGCAAAATTGGAGCACCTGAATGTTCACTACACAGGGATGAGATGTGTTACTGTGATGAGGTACAAAGAGAGGGAAATATACAGTGGTTAACAGGTTGCAGTAAGACTGCCTGGGTCTGAATCTGATTACCCTACAACTGATTACTTTTATAACTCTGCAAATGATTTACTCTCTTTAAGCATCAATTTCTTCATCGAAGACAAGAATGAAGTAATAAGAACTATCTCTTATTGATGTGTTGTGGAAGTTAAATGCACTAATGTGGGCTGAGTATTTTACACCACACCAGCCATAGAGTAAACACACGATTGCTACTTTTGTTGTTCTTAAGCATTGGATTTGCTTAAGAGCAATGGAATTTGTCTCATTCATACATGTGTTATCATAGTCATGTGCCGCTGAAAGTTGGGTATATGTTCTGAAAAATGCCATCAGGTGATTTTGTTGTTATGTGAACATAGAACAATGCACTTACGAAAACCTAGATGGTCTAGCCTTTTGCACACCTAGGCTATGAGGTACAGCCTATTGCTCCTAGGCTACAAGCCTATATGGCATGTTCTTACACAAAACATGAGATTAAATCAAGCACAAGGGAAAATGATACAATCAGGAGACGTGGTAAATGCGAGAGGTATGAGGCTGCTGCAGGTATAACAGGCATACTGTTTTATAGCAAATTTCTTTTATAAGCAGAAAAAGTATACTCTGAAATAATGATAAAAAGTATAGTATAGCCAATACATAAACCAGTAACATAGTTTATTATCACTATCAAGTATTACATACTGTACTTAATTGTGTTATATCTTTATATAACTGGCAGTGTAGTAGGTGTGTTTACACCAGCATCACCACAAACATGAGAGTCATGTGTTGCACTATGACATTACAGTGGCTATGACATCACTAGCAAAGGGATTTTTCATCTCCATTACTATCTTATGGGACCGCTGTCATATCTGAGGTTGTTGTTGACTGAAATGCAATATGGCACATGGCTGTATAATGTTCAGATTATGATAAGTGTCTAATGAATGTTTGTCATTGGGGAGCTGTCTGGAATTTAGATATCTTGATTAGAAAGCCCAGTGTTTCTACTGGGGAATGCTGGATAATGGTCCTGGAACATGCATTCTCTAAGCACTGGTGTTAGCAATGAGTGTGTGATCTCGGAGGTCAGAGTTCAGAAAGGTCACTGGTGTCATGGCTCTTCACTACAGCAGAGAGGGTGTGGTCAGTAGGAGTTAAGGGAGACTATGTCAGAGCACGAGAGAGATCAACATATGCCAGCCCAGAAGAATTTCTAGGACTCTGATGTCTCTAGCCACTGGGTCAGATATGATATCTAGAAACGACTATTTCTGCAGAACAAAAGAGAGAGCAAGAGAGAGAGAGAGAGAGAGAGAGAGGAGGAGAGAAGTGAGTGAGGGGGGGAGAAGAGAGGAAGGGAGGGAAGGAGGTGAGGAGGGAGGTGGGGATTCCTTCTAGGTAGGACTCCCATCAGATAACCTTGAGGTTCTAGGCTTCATTAGGTTCAGGGAACTATTCTGTAACATCTTTGGTTAAGTTCTAGTAACATCCATTCTCACAGACTTTCACCAATTTTTCTTTTCTTGGGTACAATAGTTAAGATGCCAGTAGCTTACAACCAGATGTAACAAGAAATCCTCAACGGCAGCTTCCCAACCTGTTAGCAAAAAAGTGCTCAGACAACTCTCTTTTCCAGTAATAATCTTTGCATCCATTTCATTGATGTTAAGTTTTTGAAAAGCAGAAGAAACAACAAACCTGTGAGATTAAATAATGATTTTCTCATTTTTATATCTCATACTTCTTATTTTATAGTATCAATATACTTACTTGATGAAATAACTCCCTAGCAGTTTTCTCTAGGGGAGTAAAATTTTTCTGACCATCTCAGGAATATAATTACCAGGAACACTACTACTAATTAACAATTATACAGGATATTGATTGTGCTCTTCTCATCCTTCATCTCAGCCAAAGTTTGTAACCATTGGTGTATAAATCATATTTACCCTGTTGTGTCTGTTTGACATAAACCTCTGCAGTCAAGAGTCTCACTCCAGTCCTGCTGACACAGATACTCATGTTTTAACCTTAACCAGCTGAATAACAATGCAGGAAACAATAGAAAGCAAGCAAGCACTGCCCACAGAGGCAATGCTGCCCCCTGGAAAACCTGAGCCATCCAGATTTAGTCTTTTTCCTGCAAAAGGCTAACGTTTCCACTCCCTCCCTTAATTACTGCTTCAAACACACCTTGGAGAGAAAGCAGTGCTCTCTTGTGAAGGCAAATGGAAACTAAGGCCCAGTGAGATTTAACATTTATTTGATACAGAGGAGGCAGAGTTCAGAGGGAAGTCGGAGATGTGTTATTCTTTACTGTAGCCCATGTAATTCAGGGAACTAGTGTGTCCACCTGGTTGTACTCCGGAACCATGGAGGCCTGGATATATGGGGCTTGTATTAACATTAGCCAGGGACTGAACAGGAGGCTCTACCTATTGAATATTTTCATTACTACCATTGTTAGTGTAGTTATCACCCTTCTTTCACAGAATTTACTTAACTACAACTATTTGTCCATTTACTTGATTTCCACACTGGGTTTAATGGCAAAGATGACATTCCTAACAAGTATTCAACCAACAAGCACAGTCATTTCACAATAAGTGCTTTCTGAGCAAATAATATTCCCATGCTGGGCCCTGAATATTTTATGCACATTTTAAAATTTAACAGGGATTTACAAATAGCGTAAGCAGAAATTAAAGTCAAAATTTTGACCTAGCCATATAAGGCTTTTTTTTTTTTTTTAAACTAAGCCACGTTGGAATTGGGGATGAGTGAGTAACTACGTACCAAATTCTGAGTAGAAATAAAAGATACTTTTGGAAACTTAATGTAATATACAAGGCCAAGCAAGTTGGGGGATGCTGGCTCCACCTTGCCACCAGTCTGATGGCAAGTTAACCACACTGATGGTTACAGTCATTGAATGGAAAGGTCTCAGAGATTGTATCTGACTTTTAACTTGGAAAATTCATCAGAAACTGAGAGTTTAACTGAATGGAGGAAACCTATGGGAGCAGACAACAGACTGCATAGTGTCCCCCGGAGGAAAAACGTATGCAGAGTTGTGCGAGCATTGTTCTATTTGGAGCATTTGTGAAGTAACTGAAGTTAGTAGAATTAGAGGCTGGGATCCTCTGCAAGAGGGTTATTTGCATAAGGCCTCAGGGATGCTGCATGGCACTTTGCTTCTTTGTGCTTGGTATAAGTAATGCTTGCCCCAACTGGTAGTGTCTGAAAATTTTGGAAGGTTTTATAAAGTGGTTTCATTTTCTGCATCACAAACATCTTATTTGTCTGTCTTTATCTTTTCCTCACTTGTCTACACTCAGTTCACTATGTTTGGTTTCTTTAGCAAACACATCCTTAAATATCTTTACCTAATTATCCTACTTGTACTCTAAAAGCAACCACAGGGCTATTCCAGGCAAGTCATGTTTATTTGATTAGTTCCTGAAATGTTCTCTTTCTCACGAACTTCTCTCTTGATCAGATTTTCCCAGTGTGCTCATCATGCACAGGTACCATCCACACTAGGCCTTTCACAGACTTCGCGAATTTCTTTAGGCACATGTGCATCCAGGCATGCACATGACTATATGTTGTCCTTAAGTTACATCATCGACAGGACTGCTGCACTTAGAAGCAAGAATCTCCCTCTATTTGCTTTATTTATTTATTTTATGTATTTGAAAGAGGCCTAGAGGTATGTAGGCAATAAGTCATTTGTTCAATATAAATTGATTGAATATACATCCTTCTTTTACCTCTTGTGATAGTGATTTTCTTTTCTTCAAGGAAGGAAATTGGGTGATGGGAGTGCTTAATGAATATAGTCAAGGTCACTTGGCATTGGTAAATTGGCTCAAATACCTAGACCAGACATATTTATTAAGCACTGGTGAATCAATGATAAACTAGATAGCCTATGGATTCTGACTTATAGGACTTATAGGTTTACTGGAAAAACCAAACAATAAGCACTCATAATGCAAGGTCATAAATGACACAAATGGGAAACTATAGGATACACTGGAAGCACAGAGAAGAGATATTTTGGTAGGTCGGAGGGGAGCATGAAAATGTTTCAAGAAAATGTAGGCACAAAGCTGAACCTTGATATCTGAGAAGCCAAATAGAAAAAGAGTGACTAGTGGGTAAATGAGGGAAAGAAGGCAAGCTTCAGGAACTGGGTTCCAACAAGAAAGAAAAGAAATAGCATTTGCAAAAATCTGATGGTATGAGACTTTTTGCAATTTAGAGAGACATCAAGGTTTATCATTATGCCCAGTATAACGCTTAGTTAATGATTTGAAGTTTTAAATTATAATATAGTTCTTAAAATGAATGGCTTATTGAACCATAAACCACTTGAATTGGGACATATTCAAGTCCCAATTATTAGAATATATAAGTCTAAATTAACCCTCTAAGTAGGATTCTCTCATGACCTCATTCTTTTCAGTCTTCGTTGCCTCAAATGTTGCCTGCTGTTAGCACAGTTTTGGAAGAATGGAACCGGCTCTTACCATCTGGGAACACATACCCATTGAGACCCACACACGGTAGTCTATTTTGGTTCTTCACAATTCATTCTATGTCACTCCCTGACCACTTCTTCACCTAAAAGAATTAACCCCGTGAAATTATACGTATATTTCATCATGATTCATCCAAACAATACTTGAATGTCTATTTTATAGAGTATGTTGATCCAATTCATAATGTTTTAAAATGTATTTTTTTAAAAAGGTGGTAAGACGTACCAGGAACTAAGAAACGTAAGTGTGGTTTCTGAAAAGCACCCAAATACACCCATGGGATCCTACAATTAGCTTTATGTATGAATACACAGTTATCTTAAATAATATAATAAAGTTCTGCTACTCACACATTGTTAAGAATAAATGAATACTCAAATATGCATATTTTTAAGTGAAATCCATTGCCTTAAACTTTTCGTTAATTTGACAGTATTTTTCCAATTTTTGTTCACTCTGAAAGTATGTTTTCCCCTTCTCAATGGCAAGATGTAACAAGTGGGTCTCTGAAAAGGATCTTAAATGGAAATTACCTAAGAACTCTAAACTGAGTGCCAGGGTGGATTGGTATTCATTTTAGTGGGTTTCTAAGTTCCAAACATTGGAAGTTGAATACAGAGGGAGGCCACTCTGGCCTTGAAGTAATGCCTGCTGTGAGCCGGTCAACACGCAGGTCACACACAGATCTTTTCGGTGGTAGAGAAGTTGGGGGTCAGCTCACAGAGGAGCCGTGTTGTGGAAGACCCGGGAGTGCAATGGGTTTTACTTTTGAAGCAATAACCCATTAAAAATGAAAACGAGAAACGGCCTTTGATCTGTGCTTGGAGCCCTGGAGAATCTAAACCAAAAATGGAATTAGAATTCCACAGTTTGCAGGTTTGTGACCAAATTTATAATCCACAGCCATACTTTTCATTTCTTTACTCAGTCCATCTTTTTTTAAGATCTGAAATCAGTTTCCTTAGTCACAATAGGTTTTACATTAATCTGTTCAAGTCTCCAGAATTAACAACATTAAATCAGGCATATAAAAACAAAACAAAACAAAAACTTATTCATTGACATTAACTCTTTTTATAATTTATGAAAAGAGGAAAGGAGAAAAGGTTGAAAATCTTCATATTTACATCCAAGTTATGTCAGAAAAGAGGTTCAACACATGAATAAGAAAATGCCTGCCAAGATGTGGGCGGGAAGGAGGTAATGTTTGCTTAGCTTTATGACGATCAACCTGAGCAGAGCCAGTATGGACTTCCTACAACAGAATACAGTGTCCTTTTACAGAAAGTTTTGTCATCTAAACTCAGATTCAGACCAGTGGCTTCACCTGAAAAAATAAAGCAAACACAGACAACAAAAGCAAAACAAAAATTAAATCACCTAACCATAGTGATAAGATAATAATTGTAATTCAACCAAAAATGAATTATAAAAACGGCACAGTAATTCTGAAGGGACATACCATTTATGTTTTTATCTAACATCCTGGGTATGGCTCCAGTCTTGAAGAGGCAGTATGAGAATAAGGCTAAGACCATTCCTAAGAATATTCTAGCTTTTTTTCTCTGATTAAAAATCACAACTGCTTCTTGGTGGTGGAAATTGTGTATCTCAAAGTCACCAGTGAACTGGGTTTGCATGTGTTTTCATTTTTAAAATTTTTTTAAAAAACCTGAGCAAACCTTTTCTTGTGCATTAAGCCTTCTGACCTTTATTGAAATAACAAAACAGTCATTCAAAGGACACAGGGATGAATTAAAGGTAACTTTCTATTTGCCAACATTCAAGGTGGGGTGGGGGCATAGCTTCCCTGCTTTTCTCAGAGGGCTGTTCTACGAGAATGTTTGCAAAACACTCAGTCCTCTCAGGAGGGCTGTTGAAATATAATTTTTTAAAATTTAAATGTCTGGATGTAAAAAAAGTTTGATATGTTAACAATGAAAAATGGCATTAGCAGACTTAAGATTGCCTTGAAGAAAAATACACAGAAGTGCATGGGGAAACCATTTAGAACCTTTAGTTTAAGTAGTAGTGTGGACTTAAGCAAGCCAGCTAGAGGTATATATGTATTTTGTTGGTGGTATTGGTAGTGGTGGGTCATCTTGTTTTGTTTTCTTTTGTTTTCAGCCCAGAATTTTACATAAAATAGACAAGATTCAGGGAGAAAGGGGGACTGGAAGGTGCTAAGAAATCCTTGAAATAGCAGTCATATTTATTCCTCTCTTTTCTGTGCCTAGGTCATGAGTAAAAACTGTAATAGTTTCTCAACTTTTCCACTCCAGCCAACTCCCTCTTCAATCTACCTAGTATATTTATTCTATATTTATCTTTGTCATTTCTTTATTTATAAAACATGAATTATATACCATTCATACAAAATCAGGTATAAAATTTGTTTGATATTCAAGGGTCATAAAACATGGTGCCATTTTCACTTTCTATGTAACCTTTGTTTTTTGGTCTACATATAACTCATTTTCCAGAAAAAGTGGATTCATTTCCACTCTTTCATTATTTTCCTTTTGCATCTTTGATAACACGGGTCCTTCTTCTCTGGAGTTCTTGTTATGCTGCCCTGCACAAAGTACTGGCTACAGACATACAACACACACACACACATAACACAAACTGATTGAATCAATTTTGGGAAGGTATCCAGGTTGAGAACTCACCGATTTCACTGTTTCAGAGGTAATATTTTGTCTTAGTGTTAAGAGTTGTTCCAGAAGCTGTGCCAAGATTTGGAGATAACTCCATTTCCACTCACTTAATACGCCCTTGGGAGTCTGTTAAATGCATGACTTTGACATGAGACATTTGACCTTACATTACCTTATTTTCCTTCCTAGAGCTATGATCAATAAATCACATAGTGAATGAACACTGTATATGTAAGACTGTTCACTGTCACAAAACTGGGGAGAAAATCCCTCTTGAGGTTTAGGACTGAGTGGGAGATAAAAACTTCAGTGTGTTACTTCTAGAGAAATTCTAAAGTTGGTTCCATAAGTACCCTATCATCCATTAGTTTAGCAAAGTAGCAGAGAGTAGAGGAGGAACCCAGAACCTTAGCCTCTCATTTCTGAAAGAACTGATTTCAATTACACTCTCAATGTTTCTCCTAACAAAACCATTTCCTGATTCTGGAAACCCAGAGGTCAATTGCCAACGATAAGAAATATGATTCATTTCTCCAGCTCCATATTAAAATGTTATATAATTCTTACTCTTACTTTATTGTCATTTAATTTTTTCTAAGAATTCAAGGAAGAATTCAATATGGCTGGGTGGAAATGATAAATTTGTATCAATTAATCTAAATTCTAGTGATCCATCTGCCACTGTTTTATTTATAAATTTAGAGCAGATTTTCATTCTATGTGTATATGTCTTTTCACTTGTAAAATGGGATAATAATAATTACCAAGCAAAGCTTTAATAAATCTAAATTGAGATAGCTGGCACAATTACATAAATACAGGTGTATACATATACACATATACTATCATTGGTTACTTCATTCTTAGACTCTCTCCCCCTTACTAAAAATCATATGTTGTAAAAATCTAAACATCTCTTCAGTAATTGTAAGATGTATTATTTTATAGACTATAAAAAAGCAAAATAAACATCTGTGTAATTCTGTGTGATACAACTAAATAAATCACAACATATTTTTCTCTGTTCTTTTTGAATATAGGATGACTTTCTATGTACTTTTCAGTGATGGAACACTTGTAAGAAACTGTCTGTCAGATGTCCATAATGAGATGATGCTGGGCTATGCAGATTCAGTGTCTTGGTAAATTTATGGAGTTATCATGATTTCTAAAATATATTGTCTCTCTTTTTTATAGGGAAGTCTCAAAATTGATTTTAACATAATAATGCACACTAACCAACCAATCTTTATAGATCAACATATTCCTAATAAGAGTAAGAAACCAAGCTTAAAATAAACCCAATTCATAGCTCTTTGTGGAAAATTAAAGAATTTTCACTCAACTTAAATGAAAAAGGAGGCATTTTATAAAGTTATGGAGAGTCACTTGGAACCCAAGAAAAGTAATTTGACTTAGCATTAAAACAACTAGAAATAAACTAAAAATCCAAATAAATTTCCTCTCATCTTTTTCTCTGTATTTCATTCTTCTCTGCAGGTTGACTACTTATATTTCTCTAACCTGTAACATGTAAGCAAATCCACCAACAACTCTCAAAGGATGAAGCAGAGCCTTTGTCTCTGTTCACAGACTTCCCAAGTCTTTGTTGAGTCAAAGGTCAAACCCTCGTGTCAGGAAATGTCCAGCACGTGTAATGGGATCATCCAGCAGTCAGCTCACTGATCCCCGAAAACTGAACTAGGTTAGCACATGCAGCTCCTGGTGAAACCACTTGGATGATCTGGGTAACAGGAAAATTTCCAGAAATAATGGGTCAGGATATTTGTTACAAAGTTCCAATGAGGAAATTTTCCCTGATTTCTTTGTCCAAACATAGTTCTTTTTTGGATACCTCATAGTTTTTATTTCTGTGACCCAGACATATTAGTATTTGATTATATATTATCATATATTGTTCTTTATTATACAGATACATACTTGTTTCCACACCAAGAAACAAATATTTTGGTGTAAGACCATGCCATATTTCCGTCATATGTTTTAGAAGGCCTAGCATGGTGCCACATTCATAGTAGTCACTTTACAATAATACTTTACATAGATTGTTTTGCATGGGTAACTACAAGCATGGGTTTAGTTTAACCAAAAGTGGCTTAACTGTGTTTGTTTTTCTGCATCTATTTCTTTTTAACTCACAGAAAGATCAGGTAGTCAGATGAATAGAACCAATCATTCCTGTTGAAGTGAGTTCTAACCCTTTTCAATGATGTTTATATTTTCAGTTATTCTTCCAGATGTGTGTGAAGGGTACAAGGAAGGGCAGAGGCTTAAGATAGCTGCACGGAAGAGACTGGCAGTAGGAAGGAACTGACTGACATAGTTAGCCAAATAATACGATGTCCCAAACCTCCAATGAGAAGAATACTAATAAAGGTAGGATAGACTAACACTCATCATGTGTGATCACATTCAAATCTTTTAAACACTTATTTACACCCCAGATAGCTTTCTGAAAAGTCTTGGCCAAAATGTTCATTTAATTTAGAATTGTCCAGGCCAAAAGTTTCTAAATAAAATATTAGGTTATAAGTATTTTATAAAATTGTATCTCTACCTATATGTGTATTGATTAATATGGTGGCTAAAATATATGTACATTTTTAGGTAAAATATTTAGAAATGAATGAATACCAACATTTTATTAATATTTTTTTCAACAGTCAGAATACTTTGTTTTCCTCAAAATAGTTTACAGACATTTCCATTTACTACTTTTAGCAAACACATTTCTCTGTTGGAGAGAGATAAAGATGTTATTAATTTTGCTGTTAGTATTAGGATCAATACTATTGCTGATTACAATAATTTTGGTGTCATTATTTCTAAGAAGTCTTGGAATACTAAGCTGATACTAGCCACTTTATAAAGTGGTATCTTAATAAAATATTTCATGTCTTTTTTTGTGAGTTACCACTCATTGCTATGTATTTGGTATTTAAAGAAAGATGTGCTTCTGATTTAATTACCTACTTCTAACATGCTCATTTGAAAATTTAATTTTCTCTTTGTTCCCAGGAATACTTTTTGATATGTCTATTATAGGGGTAGTGACAAAGGTATGCTTTCTAAAGGATCAGACTTTGTTTCAGAGACCATTAAAATAATATCTTTATTATAACAATACAATAAATTGAGAAGAACTTGAGTTTTTTGTAAACTTGTAGTAATGTTTCTCGTACCAGCTATAGTTTTTACTTTTTAGAATAAAGCATGGCTAATGTCCTCTTATGTGATGGGTTTTGTTGGCAAACAGATGAGTGGGAGTTGGGAACTCAGGTCTAACCTACTTAAATCAGAGGGGGCATTAGCGCAAATATTCTTAAGTAAGCATTCATTGCCTAATCAAACGAAACTGGCTTACTCAATGTTCAGTAGCATGTCTTTTCAAATCCTGGCTCAGGCTCTTGACTAATGTGGGCTGCTCGATCTGATCCCATTGGGGCTGCAGAAATCTCCTATTTCCTTTCATTTTCGGGTATGCAGCTGCATTTCTAAGCCATGACTACATTGTTAAATGAATCATTGATTTGGAAAATCTGAAGTGACCTTCAGCTTGTTCTCAGGCTCTACCTCTAGAGAAGAGAGGCAAAAGCAGCAAAATATTGGAAAGAGGTAGTTTTTCTAAAGGTATTTGTGGCAGGTAGGAGGTTGGAGACCACTTTATATGTGTGTGTAAGTGTGCGTGGGTATGTGAGAGATTATACTTGATATTCAGAAATGACGTTCTTCCTAATAAGCTGTGTTTCGGGCATGACTCAACAAACAAAACCTTCTCCTTGCAATACAGAGGCAAACACTGCCCTTGGCTTCACCACTGCCCCATTGAACTATATGCTACTCAGCAGGCTGAGATTCTTTATTAAAATGGTTTGGAGAAATTCTGGGCACTTAGCACAATGACAGTTTTTCTGAACAGTCAATACTATGAAAAGCTACATGACTAGAAATTCTACTTCCACTACTTTTCTTAAACATCACCTTTAATTTTCAGTTATGGTTATGGGGAATGTTTTGTCAACAACTGTAGACATATACCCAGCCCCAGGGAGCAGTACAGTGTTCCTTTAATACGGACTTTCTCCTCTTCATGATGGGTAACCTAGTTAGACATATCAATACTCAATGAGACTTATAGATTACCCTGATGGAACTGCTCAATGAAGTTCATGTAAGGTCAGTAGAAGATGCAGGTATCATATCCACTGAGTCACTAATTCGTCTCATGCCAGAAGTGTCATTTATCAATATAGTCCAATTAACCTCATGCTCCTGCTTCCTGAGTCCTTCTCCCCTTAGGTGCTGACAGTTTCCAAAGATTTCTCTAGCTGAAGCAGGTATTAGAAAAAGAATTGATAAAAAAATCAACACTTAGGTATAAATGACTGGCAAGTCTCAAATCTTTCAAAAGTGAAAATGTCTGCAGTTTACTGTGTGTGAAGGTTTCTATTGTGTTATTGGAACCATTATTCAAGTTTTCTAAGAGTTGAACTACAAAGAGAGAATAAGTTAGGTCCTTTCTTACATGTTTTTTTAAAAATGAATTTCCTAAGAAGTGTAGTTCATTTTTTACGAACTCCATTTTGGAAGGGAGCAGAAGTTCAGAAAGGTCTGGTAGCAGACCAGAGTACAACACCTGACCTGTAGGTTTGTCACATTCCTGACCCAGAAGCTGCCCAGCCATTCTCATGTGCTGGGAGGCACCAACTTCCTTTCATAAATTTCCAAATTCAAATCACATTGACAAACTTTTCTCCTACTTCTGATATGTCCTACCTATCTTTTGACGATGAGTCATTATTTTCTACCTCTCATCTCATTCTTTGTTTTAATATATTTTATTGATTATGCTATTACAGCTGTCCCATTTTTTCCCCCTTATTCTACCCTCTGCCTTGTGCCACCCCCCCCGCCCCCACCAGCATTCCCTGAATAGTTCACGTCCATGGATCATACATATAAGCTCTTTGGCTTCTCCTTTTCCTATGCTATTCTTAACCTTCCCCTGTCTATTTTGTACCTACTATTTATGCTTCCTATTCCCTGTACCTTTTCCCCCATTCTCCACCCTCCCCCTCCCCACTGATAACCCTCCATGTGATCACCATTTCTGTGATTCTGTTCCTGTTCTAGTTGTTTGCTTACTTTGTTTTTGATTTTGTTTTTTTAGGTTCAGTTGTTGATAGTTGTGAGTTTCTTGTCATTTTACTGTTCATACTTTTGATCATCTTCTTTTTCTTAGATTAGTTCCTTTAATATTTCATTTAATAAGCGTGTGGTAATGATGAACTCCTTTAATTTGACTTTATCTGGGAAGCACTTTATCTGCCCTTCCATTCTAAATGATAGCTTTTCCAGATAGAGTAATCTTAGATGTAGGTCCTTGCCTTTCATGACTATGAATACTTCTTTCCAGCCCCTTCTTGCCTGTAAGGTTTCTTTGGAGAAATCAGCTGATAGTCTTATGGAAACTCCTTCGTAGGTAACTGTCTCCTTTTCTCTTGCTGCTTTTAAGATTCTCCCCTTATCTTTAATCTTGGGTAATGTAATTATGATGTGCCTTGGTGTGCGCTTCCTTGGGTCCAGCTTCTTTGGGACTCTCTGAGCTTCCTGGACTTCCTGGAAGTCTATTTCCTTTGCCAGATTGGGGAAATTCTCCTTCCTTATTTGTTCAAATAAGTTTTGAATTTCTTGCTCTTCCTCTTCTCCTTCAGGCACCCCTATGATTCAGATGTTGGAGCATTTAAAGTTGTCCCAGAAGTTCTTCAGCCCCTCGTCATTTTTAAAAATTCTTCTTTCTTCATTCTGTTCTGGTTGAATGCTTATTTCTTCTTTCTGCTCCAAATCATTGGTTTGAGTCCCAGTTTCCGTTCCCTGTATATTTTTCTTTATTTCACTTTGCATAGCCTTCACTTTTTCCTCCCTTTTGCAACCATTCTCCACCAATTCTGTGAGCATCCATCCAGATTACCAGTGTTTTGAACTCTGCATCTGTTAGGCTGGCTATCTCTTCATGGCTTAGCTCTATTTTTAGAGCTTTGATTTGTTCTTTTGTTTGGGTCATATTTTTTTTGGTCTTGGCAAACCTATTATGTGATGAGGGGAGGAGCCTTAGGTATTTGCCAGGGCGGGACAACTCCTGTCACTGCCTTGTGGCCCTGTATGTCGGGGAGGGATCTGGGAGGTAACAATGTCACTTGTTTGGCTCTTGGCTGGATCTCAGTCACTTCCCCTGTTACCCACAAGCAAATTGGGACCATCTGGTGCTGATTCCCAGGTAGGTGGTTTTTTTGTACATTCTAGGATCCTGTGAGTCTCTCAAAAGAACTCTCCTGGGAGCCCGACAGTTTCTCCCACTGCCATAACCCCCACAGGTTTTTACCTGTAGAGGCATTGAGTCTTTCTTTTCCTGGGCCCAAACCCTGGATCACATGGTCTCTCTCACTCCCCAGTTGTTCCTCCCAGTTTATCTGCAAGCAAATGAGGGACCGCCCCATCTTCCAGCCGCTGCCCTGCTGCGCATCCCTCCCCTCCAGCTGCCTGTCTCCGCACCTCCTGCCTGTCTGAATGAATGTTTTTTCTTTAGCTCCTTGATTGTCGGGCTTCCTTATAGCTCAGTTTTCTGACAGTTCTGGTTATTTTTTGTTTTTAAATTTGTTGTTGTCCTTCTTTTGGTTGTGCGAGGAGACAAAGTGTATCTACCAACACTTCCATATTGTCCAGAAGTCCTCTCTTCTCATTCTTAATATTCAGGTGGGAGTGACTATACAAGGCAAGCAATCAATATCTGGGGTTAGACAAAGCTCCATAAGCCAATCTGCAAGCCAGAGCAAAGCCTCTTGTGTCCTTAACTGTAACCTTGGTGCATGAAAAGTGACTTCCATTCCATTTTACCAACGTTTTGGTCAAAGATCAATTGCCATTGTGATTATATCATATATCACAGGATGGAGAATCAGTGAGAGGGCAGGCCCTCTAAACTAATACATATCATTAGCATTTAAAGAACACGAAAAACAAATTGAACATTAGTCCTCGTGTAACTCTTTTTTCTAGAGAAAATAATTTTCCAAGTTAAAATGAATAAATTAATGAAACTGCCACATGCCTGAGAATAAACCATGTTGGTAATGTCATCAAGCCCTCAGCAAAGTTTAACTCATTGTACTTCTCTGTCTGATCATTATAACATCTAATCAAGGGGAGCTTAAATACTTCAGTGAGCTCTCAAAATAAATTTGATCTGTGCAGCTCAGGTCTCATGGATTCCAAGGGTTACTGACTAGGTGAAACATGTTTTTGTTTTAATCCCTGTCTCAGCTCAAAGAGGATTAATGCCCATAATTCTCCTATCCCCATTTAATTGAGAAATGAAGTTTGAAGAGGCACGTCCTGGAACACTCCACTTTGAAGTATGACCTATCCACTATCTGCACAATAAATCTTCCTGTGCTCGCACACACTTAAACCCACCCTTCCTGTCCCAAAGAAGGAAAGAAAAATGGTATTGTGTGTGAGTGTGTATTTGTGTGTGTCTATTCCAAAACACACAATGCTGTTTTCTCTTTTCTATCTTAGAATTATCCTAATTAGGGCATTCTCTGGCAAATTCAGTGTCTCAAATAGCAGTGACCTTACCTTTCTCTGATACCTTAATATTCTTGTAATATAAATATGCCTTTTATTAGAACAACCTAATTCTTGCATTCATGTTGTATAATTGGGATTTTTACTTTTGCTTTTACACATCAGTATGGGTAAAATGTCTGAGGGAAAGAAAGAAGGTAGACAGTACATCCTGGAACTATTTTCTCAGCAGTTGGACAGGCATTAGAAGCAAGGGGCTAACATTCTGAATGTTGACCCCTCCTGTGTCCTTAGACAGACCCAATGCTAAGATCTAATAGAGAAAGGGTATGGAGAAGCACAGGAAGACAATGGTAGTCTCACTTTTTCCATCCAAGTTGATGTGAGAATTTAATGAGACAATCCTGTGAAGTGCTTAGCATAGGGCTCAGTACACTGTAAGGCATCAGCAAATGCTAGCTGCTATCATTTATATAAATAAACATCTTACACCTAAAAAAGTCTTACACCTAAATCTTAAGGCTTCATAAAGAATATATCTGACACGTAATGTCTTTTCTAACCTAATCTCAAAAGTGACATACCATCACTTTGTTAACCATAACCTGTTGGTCATATAGACAACCCTGGTCTAATATGGCTGGTGCTACGTAAGGGGGGCTCATGCTAGGAAGCAGGGATCAAGGGAGGCCAACTCAGAATCTGGCTACCACAACTACCCAAGGGCTGCTGAGACCTTTATCAACCTGCTTTCTCTTATATTTTAATCTTCAAGGACCAGGTTTGTGCCACATTGCTGTGAGTGGGATTTTAGCAACTGGTAATATACCGAGAAATAATAATATTTAAAAATTGAATATCTATTATCGATTTGCAGATATTTCTATGTGATATCCCACTTGAGCTTCAAAATAACCTCTTAAAACAGGCAACAGAGTAGATATTGCTTTAATATTTTCACAGATAAAGAAACTGAAGATCAGAGAAATTTAACGACTGACCCAAGATCTGAACTAGATATCCTCCTAGTGTTCTCATGGCATTTCTTGTGCTAGGTTAAGCTGCCTTGTATATTTGTTAAATGCCTACCTGCTTATGTGATGAGCAGAGAGATTGCAGCAAATCACAAGTGTGTGATTTTTGTCTTACGGGTATTTTCT
The DNA here is from genome assembly GCA_004026545.1 of Mormoops blainvillei. Taxonomy (NCBI): domain Eukaryota; kingdom Metazoa; phylum Chordata; class Mammalia; order Chiroptera; family Mormoopidae; genus Mormoops; species Mormoops blainvillei. The sequence goes on along the minus strand of PVJD01000326.1, from coordinate 44,352 downwards.
TCACTTTCTAAAAATCACTAGATTTCGGCAACTGATAATCTACTGCCTTTTTCCTCCCATTACTTGTTACACACACACACACACACACACACACACACACACACACACTTGCATATATACTTGTAGACACACATGCACACCCTTCTATTTCTGGCCTCTTATATTAAAAGCAAACTAAATTTCTTTCAGAAAATATCATGGATCACTGTGTCACAGAGAAATCATACACACACACACACACACACACACACACACACACACACATTCTAGCTTTCCTCTCTTTATTCTAAAATAATTTATAAAAGGTTGTATGTTCAGGCTTCAGGTAGAATTTTTCCTGTTTGGGGGAGGTTTTCAAATACTTAGATTTGAATTGGTAGCCATTTGTATGAGAAGATGAGTACTAATGGAAAAGCCCAGAGTGGATTTGGAAAACTATTATAAGCATTCAGCCATAGGTTTGGGCCTTTGACAAAGCGCCTATTCAAGGATGGGAAATCCCCTATTTCTCTTTTTTTTTCTTTCTGAATTTCTTTTTCTGAATAGAGCTGGATTGAATAACAAGGGCTGATAAAGGATTCAGAGCCATTGCCTTTCTAAGTAATAGCGAGGCTGTGTTCTAACCATTGGGACTGAAATTGGCCTTCTGTACCTCTAAGTAGGCAGCCTTTTGCTGGCAGATTTATATTGGAGGGGTTGGGAAGCAGACAGTTAAAAAGAGCCAGAGCTCTATAATTTTCACCCTTCCTGTAGCATCCTCTACCTCAGCACCAATCAGGACACACTCCACCTAAATTCTGCATAACTGCAGATTTGTTTGTACTTCCAGACATTTTTCCAGGTATTTTCCTTGTGCTTACAATATGCCCCTGGCTCCTTTCTGCATATTCAAACCCTACTGACCCTCCTTGAAGCCTCCTCAACTAGTAATACATAATCATTTACATCATTACTACTGTTTATGAATTTCAAAGTCCTTTAACATAAGTTATTCAGTGATCCTCACTGAACCTTAGAAGTTTAGCCCCACAAGTATTCTCTTACTATTTTCATGGATGAGAAACAGATAAGAGTGGTTCAATTAGCAAAGAAGGTCATAGAGCTAAAAAAAATAAAAAGAAAAAAAAGTGGCACTGGAGTTGATCCCTCCTTCAGTGAAACCTACAGCTTCACTTACATCTACAACCTGCACGAGATTTTCCTTTCTGAGTGCTTGCAGCTCTTGGAATCCATCACATTCTAAAGCAGCCTTTAGGTAAAAACTGCCTGGTTGTGCATATAACTCACTGATGACCCAGACATAGATTTATCTTCCGCATTTTACATGCAGCTTCACTGGTGCACACTTTCTTCCTGTGCTTACCCAAAGATGGCATCATGGGAACAATGGAACTAACAGGGAACAATGAGTTAGAAATTGTGGCCACTTTTCTCTTTCTTGATCCCAGCAACCCCTGAAGTAAATAACAGAGTTAGTTGAGATCTAGAGATAAACAATTTCCTTCCTCTTTCCCTCCCTTCCTCCCTCCCCCCCTCCCTTCCTTCCTCCCTTCTGTTAACATAGTTTATCTACTGTGAGGTCTTCTCTGTGTTAGGCACTGGAAATTCAAGTTGAATCTGGTATATTTTTGATCTCCAGAAGCTAAAATTGAGTAGGGGAACTTCCATTCTTCCTTTGAAATAAAAACAAACATAAGCATCGATATGTAAGTGGGAAAGAAATTACTCATTTCCTACATTGTATCAGGAGTAAGCAGGTGACTGTGACTGAGCCAAGCATAGCATATAATCCTCCTAGGGGACACTCTGAACTTGAGTATCCAAGTGTAATGGCTAAATTTTATTCCAATTAAACTGAGCATTATCTGTCTGGATTTACATTTGTAGCTTGGGGACTGTAAATGTTAGGCTCCCCCACCCCCACTTTTCTCCTTTAGAATCTAACCTGAATGACAAAAAAAAAAAAGAAAGAAAAGAAAAAGAAAACAACCCATAAAAAATATAAGGATTATCAAATACTTGAGAAAGTCTGTTGTGAGTACAGATGAAAGAAAATCATGTATTGTACTTATATCTAAAGTATTTCACAAAGGCTATGAAGTAATTTTGAAGAGCTTAGCTCTTTGACTAGTTTTTTGATAAGTCAGGAGACAGGACTTAGAAATTTCCATCTGCTTTTTGCCTATTCAACCATGGACGAGTAGAAATGTACCTTCCATGAGTGTTTTCAGGAACTACCCAACACATTGTGTCCAGCATATTGCCTTTTAAAAAGCATGATCCTATGTTTGAAATTCTACTTCTACTTTCAGAGCTTCATATCTTCATCCCTTAGTGGACTTGAATTCTGTACTATTCCTGACTGATATTTCATTAGATGAGCAGTTGCTGAACAACCACTATGAATAAAGCACACTGGGAAGTTCAGTGGTGAGCATCCAATGGGGAACTAACAGGGAAACAATAGCATTCATACACAGCACAACAGAGATAGTCCTCAAAGGAAGTAATAATAATGGAGATGAGGCACTAGGGTTGAGGAGACAATTTCTACTTGTTCTACTTCATCTCAGGGGAGGCTACAGTTGAATTAAACCACAAAGAATGAAGAGGATTTGCACTGCAGAAATTGGAATGGGGACCTATAAAAAGCTAACAGAACATCCTGAGTAGGGAAGAACCCTGACCATGATTTTCTACAATTATGCATTTTTGGGGACAATATTAATATTGATTCTCTCTTCCATATACTTAGTATATTCATCAGGTCCTTTGTTTGGTCCTGAACGCATTTTATCATATAAGAGTCTTCTACATAATTTGAAAATTATTTAAAAATAGTTGCTATCTTTCACAAAATGATATTCTACACTTAAATTCCAGATTTAAAATCAAGGCCCACTTTTCTTTTTTTCTTTTCTTTTCTTTTCTTTTCTTTTCTTTTCTTTCTTTCTTTTTTTTTTTTTTTACCATGGTGTAATACAATGCTGCTTTATTGGTAAATTCTCATATTCCATGAAAATCTCATCATCTCGTGGTGACATTTCAAAACTGCCTTCATAAAATTAGAACGATTCCAGAATGCTTGAAAACATAGAGCAGTTATTCCCATGATATATGATCTTCCTGGACCTCTACCTCATAAACTCCTAACTTCTTTTCAAATCATATAGAAAGGCCGATTTTTCCTTCTTTGTACACAACATTCATTTTTTCCTCTCTCTGGGCCATTATTTATTATTTAACTTGGTTACTGTATTATTTAAAGAAAAAAGTAGTTTGCAATATTGCCTTATGGGAGATGCTATACAGGGTAAAGCAATATTGATTGCATTGTAGCTATTAAGTACTGTTCTGAAAACAAGGAAGGAGTGTAAGATGGTGAATCAGGGCAAAAATTATCTTCACCCTTCTACAAGCTAAAAGGGAAATAAAATTAGCAAATCACCTCTCAAGTAATCTAAAAACTTCAGAATTTCTTCTTCAAGATTTGTAAAGCCAACTTCAAAGTTTAAGACAATGGCTGAAATCACAAAAAAGAGAATGGCCCTCAAGGAACAAAGAATTTACCACATTTTTTTAGAGGGTATATAAAAAAAAATCATCAAGCTGTTGTCATTTAGCTCTAATCCACATTTTTAACCTGAACTATTAAGTTCTTTACACAAATACACTGTCTAGTTAGACCGTCTAGAATTCTTCATTCATCTTATCCTGGTTCTTGTTGATGACATTTTCCTTCTTAAAATGTCCAGATTTAATAAAAATATAAATTTTTATATATTTCTCTTCCTTACCTTCCTCCTTTAATATAACTGGATCTCTGTTCTTGTTTTGAATGTAGATATTGATGGAATATTAATACTCTTGAAGGTTAAACAAGTAAATAGAGATTCTATAGGTTAGGTTTCACAAAGGGAATATTCTAAATGAATCTATAAGAAAACATGAGATGCATGAATAACTCAATGGAATAAATGTAGTCAAGTAAAACCCAAAATGGAAGAACACATTTTTGTAAAACTGAGAGAAAAGAAACAGATGTCAAAAAAGTTTAGAATGAAGTCAAGGCGTAGGGACAGTAGAATCCAGAGCAGAGAACAGAGGTCAAGAGATTAAGTGGGACGTTATGTCTAGAAAAAAATCAAGAGGAGGTGTAATTTATCACTGACACTTAATTGCCCTCCATGGTGAGATGCACAGAAGTACCACCAGTTTTTAAAAGCCTATAGATAGGGCAGATGGAATTAATCAATCACGTTTCCAATTGGATTCAACCCTCTGTTAGGTGTTGTGACAATTGAAAAGATATGCTTTTTTAAAGGAAGTTAGAAGGCCAATGTAGCACATAAATCAAATAGAAAACACTCTTTCACAGTTCAGAATATTGGTTTCCATAGTCCATCTGAAACACCTTGCTCACAGTGATTGATCAGCAAATACTTGTTAAATGAACATAAAAACTCTTGGTGTTTTCTAAATTCTATGTACTACAAAATTTGAGAAGAGGAGAAATTCAGTGAAGGATAGGTAATGAGGAAAGTCTCAAAAGAGGTGGAGCTTGAACTATGCTTTGTTTTTTAAAATCATTACCGAGGACATGCTTATGGACCTTAGAGAGAGCGGAAGGAAGAGAAAGAGAGGGAGAGAAACATCTGTGTGAGAGAGAAACATCAGTTGGTTGCCTCTTGTACACACACTGACTGGGACAGAACTCACAAGCTAGGTGTGTGCCTTGACCTGGAATCGAACCCACAGCGCTCCAACCGAGTTATACTGGCTGGGGCTGAACTATGCTTTTGATAATAGAAGAGACTATAGGAAGGAAGACTGACTTTGAGAAAAATAAAAAGAGATAAGTAAAATTATTTCATCATTAATTAAATCACTGTTCAAGTGCTGAACCTGAATTCAAGAGTCAAAATCCCAATAGTCTCATCTCACTTATTATTTCTTCGAGAATTGTATCTGATTTCTCTCTCTCTAAGTAATACCCACTAACATATGTTTCTGGTTTTTCATAATGAATACCACACAAATGCCCTTTCCTACTTGCCCATGAACATAAATCTATATGTAAGGACAAAGTCGTGTCCTCTTGAAGCCATGCCAGAGCTTAAGAATGACATCGAACAAGCTGTTCTTTAGACTGTGAAAGGAGAGGACTACATTCCTAAATTCCATGGTGTCTATGTGAAGTAAAACCTTACCCCACTGTACCATTGTTTTTATTTAAATGACACGAATCCAAAGATATGGATGCATTAGGGTCAAAATAAATATCTTGACTTCAATATATATTAAGGTTTTTGCTAGTTTGCACTGATACGATGCAAACTTGATGATAACAACAAAATAGCTAATTAAGTTGGTGATCACTTAATTTTATTTTTGTCAATGCATATGTTTTTACTTAGATGAGTGCAATGTAAATGGTGGCCAGCTAGTATGAAGTATCTCATCCGAAGTGTGCGCTTAGTGAAGAACTGCTGAAATGGTAGCTCCTTGTGCCACTGCTCGTCATGGGAACAGGCAGGTGTGAGGCACACAGTTGTCTGTGGCCTGATCATTTCACAAATGATCAGCCTGTGAAATGAGAAACTGATGTTTATATCTGTACACCCAGAGGCACTAATGGTGCCTTCTGTCAAATTAAGAGAAAAAAATAAATACACTATGCTTACAGCATTCATTCTTTCACACATTCGTTCATATACTCATTCTTCCATTCATTCATATTCAAGACACTTGTAAAACAAAATTGAAAAAAATCATAACATATCATTATGAGTATCACATCCTAGGAGCACAAATAAGTAAAAGGGAACTAAATTTTATCAGGTATTGGGGCAAGCACTATAGTAAGTGTTTTGCATATACTCATAGCATTGCATTTAATCTAAACATACTAAGGATACACAGGCAAAGCAGGGAGTTGGATGTGACTTTTGAGATAAACCTTTCTAATAAAGAATGCTCATTAAAACAAAAGTGAAAGTGTAGGGTTTTCATGTTATTCCTACTGTCCTGGAGGGATATGGGAACGTCCTCTGTATCTTAGATAATAAAACATATTTGGCACTATGATAGGAGGAGAGATGAGAAAGTAACCTGGATCTAGTACTTAGAGGTTTTGAAATTCATTTTCAAAGAGGAACTTCTGCTGTGAGCATACCAAAATGCTAAATAAACTTCATATTTTAGAGAAAAGTGATGTAATTGATAATAAGAAATTGGAGAAGGAGACTGGGCATGGGAACCGGTTGAAATACCCCATTGCTTGAAGTCTGTGAACCAAGGGAGTCAGAACAGAATTGTAGAGAAGGGGGTGAGTTATGAGACATTTCAGAGAAATCAAACAACTGCACTCTGCAACTGTCTGTGCTAGAAGTTGTTATTATTCTCTGACAATTAGACACGTAGAATGAAGCTATCAGCTTTATTTTACAAAGCTGATTGAGGCACTTGTAATAGATGCGTGGCCACAATGGTTTCCTAACAAGTTGTCTTAGTACTTTGCTTACCCTGAATGGTACAAAGATAATTAATTATAGATCTTCTGAACAGAAGCCTGCTTCAAGAAGTTGACATCATAGTAAAATACAGGCCAGAAAGCACTCTTTCCACAGGCAGAGGAACAAAAAGTCATCCAGCGGTGTGGAGTCAAGGACTCTCTGATTCTTCTACTATTTTTAAAAATCAGGCCATACTTTCATACCTACTTGAGGAAGAGTAAGTGATCGTTCTAGAGTGTAACCACTAGTGTGTAAATCACCTGGGGAACTTGTTAAAAATACAGATATTGATGAAGTGCATCTTGGTTAGTACCTTAGAATTTACATTTTTAACAAGCTACCAGGAAATCCTTATGATTCTGGTCCACGGAGTAGTTAGGTAGTTACAGTACAAAGCTTTCCCATCTATGTGAAGCAGGCTCTGTGATTCTAACTACATCTTGATTGAACAAGGCACTAGGTCTCTGATTTCCTGCAAAGTTAAGGACCAAGGGCACTTTTTTTTTTTTGACATCATAACTGTGTAGGCTCACAGTAACCAGTAATTGCTGAAATCTTGATAAATGTGCCCCAACATAACCATAAGAGAATAATTCAATTAAATACTCATAAACCATCCAGACTTAGAAGTGTTGATTCCAACTCTTTCATACTTTTCACATATTCTTCCTTCTGGCTCTAGAGGGTTTAAATATTTTTAAATTAGTTCATTCTGCCCTAGAGGTCTTCATTTCTTCATTTGTTTTATTTGATCATATTAGCTTATAAGCTGACTAATATTTTTTTGGATGTGTTTGGGGACAGAAATACAATAATGAAATTAGCATTTCCTCCCATAGAAGTTGGGCTCCAGTGTGGAGTTGGCTTAACTGTCATCTTTATTTTCTTCATTGCAGTTCTTTGCACATAATAAATCCTTAATAAATATTTTTGATTGATGTCTACATTTGAAATTTTCATTAGTTATATGGACCTGAAATAGTTGGCTTCCCAAATCTATTTTTATTTTCTCCTTTTAGAACTTGACTCAATTCTTTCTTCTTCAAAATGCTAGTAAGTATCTCAAGTTTATCCCTTCAGCTTGGAAGTGATGATAATCCTCCATTTTGAGGGAGATGAATGCTATGCTCCAACATGTGAACACTTAATTAAGGCACAAAGAATGCTTAATTAGGGTAATAAATGCAATTAAACTATATAGAATGGAGAAACTGCTGCTCAATTCTTAAAGCAACAGAGAGGAGATGACCAGATGGATTAGTTAATCAGTGTTAACTCTCATTTGATGAACACTTTGAGAGTGTCTGATACAATAAGACTATAAAATGCCACACATTGTTGTTTTTATGTCTAGATAGAATACCATTTGGACCCTACTTCTTTAAGCCTCTCCATTTAACAGAGTTTTCATTTGCAAAGTTGACTTGCAATCTCAGAGTGTAATTCTCTTGTTTCTATCTCCCAGTAGCAATTTAGACTATACTACAACAGAATGTCAATTTTTTTTTAATTTTAAGAGATTTGTTTACATAATGAGCACTGCATTACTTTATTTCTTTTAAGAGAAAAATAAATTTTGCCCTCACTGTTGTTAAACTCTGTGAGTGCCAAGATTTTTCTGTGAATAGGAAAGACTACCCATTCTCCACATTGTGTCACTGACTCTCAAATTTCCACCAGCCGTTGCTTTTTTAAACCTACCATATACCCTCTGTAAAAGAAGCTTTGGTTACTTTTGATGACTTCATTAATATACTTTGTAAAAATGATTGAGCCTCTTTCTCTTATGTAGTGTACCGTGTTTATTTGTTGAAACAAATTTCTGACTGGAAAAAGAATATACCAGTACCTGATACTTAAATGACTGGAGGAGTTAACTCTGGCTCCAAGGGCAGTTAGTGACCTCCTCTCTTGTGTATGTACCCTGATGATACCCTAGTGGTACTGAGTGGCGGGAGAAGACAAAGATCTGTGGCCTCCGTTGCTCTTTGTCAAGGCTTTATACAAAAGCACTGACTGTGCTATAATAAGAAATCAACTTGCCAAAACATTACAAGAGGCTGAAGCTTCTAGCTCACTGAAATTCTACTTATATTATTATATGCTTGGGTGGCTGCAAGAACAACAGATAGCTTTGTAATTAATACAAACCATGTCAGCCTCCCTCACTTCCTTCTCATCTCCATGCAGACCAGTAATGAGGTGCCTCTTGACACACAATCACAACACACTGACAAACCATCTTGGTGTGTGAAAAAGATACAGAAAAAATTCAAGAACTATGACAATGTAGCAAGCATAGTTCCTCTTCATTAGAGGCTCTTGGCTGGAGACATCATTATCTCCTGGGCTACAGATAAACTTCCAGACCTGAGGGGCCCTTATGCTCTCATATAGAAAGCAAAATTTGTTATCTAGAAGAATGAGTTTCTTCTTTCTTGTGTTATTGCTGAGAAAATACTGAAAATGAATAATTTTCTGAAACAATTACACATGCTACTGCTTATTTTCAGCACTATTTGATGAACATGCACCTATCAAGAAATTAGTATTTTTTTTCCTGTGGCCTCATCCAAGGGATTAAAAAAGATAATGATGTTAATTTTTATATTAATAAAAAAGGGAATTTTATCTGATATGCCATGAAATGTATTCGTTACCACTGTGCTTTATTGAGTCTGTCCATCAGCATTAACTGACATGCTTAGCGTGCCCTTTCTTTATAGAACTATGTGAGTTGGTTCAGGCAGTATTTAAAACTATGAAACACTGTAATCAAACCTATACTTTACCTTAATATAATTAGTGAAATAAAATGTATACATAAAAATATGAAGAATTATTGAATGAAATACAATCTAATTCCAAACGGAAAAATACAAACAAAATATAGGGTGGGAGATTAGTGACTGTGAACCGTATTACCATTGGAGAGAGCAAAACAGGTACAATTCCTCCAGGAAAAGGAGACTCCACAGACAGGGACTTCTCGATAATAGGATATGTGTGAGAAGCAACAAGACTCCATATTTATCAAAAGAAAAAGTCACGAAGAATGTCCTCATAAAATGAAAAGCAATAATGTTCTGCATTGGAGATAAAATTGGTTATCAAAGGCAGGAAGACATAACAAATGGAATTTATAGTAAGAGACCATGAAACTTATGTTCTTGATTTTTAAAGAAGTCTAAAATATGAAACAAAATTGAATAATTGGAAAAAATATGTAATAAGACTAATTGCTAAATCTCATGGAATAAATGCTAGTGTTTATGAGAATTCACATTAAAGAAATTTCAATAGAAAGTGGAACAATCTAGTAGGGTATCGTGAAGGTGATAGGTCTTGACTTGCATTTTGAATTTATAGAGAAAAAAGAATAAATGCCAGATGGAAGTAAAGCATAATATAAGACATGAAGTCAGTATTAGATGTAGCATGTTTATGGAGCAATAAAGTTCTTAAAGATACAATGCAGTACAGAATAGTATTCCCCTGAAGTTTAAAAAAATAACTGACAGAACGTGTTACTTAAGGTAGATTAATCAAGGGTAGTGGCTCCATGCTTTGGTTTTTAGACACCAAGGAAGCTGTGAAAATAAAGCCACATGTTTACTTGGCTCCAAGTACACACTGAAATGTGTGTCAACAAAATAATGAATATATCTGCACCATACATATCCTTTAAATACATAGAAGTGTGACTAATATAGTGAAAACAGATTTAATAAGTAAAATCTCTTAAAATCTTAGGTCATTCTGTATTTTCTCAACTAACAGGTGTCACTATTATCTCACACTGAGGGATGCAGTCATTACTTCCTTAAAAATGCTGCCAACTTACATATCATTTGTTTTTCAGTTATCAAATATAAATGCATGTCAGATGCTTGACATTTTCATTATTTTACTTATTGATTATTTGATATTTAATATTTAATATTATTTCTGAGTTGTATGAACATAAATATGACCATTAAAATTGATATATTTTATTGCTATTTCTCCTTAAAGTTTTAATAATTCAATCAGAATCCATTTTTAATGTGTAAAGTTATAAAATATATACATTTTCTAATGAAACTAAGACCTTTTAACTCTATTTGTCCTCACAGAATTTGATTGTTTTCTTCATCAAGTAGATTTGTAGAATACTTTTGAAGGCCAGAAAGTGAAGCCCTGTTCAGGGTTTAGCTGAGAGTGGCACATTTCGAAGACAAACAAGCTTGTTTCATTCATTACCCCACACTTTGGATTTTCATCACTTACAACATGTCAACTTGCTAAGCACAAAAATTCCAACCTCCAAAAAGCACTAAATATTGAAAAGGTTTGATGAGATAGGGTAAGTAGGATAAAAGTGACATAAAGAAACAGTTCAAATTTACCTTAAGAAAACAAAACAAAACAAAAACACCAAGTAGTTTCCCAATATCACTCCCCACCCTAGACACACATCTGTCTATACCTATAACCCACTTCTGCAATAAGAATACGTTTTTCAAGTAGAGAATGCTGGTGGACATGCACTTGATAGTGGGGTGTTTAGTAACTTAGATGTTGAATTAAATGTATTTAATTGAAATTGCACTCTGATTTGTGAGCTTTACTTTGCAAGCTACTTTGGCAGGAAAGGGTTAACTCAGCAGGACTGGATTGATCAAACCCTGAACATTCCAACGACAGGCCTGTCTTGAGGACTGACCCTTGGCCAATTTTTAGGAGATAATTTCAGCCTGATAATAAGATTGTTTTGTATGCCTGAGGTCTTGAGCCATGCAAACCAGTTTAACCATATAAATTTATTCTGACAGTGTGATTTCTGGTAAATACGTGTTTTTCCTCTGGAAGGGTGGGGCACTGGAGTCTGAGCAGCTGAGAATAGTGCACTAGACACAGGCTGATGTGACTACACTCCAGTCAAATCCCTGGACACTAAGGCATAGGTTAGCTCCCCTGATTGGCAAATGTGTGACGTGTTGTCTCACATTTTTGCTGGGAGACCGAAGCACATTCCTACTGGTTGGGACTCCTGGAAGCTCGTACCTGGTTTCTCCTGGGTTTCACCCATGTCACTTTCCCTTTGCTGATTTTCATTTGTACTCTTTTGATGTAATAATCCATAACCTTCTAGAGAATTATCCAGCCTGACAGTGGTTTGGGGGACCGTTATCACACTACTCTTGTCTAATTCTCAGTAAAAACTTCCCTAATTCAGCTCTCATTGCTTTTCTTCTAATCTAAACTCTTGACACTTATCATCAATACCAAACAATTTAAGGGTTTTGCAGAGTCCTCCCTTGAATTATTTATTGTTTTATATATTGCTCTTTTCTGAGTTAAATTAATTGCTTATTTTAGCACAAAGGCTGTGATTGCCACTTTCTTCCAAAAACTTGCAATGTTTTCAAAATAGTCAGCACTAACTAGGCACTCAATCAATGCTTCTACATTAATGATCAGCCAAGAAACTGATGGGATTAATGGTGAACTAGCAACATCTATTAGTAATTGATCTAATTATGTTTGTCAGCCCATCAGCACTTGTCCAGAAATATTCTAGATTACTCTTACTGGACTGCCTAAGCATTGATAAAGCCTATTTTGGCCAATTTTTACCTATGTGCCTTGCATATAGTAAGAGCCAAATGTTTATGGAATCGGTGTGTATAAAAGAAATTTTCTATTAGATTTTGTACGAACATTAGTTGAATTTTTTCTGAAGACTGAGGAAGGACAGACTTACAGAAATTCTGAGTTTGAATTAAATATTTTAATTTGAAGGATTTTTTTCATGTGCCTGAAATAATCCTGACAGTTACTTCAATCATTTATTTTAATTTTTATGTGCTGATGTAATGCAATTTAATGGATATTTTATATGGCATAACAAAATGTCTGTGCTATACTGAAAGTAACTTTCATGTAATTTTAAGTGTTAAGTAAAAGCTCTTTAATATCAAATTTATAAAAAAACTTACATTTTACTGCAGAACCTTGCACAGATCATAAAATTCAACTCAATACATAAGCAGAGAAAGGATGTTAAGGCAATAACACTAGGTACTATCAGGCTAATGGTGCTGGTAAAGGTGATAAAGTTGAGGAGAGTAAACTTTTTTAAGTTCAAAAAATTATGTATATTTTTGGCTCATTTCTTAAGTCATGTTACTCAGAAACCTGAGATAAATGCAAGGTGATCTGTTAGGGAACATGCTCCCAGAAGAAGTAGGTAAGAGAGTGAAGAATGGCAAGCAGGACAGGAAATGAAGATAAACAAGGATATGGTTTTCAGCCAAGTCCTGCAGAACACGATTCAGTCCTAGCCACAGGGGCATTGGAGTGTGTAAGGTGCACCTACCTCAGAGTTGTTGCTTCTGTAGGTAAGGGAGCTAAGCTTTCATTCCATCAAGTCATTTGCTAAGGGCTGCCCTGTGGATCTAAACTCCCAGGCATTCCCTCATTCCTTGTGAGCACAGAAAAAGCTCCTCCTTTTTCTCTAGAATATTCCTCTGAGAAGAGTCAGAGGCACAGACCATTAGAGGCAAAATCAAAAACTATAAAAGGGATTCAAGGAGATTTGAGTGGAGCACTGACACTATCCACTACTGGTTAATAAAAATATGCAGTTGTGCTATAAAATGTGATCAGTGAATTATTTGTGCTTCAAGTAATTATATTTGAAAAATTGTTGAGCAAGAATTTGAAAATACTTTAATATAAATATACCAGCCTTTAATCAAATAGTGTCATTAGTTGTTAGGAGGTAGAGATCAGTGTGGGGTATGGAGTGAATCCAATGAAAAAAGAGTAAATGGTACAGAAAGAGGAGCCTCCAGCCAGAACTAAGACAAAAAGAAGTTTAAATCAACTATGACTTGAATGGTTTTTTGCCAGGAATGTGTTTTTTCTTACAGAACAAATATACTATAGGTCCAGAGTTTAACTCTGAGAAATGTGAATACTTCAGCTGAAGAAGGAAACTTGAGCCTTTAATACATTTGATTCACTGTTGATCAAATAAATAAAATTTAATTAAATGCTGTGTCTTATAAGTGCTACATTTGAATAGTCCAGAGTGTATATTAGTGAATATTTTGAGTATTTTGTTTTTGTCTTCAACCTCTGTTTATTTTGTTTGTGTTCCTGGTGGCAGAGTTTTCTCTCCTGAGTTCTATGAGAACTTGGAAGGAATTTTTCTGTGAAGAAACCAAAGTGGCCAAGGTTATGGAATGAGGATTCCCATGTGTAGTGAATTGCAAGGGTGAATTAAAAAATTCAACTCATGTACACATGGCCCTTTGTAATGTGACTCTGCCACTCCTGTTCTCCAGAGATGGTTTGTATTTCTCTACCTTTCAGTTCTCGGTGGTGGTGTGACTTGCTTAGACAAATAAAACTAAGTGAAACTAGTGTATGATTCCCAAGCTACTAAAACCTTGTAACTTTTCTCTCCCCCTCTTGTAACCTGTTGCTGTCATGGGAAGAAGCTTGCACTAGCTTGCTAAGGATGAGACTATGCATTGCTTATTAAGCTTTCCAACCTGTAACTGAGCTGTCAGTTGATTGTAGCCATGTATGCGACCCCAGGAAATACAACGGCAGAAACATCTAGCTGAATCTTGACAAAATTGCTGATACCCAGAACTTCGATAAAATAAAGTGGCTGTTGGTTAGGTCACTTGATTTTTAAGGCAGCAAACACATAAATGACCAAGCCACACAAGTTTGGGGCTTGGTATTTGGGTTTGCACCAACGCTATTATAGATATCATGAAGAAAGACCTCCTCAGTGCTCTTACACCAGAGTCTTGGCAAGTTGCTTAAGAAACTTTTTGAAAAATATGCAATCAAAATCAGGGCATATTTTACTCTTCCTATTCATCCCCATAATTAAAAAGACAACCACATACTTAACCTATATCTCAAGCAATCAAACCCAGGAGTCCCTCTGGAATACTCATTGAGTAAGCACTTGGTAAAGCCTTTTGAGAGGAACTGAGAGAAAAAATAAAACTAAGTGTTTATTGATTGTCTTTCTAGTAATAGTTTTCTATCTATTGTCTATCTATTATCTATTCCATCTATCTTTATCTCCAATTGAAAACTAGCCTACTAATTGGCTGATACCTTGATTTATCAAAAAAGGCAACAACAACCCATTTTGCATGAAAAGTACATTAGATATGTCTTGATAAGACACTTTAAGGGGGCACCTCTGTCTTTAGCAGACTCCATCTCTCCGTGACAAAGAGAAACTCTACTGCTTTTCACAACCAAATGTTATATGGGTGCCTCTTCTTGGCTCTGGTGCTCTGGGCTGGGGAGTCTGGCATGGGGTTGAGAGCCCACACTTCTCAGGGGGATCCTTTGAGGTTGAGATAGCCCTTCAGAATCTCAGCCCCTACCCGTGGGAGTGGGTCCAGCCCTTTTCACATATCTACCCTACCCACCAGCCTCCATGTGGCTTCTTATATAAGTTTTTGGTTATAAGATTTCTTTTCAGTTAGTCTTTAGTTGGTTATTCAGGATGATTGCTCTATATTTTAGTTTTAATTCTAGTTTGGTCCTGGGAGGAAGTGAGTGTAATATCAATCTACTCTGCTGCCATCTTGGATCCTCCCACCAACTCGAAAACTATTTTTAAATGCAATGCTATATCCAATGTTTTCACTAAGCATAGTAACATCTACACGTATAATGTAATAATGTGTTCATTGTCAGATATAGTCTCTCTTTGCTAATCTTTGAGGTAATTCTAGAAGAAAAAAATTAAGGCAATAAAATCAAGTATATTCCAATGTCTGCAGTGATTTGAACTTTAGCTTCTACTCAACTTACTTCAGTAAATAAAATTTAATAAATAAAGTATGTTCTTTTTCCCTGTCTCTTTTCTACCAGGTCTTCCTCCCTTCTTCTCTCTATTCTCTCAGGCAATAAATATTGAGTACTTATTATGTGTGTGGCACATTCTAAAACAGTGAAGATGGAACAGTAAGTAGGTCAGGTAAAATACCAGCTAACTGAGCTAACTCAGAGTAAAACAATAAAAATATCAGATACTAATGAGTGCAATGAAAAATAAATAGCATAATTTGGTAGAAAGTAATGAGGTAGCTTTCATATATTGAGCGGCTAAGTGGAAGCTGAATTTTAAGCTGGAACCAGTAGTGGTCAAAACGGAGATGTCATTTGAAACAGACTACAGTGGCCCTGAGAGAGAATAAACATGGACTGATCTAAGGATGGACAGCAGGCCACCGTGGCTCTGACTGGGGAGAAGCCATTAAGGAGGAGTGAGACATTAAATAATATGAAAAAGATGGGAATCACCTGATCATATAGACTTGTGTGTTCCAAGGTATAAGTTTATATTTTATTCTAATTGCAAGAAGATACTATTGAAAGATTTTAAGCAGAGAAAAAGCATTTTCTGACTTACAATTCTAAAATTTTCTTGACCCTTGTGTGCGAAATAATTCAAAGGAGGAAGCAAAATTGAGGAACAAAGTCTGATAAAAAGGCATTGAAGTAGTACAAGAGATGGTGATGGCTTGAAAGAAGATGATCAAAGAGAAAATAGATAAAATGCAGAGAATTTGGGGAACATTTTGATTAGGAGGAAAAATCTATTGGCCTTCATAATGATTTCAATATGGGTGATGAAACAAAGATTAAAATAAAAGGGGACACAGATTTTAGCTTAAAACTTTTTTTTTAAAGAAATGATTATATGGCTTAAAACATTTCTGTTTTAGTCATATTGAATTTGAGGTGCCTAACAGACACCTAAGTAGAAATGTCAAGTATACAAAAGAATAAATCGTTTTGTAATTTTGAGGAGTGGTCAGATCTAGACATGGAGATTTGGGTATTAAAAGTCAGATAATCAGAGGATATTTCTAAAAAAATGTGTGTGTGTGTGTGTGTGTGTGTGTGTGTGTTTTACCTACATATATATTAGAAGGCTGTCAAGACTAAGCACTGGATTATCCCAACATTTAGTGACCCATTCCAAGAAGAATATCTAAGAAAGCAGATACAAAAAATTAGTCATTGGGATACATGGAAAACCAGGAGAATGTAGTGTCACTCATTGGAGAGAAGAAACAGTTTCAAGAAGGAAGTGGTTAACCATTTTAAATGAGGTTAATTAAAGTAAGTAAAGACAAACAATCATTGATATACACAATAGACTAGTTAGAGACCTTCTCTGGGCAGTTTCAATGTCATGAAGGGGCATCAGTTTTTTAATAAGTAGATTGGGGAAAGAAGGTAGTACCAGACAGGAAGAAAAAGAGGAAACTGAGATTTTTAAATAACTCAAGGAATTAGCACAGAAATGCAGAAGAGGCTGGAAGAAATGTAAGTGAAGTTTTTATTTTTATATTTTCTTCCTCTCCCTTTCTTTCTCATTTTATCTTTCTGCTGCTTTTTCTTTCTCCCATTATTTACAGACTATAGAAGACTCTAGAATATGTTTTCATGCTCATTAGACTAATATTGCCATGAGGGGTAAAGTTTAGTGATAAAATGGTGACAGTGCTTCTACAGGAGTAGGAAGAATTATTAAGGAGCAAATTTCCTTTAATGTCAAGAGGACATGGAACCCAGAGCATAAAGAGGCGGTATGGAGCCTTAGAGAATCATGGGAATTTATCCACTAACTTCTTTCTGTATTTTTTTTTCCTTTTTGGCGAAAGAATGTAGTTAAACAATACTAGTATGGATGTTGTGCTGTGTTACCCAGATTTCCCCTCTGGAAATGAACTACCACATTTTGCTATGTATAATACACAACCATGTTGTTGGTACAAACTTTCAGGAAAAAAATTTTTTTTCATTTTGATTTTTTAATTCAATTTTTTATTTACTTACATTTAGATATGTGTTTTTGTATTATAAATGAATTTTAGCATTTATTTCTGAACATATTATGGTATAAGAAATTTTATGTAACAAATACAAAACACAAGAACAGATACAAGGTACAAGAAAAAATTTAGTACAACAAAACAGATTATCATATTCCAGGGTATTATTTTGCATATGGATATCATTATTGCTTTCTAGAGTTACATTTTTAATGCATAATAAATAAAAGAATTAAAAAAATTTATATAGATACAGAATTAGTACTACCCATTTGTAATGTGCATCCTTATTTTTCTCTCAAAAATTGAGGCAAAAAAAAACTGTGCAGTATACATGGCAAAATATGGTACTCACACTCCCAAACACAGGTGCTTGAAGAGCCAATGACTGGTAGTTTTCAGCTGAGGCTCACTCCATGGAATGCCCCTGTCTGAAGAAACTAACTAACCCAAAGACTTGCCCCCTTCCTGTTAGTAGCATGCATCCGATAACTGTTCAAAAGGCTACCTCATTTTCCCCACATCTGCACATCTCAGTAGAACAATCCCATCTCTCAGGGGCTTCCACAGGTTTAGCTAACACCTTTTCTAATAACTCATTGGTCAACTTTCATCAAATGCTGCTTCCACAAGTATTGATCCCTGGTGGTTTTGGCCATGGTAGTAGAGCAATTGTTATGAGTTTTGGAGGTGTCAAATTGAGATGATATGTTGATAGAAAGGAATGAACTAGCAGTGTTTAAAAATATTGGGGGAAATGGTAATGATAAGAGCTATAGGGGAATATTTATATCTTGGACAAAAACAAGGAAAGCAAAAGGTGATTCACCACCAAAGGTTAAGCATAAATCCCAGATAGCATCCTTGTCATAACAACAGAAAAAAAAAAAAAAAGCAGAATCAGGCCTAAGGCTTAATTGTAAGCATAGCAGAGTTGAACTCTCAACTTTAGAAGAAAAGCAGTAGAAGTAGTATGGGGACATCTGAATTGATACACCCAAACCTGAATCCCTAGATTGCTTTGAATCTTCTGGACTTTAGAAGTAGTCCGCTTCTTTGGGTTAAAAGCTCACACTCCTCTCAAGCCTAACAATGACACAGGAGCTTCTTCCTTGAAAGACAACATGCCCTAACTTCTTTCTCTTCCTGACCAATAGCCCCAAAACAAACAAAAAGATTAAATCACTCTATAATCTATTCAGGGAGTCAAGACTGCTAGGGGAGAAAAGGGATCTTACCTTGAAAGAGCTGAAGGACTTACTCTCCATACATAGGCAGGAATCAGGAAAGTGTATGGATAGATTCTGAGGGAGATGGTTCTGAGGGAGAGAGAATAAAATTTGATAAGTGAGCACTCTTCCATAATGTATAGGGTTTAACATCTTGGAAAGAATTTTATAATATAATGCTAACCTTTTGCTAGGAAGGACTTTGTAAACATAGAAAATAATGCCCATAGCAAATGATATGGTAATGACAGTACTACTGTGGCAGATGAGTAAAGAAGGGATAAATAGGCTCAGAGACTGGATATTTTACATACATTTAGAAAGACATAAAATGCCCATGTTCTATATGAGGACCTAGAGAAAAAAAACAATCCTCTGTTTATCAAAGCAATAATGAGCATTCTGGTGAAAGTGACCGTAGCATCACTGAGGAGCTCAGTGGTGGTTGTCCTCTGTAGATCAGTGATGATGGTAGAAGGTTACACAACTGGGCTTACTGAACATGGGCTTGATAGGCTCCCTGTATATTAACTGTCAGGCATCAGTGTTCAAGAGTCAGAAGGCAAGTGGGTGCAATGTTTATCAAAAGCAGCAAAGTCATAGTGACAGCCAGGGAATCCATATCTGCAGAGAACTATGGAGATGGTTCATAGAGCAAGACATCCCTATGGGCAAGCTAGACAAGCTGCCAACAAAATTATTGCTTAATGTATACAAAACAGGAAATCAAGTATGGGTAATCAGGAAGGTAAGTGTTGCTGCCTCAATAAAATGTCATTATTCCCTTATGAAAAGTACAGACTTCATCTACTTTGTTATCTCCTGTAATCTATTCATTAAAAGAGAAACTGGATCTCTGGGGAAGACAACCCTACCTCAACAGGGGAAATATATATGGAAATTCTGCCCTCAGTCTTTCCCCAAACAGATCAAGCCAGATGAACAAGATGTGGTGAGTACTTTGAAGGCCTTTGGGAGACAATTCTCCCTGGCTAGTGTTTCTGCATGTTTACAAGCAGGAGCATGGACTACCTTTGTCCTGGACTTTTTAAGAATGTTTGTACACTAAAGAGACTTGGGAAAGAGAGTGGCTCTCTCCAGAGCAAAGGGTAGATTTGTTTACTGTCCACAAGAGTAAAGACAAAGTTTACCTCTGGGACATAGGTGAGGCAGGCTTACTATTCACTTGAAAATATTTCTGTTTACTAAGCTTAGAGTTCCTCAGCTGTGATATGAACCCACTGTGTGTGCAGTATTCACCTGGACCCCTTCACATCAGCGCAATAGATTGTGGTGACAAGGAAACATGACGCTCATTCTGCTTGCTATGTTGTAAGTAATACAATCCTTCATCTCTGATCCGGGGGTTTTGTGTCTTCATCCAAAACCATTGCAGGCTAACAATTTTAGTATGAAAGTAGAATAAAATATTCTATCCATTTCAGTTATTAAGAAGCCTTTCATAAGATTCATAGACTTGCCACATTAGTAAAGTCTTTAGGATTCAATGTTCTGAGGAAGAGGATGTAATTATATTTCTCACCTCCCCTTACTAACACAGAGAGCAAAGAGACATAATATCTGGTAGGGCTCTATGGGATCTGGAAACAACATTTTCTACACTTGTGAATATTCCTTTGGCATATATAGCAGGTGATATTAAATGAGGCCAGATTTGGTGGAGTCCAGAATTTGAAGGGACTCTGCAGTATATCTAGGGAGAGCATGAGCAGCGTCCCTGTTAAAACAGATCCTGTTTGGAGTATATGGAAAGCCCCAGTAAGAGAATCACAATGTAGCCCACTAGGTTTCTGGACCAAGACCATACCAGCTGCAACAGAGAATGACATGCCTTTCAGAAAACATCTCCTGGCTTGATATAAGGCAAGAGATAAATGACTTCATCATGTGTCATGAAGTGGGCTTGGGACCAGAAGTACCATCAAGAACTTAACTCTGCAATACCACCAACTACTAAGACTGGGCATTTTCAACAGTGATGCTTTTTAAGAGAGAAGTATCACATCTAGAAGGAGTCATAAACAGGTGTGGAGCTCACAAGTAAGCTGCACTAGTAGGGGTCCCAGAAGCCTGTGTCATCCACTATATTGAACCAATGCCTCTTCCTCAGACCATAGCTCTGACAGTATGAGGACAACCCCATGTGAATGGCTAACAGTGGGGAATAGGCTGTGTTTATTTCAGAGGTTGATTGGCTCAGTATATGGGAACAAACCAAAAATAGTGTGAAACTGCAATGCACTCCTTCTCAGGGGTAGCCATGAAAACAGTTGTGAGTGGAAATCCCAACAGTCAGAAAGGTTAATGTGATATGCCTGGCTATTCACCATGTATAGAAAGACAGATGGCCTGAAATTAAAAAAAAAAAATAATAACCTGGCTGGTTGGTTGGAGCCAGGGAATTAGACATGGAGAGATTAGACGATCAAGGAGAAGTAAGTATGAGGAAGAGGAAGAGGGAAAGACCTATGTGTGTGGTCACAATGTGTGAATATTTTTGTAATACATGCAAATGCCAATGAGAGAACATCCACTTCAGAAAAGCCACTATAAAGCCAAGTAGACAGAATAACCTAGCTGATGTCAGCCACTTCTAGTCACTGGCCATCCTAATGCATCTGGAGATTAAGGGAGAAATCAGAATTGGACAAACAAGTTAGGATTTGTCAGTTTCTTCAATTGATTATCTATCCATAAATTATGTCTTAACTCCATCACTTTGATAGGTTAACGTTCACTTGGATGCAACAAAACTGGTTGTACAATGGGATTCCATGGCCTCAGCATCCCACTTTCCATGCCAATCCTAGGAAAATCATTATGAAAAAAAAAAAAAGAAAAACAGGCCAAAGATACTCAAGGTGGAAAGAACAGAAAAGTTACAATAGTTAAGGGATTTGATAAAAGTCTTATACTAATGCCTCCCACCTCTTTTACTGAAATCACACTATGTGTTCTGAAAACCATTCCACACTTTTTTTGGGAGAATAGAGTCCATTAAACACCAATTTTGTTCCCCAGGAGACAGCAAGATAGAGCTGTATAGTATATATACTATAAGTATAATGTCATATGTATATAATGAACATAGGATATAGAACTCAAATAATAATTTTGAAACTGGTTACATCCTGTATTAGCTTTGAGCATGAACAAATTACTTATCCTTCCTGAATCTGAGTTTATTCATTTTTAAAATGGTTTAAATGAGGTAATTTAGAGAAAGCATTACACAGGGTTTTGTACAAAGAAAACATTTAATAAGTATAATATAATAATATTATTAGTAACTTTTATGCTAAAATAAGGATAGTGGTTATTAAAATAGAATGCTGTAAGGATTAAATGAGATAAATATGTTACTTCATATTTGATGCACTCAAATATTATTAGATTTTAACTATTCTCTGGTGATATTGTTAAAAGATGAGTCTTATTTGCATTATGGCCACACTTTGTTTTAGCTTAATATTTACTTATACACATTTCTTATTCTCTCGCCACACAAAAAAAATCAACATTTTTGACTGTACATAAACTATAGTACTGTCAAACCTATTAATTCAATCTCAGACTGACTGGGATTTAGTAATAATTTACACTGTGGCATTTTGAAATATCTTTCTTTGCCATGGAGCAAAAGTGTTTACTGAGAAAATGGATAATATAAGTAGTACCAAAATGGAAAATGTAAGGTGCTTAAGAAAATACACCCTTACATTGCTTTAATTATTCATACCAATAGGATTAACATTGAGAACTTACAATGTGTAGGTACTATATTAAATTTTTAAATTTAATTTTTATTCAATCAGTGTTATACATACTTCTAGTTTTAATTTTTTTTAAATTGCAATGAACATACAAAAAACTTTTATAGAACTCTGTTTAAAAAATGCAGTTTTCTGATGCTCTTCCCTCTTCATCCCTACATTTTCTGCTACCCAGATAAAACCATTGTTTTGGCCATTTAATAAACCCATTTGCTATTTTCTTCTACATCTCTAAATGATTTCCCCTCAAACATATACATTCTTCCTATCTTTTCATCATTTGTAAATGATTGTGACATACTTCAAAGTAAATCTGTATTTAGTAACTTACACATTAAATAACTTTTTTGTTTCTCTTAAGTTAATAATTTCTTTTTTGTTTACTATAGTTTTCTATTAATTTTCAGTAGGTTACATATTCCATACTTTCCTACTTTTGTTGGCATTTTGTTTTAATACACTAATATCCTTTAGATATTCTCCCCCGTCACCTTCTTGAAATTGTTTTCCCAGATGTCTGCTGACTACTTCGGGTTGGGCTGACTGAGTTCTAGAATCCAGCTGTGTTGGAGTTTCCCTGCACCACGATCTAGAGCATTTCCTTTGTTTTGCTATTGCATCAGGAACTATGTTTCCATTGTTCCATTCTCCCTTTTTATGTGTTTTCTTGATTTTTGACAAAGCATATTATGCCCTTGTTTTGTAAGAAAGGGTGTGCAAGCGGGGGTTTTGTGAGATCTCACATGTTCAGGATGTCTTTATTCTGACATTACTATTGATTGATAATGACTACATGCAGTATCTGAGGTTGGAAATGATTTTATCGCAGAATTTTGTAAACCTTTCTCTATTGTCTTTTAATTATCAGTTTTGTTTTGGTTCTTCTGTTTTGTTTTAGAGGTCTGATGCCATTTTGATTCTCAATCCTTAGTGTACAAACTATTTACTCTCTGAAAGTTTTAAAATAAGCTGCTTGTACCCATCATTCTGAAATTTAAGATGATGTGTTTTTGTATAGATGTATTTTTATTAATTTTCTTGGACCCTTCATAGGCTCTTTCAGCCTAGGAACTCAATTTCCTTGGTTCTTAGAATTGTTCTTGAGTTATTTTTTATTGAATTTTTTTTCTCAGGTTTCTCTGCTCATTCCCTCTTGGACTCTATTATGCAGATATTGTATCTTCTGTACTGGTCTTGTAATTTTTTTGTTGTCTCTATTAATTTTTATCTCAGTCCTTTGTTCTATCTGAAAGACTTCTTTTCAAATTTATCTTTCAATATTTTTATTACATCTTTCATTTCTTCGATTATAATTTTCATTCCCTAAAGATCATATTTCTCCTAGTAATGTTCTTTTTCCATTATCCTCTTCTTATTTCATAGATTATCTATTTCTCTGAGGTTACCTACATACTAATCTTCTCTTTCCTGTCTTAGATTATTAAAGATATGTATTTTTAAAATTTATTTCCCCAATCTAGTCCCTTTTTCCACTTATTTGTCCTTATGTATTTGTTCTGACTTCTTTTCTCGTTATCGTTTGCTGTCTACTTATATTTATGAGTGTAAAGTAAGATAGTTCCTGGAACCCCGGAATTCACAGGTGGGAAACAGCAACTGTAATGTTCACTCAAGGTAATCTAGTTTGGCTTTTTCACTGAGCAATCATTGATGTCAGCACATTTAGAACTTTTTCCATGAGCTAGTCGTATTTTCCAAAGAAGGCTCTTGTCTTCTTCTGGCTGCAGGGCGGCAAATTGGCTGAAAGTCTGCTGATGCGCTGGGAAAGAAGGGTAGGAGTTTTAATCGTCGCTAACATTATGACATGCAGTATAGTGAGTCTTTCACAACTGTGATTGACATTGTCCTGTCTAGGTTTAACTGCATAAAATTCCAGCCTTTTGATGGGGTGAGGAGGCCAGTTACTTGCTTATGCAAAGTAGGAGAGGGAATCTAAGAAGAGGCTAAGTCACTGTTTCTCAGTGGGAGAAGTGTATTGTTATTTTGGGCTGGACAATTCTTTGTTGTGTGTTACATATATTGCAAAAATATATCACTGCAGATCCCAGTCCCCCCAATGCCCAATGCCTCCCCTGCCCCCGCTTAGTCATTGTGATACCCAACAATATATTCCCGTATTTCCAGCACTCTTTGGAAATGAAACTGTTCAGACTGAGAAGTGATTTCTAAATATACCTTTATCCCTTTTCTTACTTCAAGCCCTGTATGAACCTCCTCCCAGAGATACCACCAACTGTTGACATTTTTAACATTTCTACCAGAGTGTCACCAATTTTGGAGGTTTTTAGGATTTCTTCCATGTAAATTGAATTGTTTCTTCAATTTTCCCACTGCCAGTTTGAATTCAACTTTTAAGAGCCGATAAATTATTTAATATCCATTGACTTTCCAGCTTCCAACATTTAAAAAAAAATTTGTTTCTTCTCTTTGTGGGTTTGTGTAGTTTTTAAAAGTTTCCTTTACTGTCATTTTAGTGGGGCTTCATCAGGGAATGGGAGCTAATGAGCACATTCTACCTACTGTGTTTAACTGTTATGATAAGTCCCTTTTGTGTACTATTTCATTTATGTTCACAACAACCATCTGAGGAAGAAATGCAAATTAAGCCCATTTTTTTAGCCAAGGAACATGAGGCTAACAGAGTTTATATTTCTTGCCTATGTGCCCCAGCTATTAAGAAACAGAGCAATACATTTAAACCAATGCTCTTGCACCCTGCTGCCTGTTCTCAGAGGTTTTTTGGGGTTTTTTTTTCTGTTTGCCTATAGGTGCAGGGTGAGTATCAGGTGGAGAGAAGAATGTAGGTAAGAGGCAGTTTCAAGAATCGGAGTGTGATAGTCAGAAGCTCAGTCTTGCTTTGGCCTTCTAAACCCTGCTGGCCTATGTGAGCGAGACTCCGGATGGCCTTCGGAGTCAGAAACAAAGCTCTTCAGATTGTGCCATTTGTGAATTACCATCGATACCATTCTACCCCTGTTCAGGCTCCATGCCTTATTTCTATCCAACATCACTGGATGGAAAACTTTAAGTATGATTTTTGACAGGGGCACAGACTTCTTAGAAAATCTGACTAAAGTAATAAGTCATCTCCTAAAATAATTCTTTTACATAAAATTTTCTGCGTATACTTTTAGGGAATTTTTAGATTCTCCAAATCCAATGTGAGAGCCCTAGAAGTTTATAGATTCTTTTAATTTAATAATAGTCGAACTATATTCTGAAAAGCACCCACCCAAAATTTTTACTCTTTTGTATATAAGAAATAGAAAGAATAACATTCTTTCCCCCAGGACTTTTAAAACATGCTTTTGAAATAGATCCTTAGAAGTTACAGTAGGCATAAGTTATTTTAAGCCACTCTTACCATGTTTTTTCCTTTCTGTTCTAATGAATAAGTGAACTTCTAAAAACTTTAGTCATAATACTGACTGACTGTGAGAAGGAAGAAGGTATAGTTGTGTGGAGGCTTACTTAGTCTCTAGGGACTTTCTAGAGTGTTCTGCATTGATAGAATAACTTCAACACCCAACAATTTTCTTCCTGACATGTTATAGCATAGACAACCTAGAGTAAACTTCTCTCACTAAGTATATTGTTATAGTTAATTTTGTGTGCCAACTTGATCAGGCCACAGGGTGTCCTGATATTTGGCCAGACATTATTGTGGGTATGTCTTTGAGAGTGTTTTTGGATGAGATTACCATTTAAATCGGTAACCTGAGTAAAGCAGAGCACTCTTTTATGCCAGTGGGCCTGATCTAATCAGCTGAAGGTCTGAGTGAAAGAAAAAGGATGATCCTCCACTTTTTATTCCAAGAAGAATAAAAATAATTCTTCTTGTTTGCCTTCAGACTGGGACATCATCTTTTGTCTTGCCTTTGGACATGGCCTAAAACACTGGCTCTTCCTGCGTTTCAGGTCCGATGGCCTTCGGAATGAAACTACATCATCATCTCTCTGGCTTCTCAGGTCTTTGGACTTAGGCTAATACTTCACAGTTGCTTCTCCTGGATCTCCAACTTGCCAACTCTCCTTGGAGATCATGGGGCTTATCAGCCTCCATAATTGCATGAGCTAATTCCTTATAATAACTCTAGACAGATGATAGATAGATGATAGATAGATACAGATATTTATAGATAGATACCCATCCCACGGGCTCTGTTTCTCTGGAGAACCCTAATAGATACGTGTTAGAGAAGAGGAGGTATAATGGAAAGAGAAGGAAAAATGATTTAAAATATAAGGATGAATATGTGGTTTAATAATGGCTTAAAAGATAAGGACAGTGTATATTTTTCCTCTTAGAATAAAAGCTGCCCAGTGCTCTGATGTAAGCTCCTCAGGCAATCCCAGCATGCCCTGCAGAGCAGAGTTCTAAGGGCCCTCATGATGAATTTGTTGTCCACAGAGCAACCACTTCACTGGACTTTAACAAGCAAAATATTTAATGTATCTGCCTGTCGAATCAGCATCCCAGTTTTTCTTCTTATATAGAAACTTTTCTTCTCTCTCAAATTTGAATGGGAAGAAAGTAAGAATCTTTTTATTTCCCATCATATCAAAGTGATTTTGTAAGTGGGTGGAACCAGAGGAGATACACTTTAAATATACAATTGTTTAAATGTTTTATTTTACTCTCTGCAATATGATATATCACTACTCATAAAAAATCACACCGA
Organism: Mormoops blainvillei; assembly: GCA_004026545.1. Taxonomy (NCBI): domain Eukaryota; kingdom Metazoa; phylum Chordata; class Mammalia; order Chiroptera; family Mormoopidae; genus Mormoops; species Mormoops blainvillei. Next base: position 17,237 of record PVJD01000326.1, on the reverse strand, counting down.
AGAGAAGGCTGGGTTCAAATTTCAGTTCCTCCTCTTATTAGTTGCATGAGTATGCCTAACTCACTTATCCCATCTGGGTTTCAGTTTCCTCTTTTGCTAAATAGAGGAAATAATATTTTATATTGTTTTCTTTATGGAGCCCTTATGAAAAGTAAATAGGATAATGTATATGAAATTATATATACATGTCTAATAATTATCAATATTATGAATACATTTTCATCTCAGGGAAAAGGAAATGGAAAATAACTTTGCAAAGGGAAGGAACAGTTTTATCAGCAAAAAAAAAAAATGAACATCATTCATCTCAAATCTCAATGCTAGTATTTTCTTTCATACATGAGTTGATGCATAAGTAGATCTAATATTTGTGCCTACAAGTATGTAGGCATCTATGTTATAGATTTACATAAGCAGATTGGAACTGTTTGCTTCCTTTCTCTGAGCCTAGCTGGAATGGTTCCAGAATGAAACAGATACTGATTAATCCCTCAAACCCCCTACAGGCCTAAACATCAATGGGATTATCTCAAAAAGCCTAAAAAGAGACAGAAAGATCACAGAATGTTAGAGCTAGAAGCAATCATCAAATCCAATTCTTCCCTACTCCTGTTTTGCAAACTCCCCAGACAGACAGAAGCTTTGAATGGTCAGCCCAATTTCATTTGAGTAATCAGTGATAGGGCAGGTACTCTGGGTTGGCCTCCTAACTGTCCCTTCCATTGTCCTACTTTCCCCATCAGACCACACTGCTCTGGTGTCGTTTCTGCGAGGGGAGCTTTGGACTTTCGGAGGGTGCTATCCTTGCCTCCCTCTCAGCACAGGGGCATTTGTGCATACAGAATTTTTCTGGCTTGGAGTAGGATTTTTCTGGCCTAGAGTTGAATGTGTAACGACTACTGGAGGGAAGGCACAAAAACTGTGTTTTGGCCCCCGGAGAAAGGTGATGATTGGAAGTAGAGGAGTCTATGTAAAGACACAAACTATTTTTATTTTCTAAGAAATCTTTTCTTGGGAAGAACACTTTCCCAGGCCTCTTGTCAAGGTGCTAAGGAAATATTTTCCACAAATGGATACCTGGTTACTCTCTTTCCATGTATTAAGGATCTGATCTTTTGTAAAGGGTCAAACCATCTCATTGTAAATAAAGCTGTTTGAGGTGGTGTTGAGCGTGGGTGTATCTCCAAGTGTCACTGCATCATACACTGACCTTAAGGGAAAAAAAATGGAAATCCTCCCTCTCTTAACTCTTAGTCCTCTTCGTAAAGCTTATGAAAGAGCAGTAATAGAAAAAAAAAATACATGGGCTACTTTTATATTTTACTGCTTTATTTTTTTTAGAGCAATTTTAAATTCACAGCAAAACTGTAAGTAACAGAGAGGGCCCGTATATGCACACATAAACTCCCCAAAGATCAACATCTGACCCTGGAGTGGTACATTAGTTAAAACAGATGAACCTACGTAGTTTACATTATGGTTCACTGCTGGTGTTTTACATGGTACTTTTGACAAATATATAATATGTATCTGCCATCGTGGTATGATACAGAGAAGTTTCACTACTCCAAATATCCTCTGTGCTCTGCCTATTCATCCCTCCACACCTATAACCTCTGGCAACCACTGATCTTTTTGTTGCCTCCATAGTTTTGTTTTTTTCAGAATGTCATGTACTTGGAATCTTATGCAGCCTTTTCAGGTTGGCTTTTTTCACTTAGTAAGAATTTAAAAAGTTCCCTCCATATCTTCTCATGAATTGATAGTTCATTTGTATTTAGTGCTGAATAATATGCCATTCTGGATGTGCCACAGTTTATTTATACCCTCACTTATTGAAGGGCATCTTTGTTGCTTTCAAGTTTTGGCAATTATGAATAAAACTGCTATAAACGGCTGTGTTAGGGTTTTGTTTTTTTCTGTCACGAATGTCAGTTTTTGATGATTGCGGGATCATATGAACAGAATATATTTAATTTTGTAAGAAAGTGAAAAATTGCCTTTCTAAGAGGCTGTATCATTCTGCATTCCCAGCGGCGATGAGGGAGAGCTCCTGTTGCCCCATACCCTCATCAGCATTTGGTGCTGTCCGTGTTCGGGATTTGGGCCATTCTAACGGGTGTGCCGTGGAATCTCAGTGTCGTTTCAGTTTTCATTTCCCTGATGACATATTCCGTGGAGCATCTTTTCATAGGCTTATTTGTTATTTGTATATATTCTTTCATAAGATGTCTATTAAAGGTCTTTGGTTTATATTTCAATTGGCTGTTTGTTTTATTATTCTTGAATTTCCTTGTGTATTTTGGATACTAGTCCAATATTTTTCTTGTGTTTTTTGCAAAAAGATTTCCCCAGTTTGTGACTTGTCATCTCATTCTCTTGACAAGGTCTTTTGCAGAATATAACTTTTTAATTTTAATAAAGTATAGCTTATCGATTCTTTTCTTCATGGATGGTACCTTTGGCTTCATATCTAGAAGTCATCACCACACACAAAGTCATCTAGATTTTCTTCTACTTTATCTTCTAGAAGATTTATAGTTTTATGTTTTACACTTAGAGCTGTGATCCATTTTATGTTAATTTTCGTGAGGAGTGTACGGTCTATGTCTAGATTATTTTTTTACATGTGTCTATCCAGTTTTTCCATCACCGTTTGTTGAATAAGACTTCTTAAACATTTTTAAGAGAAAGAACACTGGAATTGACTCTGGGTAAAAGTGTGAATTTCATTTCCAGTGTCCCACCAGTTTCTCTTTCTATGCTATGTCCCATAATTGCTATTTGTTTACATTCTCTAATTCTCGTGCTTCCTTGTCCTTCTTTAGAGGGCAGGGAAGGGCTATTTAACCTCTCAAAATATTCAGGGATTCACATTACTGCTCTTTTAAAATTGGATTCACTTTAAGGCTGTTTGAGGAAGATGGCATTGTTGCCTTAGAAGGGATAGTCTCTTGATTACATTTTCAGGGGTATCTTTTGGCTCACTGGGTATTTGAGAGTGGCATAGTGGTGAGATTTGAAATTTTGATAAGAAAAAAAAGTATGCTTCTAGACTTTGGTCTATGTTTCGCTCTTGTTGCCATACATCCTCCCGCTCGTAGCTCAGAGGACAGTTGTACATTTTCTGGATGGCCTGTAGTTTTCTAAAACTCGGAGTATTTGCTGAGCCTCACTAAAGTCTTTTGAATAACCCTGTAGTCACATCTACAATATCCATTAATATCACTATTGATAACACACACATACCAAAAAATTAAACAAATTTGTTAAAGAACATGGAAGAAATGGACTATTTGGTTTTTTTGTTTTTTAATCTTGGCATTTATTCGACTAGTACCCAAAATGGTGAATCCAAATACTCCTACTTCTTGTTCTTCCTAGTTGTTGTTACTTTTCTCTTGACTTTGGCTCCTGTAGTCTATGCTATTTCTTGGTTCATTCCTTCAGAGGGAAATATATAAGAGCTGAGTTTCCGTCTCTCAGTCAGTGATCCAATGCTCTCTACCATTTATTTTTAAGGTATGTATCAAACAGCACATCTTAGTCAGCATCAGCTGGCAGGAAGCTCTTGATGGTCAGCAGTTAAAGCTCTCATTCTTATTTTGTCCAGTCAAATAACCTGGTACCCTGATATTAATTTCAGCTTGCTTAGTAGAAGATGTTAAATTCTACTTACATACCAAACTCAAAATGAAATTTTATCCCATTATCTACCCCACCTCTTTCATATTTCTACCATCATAATTGTAATGTTTCTCCATTTCTCATTGTTTTCCTTGGTAGCATTTCCTATATAAGACTAAACAGATATTAGACAGGAATTATGGTTTTATTTCCAACTTTACAGTCATCTTTAAATAGTTCCTCCTAAATTTCCAGGCACTGTAGAACTAAGATAAAGACTAGTGTAAGATTAGAAGAAAAACTGCCAATAGAAACCACTCCCCTGTTCCCTTTGCAGAATGCAAGCTTTCCTTATAGAGACACAGAGCTGTGTTCTGCCAGAGCCAAATTTACTCTGTACTTCTATCTTGCAGGGGTGTTAGACAACTAGAGCAATGTGTGTAATGTTTGCCTCATGTTCTCAAAGTCCTGATGTTCCCTCTTCCTAATGCTCTCATTTTCAACAATTTCATTCCATTTTCTTTGAAGCTAACTTAGTTTAATACCGCATGACCTCAGACCCCATAAGCACCCTCAAGACTTGTTTTTCCAACTCTATTCTATCTAGTTCTAACTACAGGCTTTCTTACACCGTGTTTACTGTCCTAAATAACAGATTTCTCATTTGAGCTCCCAGGTCAAGACCCTAAGATGGTTTCCATCGCCTAGGAAAGAATCTGTGCAATCTTGATTCAGTGAAGTTCACAAGCACTGTCACCTCTGTTTTCACTCATGCTGTTCCTCCATGTGTACCAGTCAGGGTAGTCAGTCTACTGCCCCACCAAAAACTCCTGGTGGGTTTCAGCTTTTGTATGTAACTCATACCCACGTCAATTCTATCTGCCTGAAAAGTTCTACTTTTTTTCCTATGTAGATCTAATGCATCACCCAAGTCTTAACTCAAATTTTTATTTTTTATTTCTCTATGAAGCCTTCCTTAGCAATCTGTAGGAACTTCCCTCCTCTCATCATCACCCATATTTATTACTTGTGTTAATCATGTTGGCACAATTAATCATTAGTGATTCTAGTTATTTTTTTGGTGCATGTCTCTTTTGTTTACCCAGCTATGCATTAAGTCCCACAAAGCAGTCAGAGTAAGCTCCCAAAAGACATATTTGATTATATCCTTTCCTAATCTAAAACCCTCCAACAGCTCCACATTGTGGCTGGGATAAAGTCTCAATGTAAGGGCCATCACTTCCTGTCTCATGTCCACCTTTCTAGCTCCAGCAAGAACTGGGTTTACCATGTCCCCTTATTCAAATGTTGAGAGAGCAGATTGACTTTACTGATCTTGGATTCTTGCCTCCAGTCCTGTGTACAAACAGCCATCAAAATCCTTGCACTTCTGCCTGCTATAGAGCTTCGGAATCTGCCAATTTATCCTCAGTCCTTTTGCCACGAATCTGGAATACAGCAACATTCACTCTTTTCTGAAACAGGGACTTACCCTTCTCCTGTCCGGAGTAATTTTATAAAACAGGCTGTTGAGTTTGAAGTGATTCTGAGTTATCAAAATAGATATTTAGAGTGTGAATTTGAATATGCGTATTCTGGGGTAAAAAGTAAAGTGGGAGTCGTTGTCAAATTTTAATCATAAGGATAGATGACAGAAAAAAGGAAGAATATACAGTGAGTCAAGAAGATGGTATAAGTCAGAATACCAAAAGTATTTAATATGTAATAAATGAAATCTAATAAAGAGCAGCCACGAAAAGAGAGGAGAACCAATCTAGTGGAGTGTCATGAGAGGCCAGAGAAGAAGGTGACATAAAATAGGATTCACAATACTGAATCCTGAGAGCAGATCCAACATAGATAGATTGAGATGCAATGTATAATAACCTCTGTGAAGAGGAACAGGTCAAACGTATCATGCATTCATTGTGTGTCACACACTTAACCTATAATAGTTTATGTAAATTTCCTAATCGAGTAAGGTAGATTATTGCCTGCGAAGTAGGGTGGGAGTGAGTTGAGGAATTCTAGTAATATGTAGGATAAGAAAGACTATTTCTCAGTTTTGTTTTATGGGTAGTGTTGTTGCTCCAAAGTTGAGAGAAACTTGAGCACACTTGAATGCTGATGGGTGGGGCCTGTACAGAATTGGAAGCTCTAAGAGGAGAAAATAAAGAAAGTGAGTTCAACCAAGGAGGCATGAGACAAAGGATGCAGAACCCAAACAGAGAAGTACTAACCAATAGCAGAAGGACCATGACACCTTATTTTTACCCCTGATCAGTGCTGAATGAATGCATGGGACTGCCTGGATGGAAGTGGGTAGGTAGAAAAATATGCAATTTCTTTCTAATGACTTCATTTTGGGTAAAATGCAGGAGAAGAACTATTTATCGAGAGTCAGATGTTAGAGGTAGTAAAGTAATCAATGCATTTTTAATCTGAAGATCTGGGTTCAAAATCCCTAGTGTCGATGCTTTTCTTACAGTATGTAAGCTGACCTTTCTTTTTTCTTTTTTTTTTTTTTCAGCTACTAAACCAGGTTCTTACCTCCCAATTTAGAGGGTCGTCATGGCAACACTTAACCCAGGGTCTGTCACATAGTAGGTATTCCAAAACCTTAAGAGTTAAATCTGAATCTACATTGCCCTCCACCTCACCCTTTTAGCTTGTTGAATTAGAAATCAGTAATGAGCTGTTTCAAAGCTTTCTGCCAACAGACACTGCAAGGATAAAAAAGAAAAAAAAAAAAGAAAGTAGACAGTGCTATTTTCTGTGGAAAGGAAGGGCGCTCTGACTTAGTGCCCACCGTGCCCAGGGCTATTAATGAAGCCTGGCTCCTTTTTCTCATCATTGCAGCCATTCAAAAGGAGAAAGTTCTTCTTGGCAAGGAAGTGCTATTTTCAGAGACAAGATTAGGCTCATTTTGGGCAGGAGTCGGGCTTCTTCAGTCCCGGCACCTCTGAAGATTAGGTTAAAAGGTAAGAAGGAATGACTCAGAATAATTGCATTGCTTTACTGTGAACTTTAAGATCTTTTAGTGGAGGAGTTTTACAAGCAATGATAGATAGTCATGGAAAGAGGAAAAGTACAAACCCAAGGGACAAGAACAGCAATGCCTGGCTACATTTCCACACAAAAAGAAGCTTGGCCAGCCTGGTTATTTTTTTTAACCACCCCCAATTTTATAGGAATATTTCAACAAACCTTCATCTTTCCAGATTATGAAAATGATTTTTTTCCTACCTTCCTTCACTATGTAACTGCATGTCTTCTAGAAAGCAGATTTTAGAGATGTCATTCTGCGACCAGGTATATGAAAATAAAGCACTATATACACGTGTAAAGTTCAATTATTTTATAGTTGGGGAAAACACATCCCCTAATGATGTCTCTGAGTCAGAACTCAACATCTTACCTATCTGCACTAATCAAGCAAACTATTGAAAAGTATTTATCGATACCTCATTGAGTTTTTAGTTTAATGCTCAGTTATTTGGGATGTGCAACAAAAATAAAACTGGACAGTTTCTAGGCTTAGGGTTTTACGATGTGCTTAGACAGAAAAGGCCTGGTTTGAGTGTATACCTGATAATAGGGAATAACACATAATCATAGATTTTTAAGTGCAATTCATATTTCCTATTTACTCCTTCACTTGTTTCTCTTCTACATTCATCCACTCGGGTCTCACAGACAACTGGACGCAATACTTGATGTCTCCCTTAATCTCCCATGTCTGATCAATTGCTAAGTCTTATTGTTTCTATTCCTAAATGTCTGTGGAATATGCCCACTTATTTCTGGTTCCTGCTACCCTCATCCTGTTGATGCCATCATCTCTTCTTATGTGGGATACATCCATAGATTGAAAATGGGTTCCCTGACTTCCAGTCACAACTTTTGCCAATGCATTCTGTGTACTAAGCCAGAGTGATCTTTCTAAATGCCAAATATAACAATGTCTTTAAGTGCACACACAACCCCAATCTTTCACATCTTTTTTCTCATGCCTATTTAAGTCACCCTTTTTAAAATCACCCCAAGATGAAGGATGGGTCTTAAGACAAAGCCTGGGCTCCTTTTTCTGGCTGTAAGACACTTGCTGCTCTGGCCTCAGCTTAAATCATAGGACTTTTCTCCAAACACTCAAGAGGAGGATGTACAATCTGGGTCCACTGACTCCCTTTCTGCTTCTCCTCTGCCCTCACCCGCTGGCCATCGCTCACTTTTTATCCCCATTAGTGGAAAGCCTGGCTCCATTACCTTGAACTTCTACTGTGTTCAGAACTCAGTTCTAACAATCATCGTTTATTGTAATTGTTTATTCCAGCCTTTGCGCTCCTTTCTGTCCTTCGGTAAGAGTAGAGCTCAGTTTGACTTATTTGTTATCCTACCATCTGAAGCTGGATCAGTCCCTGGTATTAAGTAAATGGCCAATAATTAGTCATTGAGTGAATAAACATGGGACTAGGTAAAGATAAAAAGAAAGTGCTATAAGAGAGGGGCAACTTTGATCTGTAACCCAGCAGGGAGGGATTGAGGTTGGTTGGGGTTTAGAAAGCCACATATAGCAACCCATTCTGGGAAATCACATGAGGAAAAGCATTAGAAAAGAGTTATCAGCAGGATAATGGAGAAACCACCTGTCTGGTAGCAGCAGTAGGAGGAAGTTGGAAACACTGAGAAATGGGAAAACTGACCTAGATTTTTGTGTGTGTGGTAGAGGGCATAGTAAGGATATAGAAGACCTTGATAACAAGAAAGAAATTTATCCTTGATGCAGTATTAAATATGGAATATTTAAAAACATTTGACTTAGAGCAGCGAGAGATCTTCTTGCTACACTTCTTGAACTGGAAGAGAAAATTTCCTTTTTATCTGTGATTGGCAGGCAGGTTGTCACAAGGCATAAGCTCACAAGCCTTGTAGTCTGATGGCTGAGTCTAAAGCAATGAGCTTTATGTCTGATCTGTATATTATTAGCAAAGTTATCTAACCTTCCTAAACCTCAGTTTTCTCCTCTGAAAATGGGGATAAAAATAATTGTTTCCACCTCATAAAACTGTCATGAGGAAGAAGTAATGTAATTCAGGCAAAGTGCTTGACTCATAGTAAACATTCAATGAAGGTACCTATTATTTTCATGACATACCATACTTCTTTTTATTATTTTGCATTCGCAGTTTCTATTCTAAGGTAAAAAGGTTCAGCGTGAGTTATGTACCCTTGTTAAATTAGTTTTCTGATTGTGGTTTTTGATTAAATGTCATGTAAGATTCAAAGTAGAAATAAATAATCATGCAGACAAGATGTTATACCACAAAAGAACTGCAGAACACAAATGAGGAAAATTTTACCATTTGTGTCACTGTCTAATTCACCTGAAGGACTGTGAGTCATTCGGAAGAACTTGATGTTCTGTGAATTAGTAAGTGAGTTAACTCATTTGATCAAATATTCAAAGATGATAAATCAACAAATGTTCTCTATTCATTTATGACAAATGTGATTCACACAGCACACAACAGCACTGATGACAGCAGAGCCTGTTTAGCCCTCAGAGCAGAGCCACATATGGGGTCCTATATTGATGAATTAACAGAAGGATGCTCTGGGATAAGACAACGAGAAACTGGAGGCCCTGTGGTAAGGAGGAGATGGCTGGGACTCAGGAGAGCGTGGGAAACGAAGTTGGGGGAAGGCATTAGCTCTGACAAAGATGTTGGGTTTTTCCAAGGCAAAGTTCCAAGTAAATGGCAAGTTCAGCCACAGGTCATAAGCATAAGAAAGTCCAGCGGTGTGTGGAGCAGAATCCTTGACAGCAAAGTTTATTGTAATTAGTCAGAATATCATCTTGTTGTGGGAGAGCAATTCATTCATGGCAGATTCCCAGCCAATGCTTCAAAGCTCCATGAGGAGAGACATTGACTTCCTTGGAGAGAACTCTAGCAGGAACTAGGTATGAATACAAGTTGATTGACATCTAAGTCCACAGAGTAAGAGTGGACCTTTTTTTTTCTTTCTTTTCTTTACTAGGCAGGACAAAGGGAGAAGAGGAAGGTGTAAGAATTAAATGTGACTTAGTAGAAAGACCAACCATGTATGTCAATAGAATACCCTCATAGAATATAAAGCTCATCCTTATTCCACCAGGTATTGCAAATATTGGTTGCACAACTACCAAGAGCCATCAGTATGTTTAGAATTGTTAACTTCACAATTCCTACCTGATAAACTTCTCCTCCCTGTCAGCGTTGGCTCAGAAAATAGGGCCATGGTCCTGTGGTTGCAGCCATAAGAAAGTTCAGCTGCGGGGACCTGAAAAATGGCACATATAAGAGAATCAAAGCCGTGACTACAAGCCTGCACTGTACACAAGTCAGTATGGTCAGACCTATGCATTATCAGACAATACCACATTATTCACTAAGGAGTGTAATGGAAAACCCCATATCTACTCTTAGTGTTCTGAGCACTAGGAAGCTTTTTGGTAAATTGTATGTTGGCTTGAAGATGAAATAAAAGCTTTATGTTTCTGATTGAGCTATAGTACTTATGCACAGGTAGCTCTTGAAAACATTATTCTGGTTATTTTATAATTATATATAAAACTTTAGAAAAGAAAGAATGACTAGAGAAAACCAAAGAATTATTTTTTCTTGTTTATTGTTTCATTTACAAATGACTGTCTATGTGATCAGGATGGTAAAACAGGTTTTATAAATATAAGCATTACCTTTCTCTCTTTTGTTTAAAAACTCTTAAGTAGCAATATAGCTTTTGATTTCTTCTCCATTGTTACCGTGTTTCTTGCAGCATTTTGTATGTGAGATTATGCAAATATGTTTCTGGATATTGATAATTGCTATGTACTTTCACTATTTACAAGAAAATGTATAACTAGAGCACTCTTTGAACTCAGTGGCTTAATATATCACTGAAAATTAAAATAAAATGCAATCGAACACTTGAGAGGAGCTAATAGGTGAAGCTGATGGTTCAATACCAATAAAAATAAAATTTTTAAATATGATGTCTAGCAACCATCTTTGAGGTTCACCTGTCTTCATTAAAAGCCAAAATAATGGACTAAAAGAAAACTTTTAATAATTTTTTCTTATGTTTAACTTTTTTTAACTTTCCTTATGTGTTAGTATGGAAACAAAGATCACACTTCTTTAGCTATTTAAATTTATCGCTTTTTAAAACAGAAAAAAAAAAGACCTCTAAGAAAATTATTTAGGTGCTTCGCTCTTGGGTCAAATGTGTCTTTATAAATCTATGGGGAGCACTTTTCCTCTACTAACTAAGGAGCTTATGTTCCAGAAAATAAAATGGACAACAAAAAATATTTTCAGTTGTTTTGAAGAACAAACACAGTTTTAACTCATATTATAAAACTGCTTTCACTAATCTATACTTTCAAAGTGTAGGGACTGAGACTGGCTGAGAAAAGGGAAAAAATAGAATTAAGAAAGCTCCACACAACTTTCTCGTTTGGCACATCTACAGTGGAATGCTTTAGCTTGCCTGCCAGGATGGTTAAGTAATACTTAACTAGTGTGTGTACCAAACAAAACGTGCTTTTGGGCAGCACATTTATTTTTTATATCCCCCTCACTGTCCACAAATAAATAGCCTGGTTTCTGCCCAAAATATTCAAGGAAAAGGCTGTGCTTGCCTGGGGCAGAGAGCAGATGCCTTGACTTCCAGCTTCCTTCCATCAAAGCCGTGCAGTTTGGAAATTAAAATCTACAGCAATAATGAAACATATTAAAATGCATGCAAAGTCTTGAGGGCTTATAATATGCTAAAAACTGGCAATGCATGTTTACATCCATATATCAACTTGGATGTGCTGAAAAGATTTAAAGTGTAAAATATGCAAATATGTGTCATATTGTCACACTTGGTCTCTCTAATGGAACTCCCTTTCATCTCAAGTCGTCTTAATTTCATGAATATTACATGGCCCTCACACCTTTTACTCCTGCTGTTGCTAGGCTGAGAAGATTATGAAAATATGTTAATAGTAACTTTCATCAAATAAAAGTTGCAATATTCCAAATAAAGCATTTTTTCCCTCCTCTTAGAATACAAATGGTGAAGTGTTTCACGCTATTTTGTTTCCCTGTGGGAGACTAGATAACTATAGGCCAATTAAATTAATGAGAAAAGACCATGTGAATGGCAATATTTGTGCATAATCCTGGGGGGCTACACATACAGACAGGTATGTAGCGATATTTTAAAGTTTTGAAGAATGAAAATCGTCAGGGCTCTGCAATACTGACAATATATAGAAATGTTTTGTTTTGTTTTTTAATTAGGCTGTTCTAAACAGAAACCCATGACTTTGTATCAAATTGTTGAAACCCTATGGGGAGTAGAAAGAGAAGTTTAAGGAATCTGTCTTCATTTGTAAAGTTAAAGAACAATGATAATGTTGGAATCTCAGATAAGAAAAAAAAAAAGAAAAGAAAAAATAATGATATACTCTCCCCATCTTGGACACATTGTCCCAAAATTTTTAGAATGACAGCCTTGTTCCATTATCCTGACATCTGCTGAAAGGCTCATTGTGACTTCCCTTACTGACAACTTTAATGCTTGGTGAATGGCAAAAGCAATGGAAAACATTTTTTTTCTGGACCTAATTTTAACCAATGGGTAAGAACTGGTGGCTGTGTAGAAATGATAAGAATCTTAGACTGAGTGCCACCCTGGATAATAGGAAAAAAATAAAAAAGCTTGGCGCTTATTTAGAATTTTATTTTAGAGGAGCATTAGATTTAATAAATTTGAAGCAAAGACCATTTTTAACCCACTAATGGATTTTTTAAATAAATGATTAAAGGACGGGTAACTAAAAAGAAAAAATAAAAAGGTTACTCTGACAATATCTTTGCCCATGCTTGAAATGAAGAAGTTAACATTTGAAAGGAGCCAGCTCTGTGGCCCAGGAAACTTTCATGTGGGCTGTGATTCTTCAAAGTGTTTGCACGGATGATGAAAGGAGGGATACGCACAAGAAGCCTATACAGGAGACTCATGTCAGGAAGGCTGCAGCGCAAGGTGTGCTGGGCTCCAAGGGGCCGAGGGGAGCAGGAATAATATTGGAAAGCACGTAGTGCAGGGAGACTGCAGGGAGGATGAGCTAGGGTTGAAGAGAGATGGCATGATGTTGACAGATGACAAAGGGAAGAGGGAACTTCATAACGGCTTTCTTTTCTGAATTGTTACTGTTGTTACTGCTATTTTTGTTTGCTTTCTTTTGTATTGTTGCTGTTCCTCTAAAAAAGAGCTTGTTAGACAAACTTTTTCTTTTTAAATGTAGCCCTTGCTATGTGGAGCCTGAGGAAATAAGCACATAGATACTTTCATTTGGTTTTACTCTATTTACTAGAGGTTCCTCTTTTTTTTAAAGTAATATACAGGGCCCGGCACAAATAATGCCCCTTTTTTATTACAAAATCCTTTATTACAAAATCATAAGCATGTAATTCTGTAATATCACACTCAAGCACACCATATGACATTTCAGGTGAAATGTTCAAATTAAAACTAAATTATTACACCCATATTATTACCCTACCAACCACACTCAAACAGGCCTTACTTCTGCTGGATCCTGTATATACATTAGTGGAAAGCTTGGAAATTTCCCCAATTTGGATAAAATCAACATTCTGTATTTTCCTCCCTCACTCAAGGGCAATGCCTCTATGTATTATGCAAAATTTAGACTATACTCTATAAATGGTTTCACATGCTATGACTTAAAACTAAATACCTCATGAAAAATTCCCGACATCATTCAGAATGCCTTATAAATCTCAATCAATTGCTACATAATGTCTTAGAGTATGTTTTTCATCAATAATTGGATATTTACTTTGTTTTAAAATTTGGAAAATAATAATGAAATAGCAATATTGTTTATGTGTCTTTGCCTATATTTTGACACAGTTTTAGATAAACTCCTTTCTATTAAAGGGATCAATGGTTTACAAAAGAGCCATGCTTACTAAGTTTAAAGAAATATATTATAAAGGAGGTAAGATAAATTATTTTCTAAAATACAGTATTTCTTCATTTATTACCTTTTTTTCCTTCTCTGTTTAAATGTATCAAGTAAATTTTAAAAAGGAACACTGATAAGACTTCTCTGACTAGGAATGCTGAACTAGGTTATTCAAAATAAACTCCTTTTGCAAAACAATTAAATGGGCTGGAAAAAATTAATGACATCAAAACTCATTAAAGAAGGTGTCCAGCATGAAGTTAAAAATAACACATTATTCAAAAGAACAGAGTGATATGAGTAAGGAGTGAAAAAGCAGATGGCAGCAAGATAACAGCTCATACTTCAGACACTGGAAGGGTCTAAAACAGATTAAGAAATGGCGTTGCTTACTATGTTTAAAGAAATAAGGAGCAAGCCGACACTACCTGCAGGACAGAGGAAAGTATGTAAGGGCAGATTTGAAGAAAATGAAATAGGACTGTAAAATACAATTAAGCAAATTAAAAACTCCGTGGGATGTTTAACGGTAGAAATGATACATCCCAATTGAGAATTAAGGTACTAGAAGATAAATATGAACGTACTGTTCATGCCAAAGCACGGGGAAAAACCAGCTATAAAATTCAAGGGACAGAGTACATTTTTAGGGAATAGAATATGTCCAAAAAGAATAGTGGAGAGGGGACTGGGTAGAGGTAATAAGCAGAAAGATAATGGCAGAGAATTCTTTAGACCTGATAATAAACCATTTCACAGACTTAGCCCCAAGCAAGATAAATTAAATAGAAACTTATACCCAAAGACATCATAGAGAAATTGTTGAAAGTGAAAGTCAGAGGAAAACCAAAGTCAGCCAGCAAATAAAACAGATTTCTTCAAAGAGTGGTAGATAGACTGATAGCTGTCTTCACAAATGTAACAATTAAAGCCAAAAAACCATGGACTGGTGTCTTTCAAATGCCAAACTGGATCAACTGCACATGGAGTCTATATGCAATGAAAATATCTGTAATGATAGATGTGAAAATTAGGGCATTTTAAAACAAAAACTGAGAGAATTAATCACCAGAGATCCCTTTAAAGGACAGTTCAAATATGGATTCCAGAGAGAATGTGATTCTTGATAAAAATTTCAATGATATTTTATCTGCAATGCAAAAAAAGCAGTGAAAATAGTATACCTGTGATGAATGTAAATAGCTATTTACTACATAAAACATTAATAACAATGTCATGTTTATTTATTTATTTATTTATTTACTTATTTATTTATTTTTAGAGAGAGGGGAAATGAGGGAGAAAGAGAGGGAGAGAAATATTGATGTGAGGGAAAAACATCTATCGGTTGCCTTTCATATGCTCCCCGACTGGGGACTGAACCTGCAACCCAGGCATGTGCCCTGACCTGGAATCAAACCAGCAGTCTTTTGCTTTGTGGAATGATGCCCAATGAACTAAGCCACTTCAGTCAGGGCCATTTTTAAATAGAATCAAAATGCTAAACATAATAGCATGAGACATAAATCTCATGGGTATAAATAGAATAAAGATAATCCAAGAAGAAAATATAGACTTTATTAACTTTTTACTTTTGTTAGATTTAGCCATAAGAGAGAGAGAGGGCATAACTATAGATAGAATAGAACAAAATCATAAAAGAGACTAATAGATGTAAACATACATTGTATTAAATATAAAAGACAATCCAAGTAAAAGACCATCATGTTCATAGCAGAATAAAAAAGCAAATGCTATTTACAAGAGATATATAGAAAGCATAAGGTACAGAAAGGTTGAGATTCAAATACTACACATCAGACAACATAGATTTTATGGAATAAAACACACTGGCAATTGAGATAATAGCTTTGTAATAATAAGAGTTTCAGATAACACTCTCTTCCCATTAGCAGCCTGAGGTAAACTCTGAAAATGATTCCCTTGACCCAGAAAACCACACAAAGTCATGCAAATCAAGAGATTAAAATCTTTGTGTTCACTTAAAAACACTCCTGACACTGCCCAGGCCCTCAAGGGTATGTATATCCAAAAAGCCACAAAGTACCTGAAGGATGTCACTTAACAGAAACAATGTGTAGCATTCCATTGTTACAAAGGTGGGGTTAGTAGGTGTGACCAGGCCAAACAGTGCAGCCAGACACAGGGTCAGTGGTCCAACAGAGTTTTCAATTTTTGCTGCACATGCTCAAATGCAGAGAGCAATGCAGATCTTAAGGGTTTAGAGGTAGATTCTCTGGTCACCGATCACATCCAGGTGAACAAAGCTCTTAAGAACTGAGCAGGGATTCTGGGTGGATTAATCCATCCATGAGCTCTACCAACCACACTGAGATGACCTTGCTGAAAAAGAGCGGATTGTTCCTGAAACAGGAGTTGCACAGAAGAAAAGGACATCTCAGAAGAAACTAAAGAAACAAACACTTATGGCCTTGTAGTAAATTGATCATAAAATAAATGCTAATAAAAGTAAAAGCAGAAAAAGAAGTTTCAGATGATCAAGAAGATATAAACATTAAGACATATGCCCCTAAAATATAACCACAAATTATAGACCAACATTTATTAAGTTAAAAAATTACATTTATTGTGAGATCTATTTCAGTAATTGTTATAGTCAGTTAATAATTGGTAAGGAAATAGAATTTATCTAATGGACGTATATAAAAAATTACCCCAAGTAATGTAAAGACTTTTTTTTCTCAAACACAAAAAGTGCATTTACCAAAGTTTTCCAGAAACTTTACCATAAAATAAATCTTAACAAATTTCAAGGTATTTATATCCTAGAGAATGTTTTATCTAACTACCTTGTAAATTTGATAGACAACAGATGATAAGTAGGTAGATAGGTAGATAGATCGATAATTAGATAATGGGCATGTATTTTTAAATTAAGGAACATTTCTTAATAGCTGATGGATTACAGAAATGGAAACAGAAGTTGGAAAATATTTTAAGTTGAACATTAATGAAAATGCCAGTATTCAAAATTTGTATACCACAGCCAATGCAACCTAAGATTGATATTTATATAATCCTTAAATATGTGTGTGTGTGTGTGTGTGTGTGTGTGTATGAAGAAGAAGCATGTATATGTATGTATACTTTGGAAGAGAAGTCTGAAAATTACTTAGTTCTCTAGCTTCTAAAAATCTAGAAAAATAACAGAGAAAATAACCTAAAGATTATATGAAAGAGGTAATAATAAAACAGTATAATACATTTCAAAATAAAAATTTTATGTAGAAAACAAAACACACAATACACGGACTCAATAGAGTTACCAGTTAGTTCTTTGAAAAAATATTATTACATTCACAATCTTCTGGCAGGATTATTCAAGGGAGGGGGAAAAGAGAAAGAGAGAGAGAAAGAGAGAGAATGAGAGTGGAGAGATAAACAGGTGACACAAGTAACCTATATAAACAACAATGGGGATGAAAAAGCAAATCACTATAGATTCTTCAGACATTAATGAAAGTTACATGTCACTCTTAACATTGATGTGACAGGGAAATACAAAAATCTATGAGAGGGGACAACACATATTTGTTAACCA